>WSYQ01001032.1:0-470715 GCA_011426435.1 Lysiphlebus fabarum
TTCAAACCCGTATATTTCAGACCCGTATATTTCAAACCCGTATATTTCAAACCCGTATATTTCAGACCCGTATATTTCAAACCCGTAGATTTCAAACCCGTATATTTCAAACCCGTATATTTCAGACCCGTATATTTCAAACCCGTATATTTCAAACCCGTATATTTCAAACCCGTATATTTCAAACCCGTATATTTCAAACCCGTATATTTCAAACCCGTATATTTCAAACCCGTATATTTCAAACCCGTATATTTCAAACCCGTATATTTCAAACCCGTATATTTCAAACCCGTATATTTCAAACCCGTATATTTCAAACCCGTATATTTCAAACCCGTATATTTCAAACCCGTATATTTCAAACCCGTATATTTCAAACCCGTATATTTCAAACCCGTATATTTCAAACCCGTATATTTCAAACCCGTATATTTCAAACCCGTATATTTCAAACCCGTATATTTCAAACCCGTATATTTCAAACCCGTATATTTCAAACCCGTATATTTCAAACCCGTATATTTCAGACCCGTATATTTCAAACCCGTATATTTCGAACACGTAGATTTTAATGTCCAAAAATTGTTATCAATTAAACAAATATAACGCTATAAATAAAAAAAAATTTTAAAGTCGATAGTTTTAATAAATATGTACACGTATCTAATTTGAATCTAATAATTCTTTATCTTTTTTTTTGTTAAATCTTATTTGACAATATTTATTTCAATTCATTCAAACACCCGTATATTTCAAACCCGTAGATTTCAAACCCGTATATTTCAGACCCGTATATTTCAAACCCGTAGATTTCAAACCCGTATATTTCAGACCCGTATATTTCAAACCCGTATATTTCAGACCCGTATATTTCAAACCCGTATATTTCAAACCCGTATATTTCAAACCCGTATATTTCAAACCCGTATATTTCAGACCCGTATATTTCAAACCCGTATATTTCAAACCCGTATATTTCAACCCGTATATTTCAAACCCGTATATTTCAAACCCGTATATTTCAAACCCGTATATTTCAAACCCGTATATTTCAAACCCGTATATTTCAAACCCGTATATTTCAAACCCGTATATTTCAAACCCGTATATTTCAAACCCGTATATTTCAAACCCGTATATTTCAAACCCGTATATTTCAAACCCGTATATTTCAAACCCGTATATTTCAAACCCGTATATTTCAAACCCGTATATTTCAAACCCGTATATTTCAAACCCGTATATTTCAAACCCGTATATTTCAAACCCGTATATTTCAAACCCGTATATTTCAAACCCGTATATTTCAAACCCGTATATTTCAAACCCGTATATTTCAGACCCGTATATTTCAAACCCGTATATTTCAAACCCGTATATTTCAAACCCGTATATTTCAAACCCGTATATTTCAAACCCGTATATTTCAGACCCGTATATTTCAAACCCGTATATTTCGAACACGTAGATTTTAATGTCCAAAAATTGTTATCAATTAAACAAATATAACGCTATAAATAAAAAAAAATTTTAAAGTCGATAGTTTTAATAAATATGTACACGTATCTAATTTGAATCTAATAATTCTTTATCTTTTTTTTTGTTAAATCTTATTTGACAATATTTATTTCAATTCATTCAAACACCCGTATATTTCAAACCCGTATATTTCAAACCCGTATATTTCAAACCCGTATATTTCAAACTCGTATATTTCGAACACGTAGATTTTAATGTCCAAAAATTGTTATCAATTAAACAAATATAACGCTATAAATAAAAAAAAATTTTAAAGTCGATAGTTTTAATAAATATGTACACGTATCTAATTTGAATCTAATAATTCTTTATCTTTTTTTTTGTTAAATCTTATTTGACAATATTTATTTCAATTCATTCAAACACCCGTATATTTCAAACCCGTATATTTCAGACCCGTATATTTCAAACCCGTAGATTTCAAACCCGTATATTTCAGACCCGTATATTTCAAACCCGTATATTTCAAACCCGTATATTTCAACCCGTATATTTCAAACCCGTATATTTCAAACCCGTATATTTCAAACCCGTATATTTCAAACCCGTATATTTCAAACCCGTATATTTCAAACCCGTAGATTTCAAACCCGTATATTTCAAACCCGTATATTTCAAACCCGTATATTTCAAACCCGTATATTTCAAACCCGTATATTTCAGACCCGTATATTTCAAACCCGTATATTTCAAACCCGTATATTTCAAACCCGTATATTTCAGACCCGTATATTTCAAACCCGTATATTTCAAACCCGTATATTTCAAACCCGTATATTTCAAACCCGTATATTTCAAACCCGTATATTTCAAACCCGTATATTTCAGACCCGTATATTTCAAACCCGTATATTTCAAACCCGTATATTTCAAACCCGTATATTTCAAACCCGTATATTTCAAACCCGTATATTTCAAACCCGTATATTTCAAACCCGTATATTTCAAACCCGTATATTTCAAACCCGTATATTTCAAACCCGTATATTTCAAACCCGTATATTTCAAACCCGTATATTTCAAACCCGTATATTTCAAACCCGTATATTTCAAACCCGTATATTTCAAACCCGTATATTTCAAACCCGTATATTTCAAACCCGTATATTTCAAACCCGTATATTTCAAACCCGTATATTTCGAACCCGTATATTTCAAACTCGTATATTTCGAACACGTAGATTTTAATGTCCAAAAATTGTTATCAATTAAACAAATATAACGCTATAAATAAAAAAAAATTTTAAAGTCGATAGTTTTAATAAATATGTACACGTATCTAATTTGAATCTAATAATTCTTTATCTTTTTTTTTGTTAAATCTTATTTGACAATATTTATTTCAATTCATTCAAACACCCGTATATTTCAAACCCGTATATTTCAGACCCGTATATTTCAAACCCGTATATTTCAAACCCGTATATTTCAGACCCGTATATTTCAAACCCGTATATTTCAGACCCGTATATTTCAAACCCGTATATTTCAAACCCGTATATTTCAGACCCGTATATTTCAAACCCGTATATTTCAAACCCGTATATTTCAAACCCGTATATTTCAAACCCGTATATTTCAAACCCGTATATTTCAAACCCGTATATTTCAAACCCGTATATTTCAAACCCGTATATTTCAAACCCGTATATTTCAAACCCGTATATTTCAAACCCGTATATTTCAAACCCGTATATTTCAAACCCGTATATTTCAAACCCGTATATTTCAAACCCGTATATTTCAAACCCGTATATTTCAAACCCGTATATTTCAAACCCGTATATTTCAAACCCGTATATTTCAAACCCGTATATTTCAACCCGTATATTTCAAACCCGTATATTTCAAACCCGTATATTTCAAACCCGTATATTTCAAACCCGTATATTTCAAACCCGTATATTTCAAACCCGTATATTTCAAACCCGTATATTTCAAACCCGTATATTTCAAACCCGTATATTTCAAACCCGTATATTTCAAACCCGTATATTTCAAACCCGTATATTTCAAACCCGTATATTTCAAACCCGTATATTTCAAACCCGTATATTTCAAACCCGTATATTTCAAACCCGTATATTTCAAACCCGTATATTTCAAACCCGTATATTTCAAACCCGTATATTTCAAACCCGTATATTTCAAACCCGTATATTTCAAACCCGTATATTTCGAACCCGTATATTTCAAACTCGTATATTTCGAACACGTAGATTTTAATGTCCAAAAATTGTTATCAATTAAACAAATATAACGCTATAAATAAAAAAAAATTTTAAAGTCGATAGTTTTAATAAATATGTACACGTATCTAATTTGAATCTAATAATTCTTTATCTTTTTTTTTGTTAAATCTTATTTGACAATATTTATTTCAATTCATTCAAACACCCGTATATTTCAAACCCGTATATTTCAGACCCGTATATTTCAAACCCGTAGATTTCAAACCCGTATATTTCAGACCCGTATATTTCAAACCCGTATATTTCAAACCCGTATATTTCAAACCCGTATATTTCAAACCCGTAGATTTCAAACCCGTATATTTCAAACCCGTATATTTCAAACCCGTATATTTCAAACCCGTATATTTCAAACCCGTATATTTCAAACCCGTATATTTCAAACCCGTATATTTCAAACCCGTATATTTCAAACCCGTATATTTCAAACCCGTATATTTCAAACCCGTATATTTCAAACCCGTATATTTCAAACCCGTATATTTCAAACCCGTATATTTCAAACCCGTATATTTCAAACCCGTATATTTCAAACCCGTATATTTCAAACCCGTATATTTCAAACCCGTATATTTCAAACCCGTATATTTCAAACCCGTATATTTCAAACCCGTATATTTCAAACCCGTATATTTCAAACCCGTATATTTCAAACCCGTATATTTCAAACCCGTATATTTCAAACCCGTATATTTCAAACCCGTATATTTCAGTATATTTCAACCGTATATTTCAAACCCGTATATTTCGAACACGTAGATTTTAATGTCCAAAAATTGTTATCAATTAAACAAATATAACGCTATAAATAAAAAAAAATTTTAAAGTCGATAGTTTTAATAAATATGTACACGTATCTAATTTGAATCTAATAATTCTTTATCTTTTTTTTTGTTAAATCTTATTTGACAATATTTATTTCAATTCATTCAAACACCCGTATATTTCAAACCCGTAGATTTCAAACCCGTATATTTCAGACCCGTATATTTCAAACCCGTATATTTCAAACCCGTATATTTCAGACCCGTATATTTCAAACCCGTATATTTCAAACCCGTATATTTCAAACCCGTATATTTCAAACCCGTATATTTCAAACCCGTATATTTCAAACCCGTATATTTCAAACCCGTATATTTCAAACCCGTATATTTCAAACCCGTATATTTCAAACCCGTATATTTCAAACCCGTATATTTCAAACCCGTATATTTCAAACCCGTATATTTCAAACCCGTATATTTCAAACCCGTATATTTCAAACCCGTATATTTCAAACCCGTATATTTCAAACCCGTATATTTCAAACCCGTATATTTCAAACCCGTATATTTCAAACCCGTATATTTCAAACCCGTATATTTCAAACCCGTATATTTCAAACCCGTATATTTCAAACCCGTATATTTCAAACCCGTATATTTCAAACCCGTATATTTCAAACCCGTATATTTCAAACCCGTATATTTCAAACCCGTATATTTCAAACCCGTATATTTCAAACCCGTATATTTCAAACCCGTATATTTCAGACCCGTATATTTCAAACCCGTATATTTCAAACCCGTATATTTCAAACCCGTATATTTCAAACCCGTATATTTCAAACCCGTATATTTCAAACCCGTATATTTCAAACCCGTATATTTCAAACCCGTATATTTCAAACCCGTATATTTCAAACCCGTATATTTCAGATATTTCAAACCCGTATATTTCAAACCCGTATATTTCAGACCCGTATATTTCAAACCCGTATATTTCGAACACGTAGATTTTAATGTCCAAAAATTGTTATCAATTAAACAAATATAACGCTATAAATAAAAAAAAATTTTAAAGTCGATAGTTTTAATAAATATGTACACGTATCTAATTTGAATCTAATAATTCTTTATCTTTTTTTTTGTTAAATCTTATTTGACAATATTTATTTCAATTCATTCAAACACCCGTATATTTCAAACCCGTATATTTCAGACCCGTATATTTCAAACCCGTATATTTCAAACCCGTATATTTCAGACCCGTATATTTCAAACCCGTATATTTCAAACCCGTATATTTCAAACCCGTATATTTCAAACCCGTATATTTCAAACCCGTATATTTCAAACCCGTATATTTCAAACCCGTATATTTCAAACCCGTATATTTCAAACCCGTATATTTCAAACCCGTATATTTCAAACCCGTATATTTCAAACCCGTATATTTCAAACCCGTATATTTCAAACCCGTATATTTCAAACCCGTATATTTCAAACCCGTATATTTCAAACCCGTATATTTCGAACCCGTATATTTCAAACTCGTATATTTCGAACACGTAGATTTTAATGTCCAAAAATTGTTATCAATTAAACAAATATAACGCTATAAATAAAAAAAAATTTTAAAGTCGATAGTTTTAATAAATATGTACACGTATCTAATTTGAATCTAATAATTCTTTATCTTTTTTTTTGTTAAATCTTATTTGACAATATTTATTTCAATTCATTCAAACACCCGTATATTTCAAACCCGTATATTTCAGACCCGTATATTTCAAACCCGTATATTTCAAACCCGTATATTTCAGACCCGTATATTTCAAACCCGTATATTTCAAACCCGTATATTTCAAACCCGTATATTTCAAACCCGTATATTTCAAACCCGTATATTTCAGACCCGTATATTTCAAACCCGTATATTTCAAACCCGTATATTTCAAACCCGTATATTTCAAACCCGTATATTTCAAACCCGTATATTTCAGACCCGTATATTTCAAACCCGTATATTTCAAACCCGTATATTTCAAACCCGTATATTTCAAACCCGTAGATTTCAAACCCGTATATTTCAAACCCGTATATTTCAAACCCGTATATTTCAAACCCGTATATTTCAAACCCGTATATTTCAAACCCGTATATTTCAAACCCGTATATTTCAAACCCGTATATTTCAAACCCGTATATTTCAAACCCGTATATTTCAAACCCGTATATTTCAAACCCGTATATTTCAAACCCGTATATTTCAAACCCGTATATTTCAAACCCGTATATTTCAAACCCGTATATTTCAAACCCGTATATTTCAAACCCGTATATTTCAAACCCGTATATTTCAAACCCGTATATTTCAAACCCGTATATTTCAAACCCGTATATTTCAAACCCGTATATTTCAAACCCGTATATTTCACACCCGTATATTTCAAACCCGTATATTTCAAACCCGTATATTTCAACCCGTATATTTCAAACCCGTATATTTCAAACCCGTATATTTCAAACCCGTATATTTCAAACCCGTATATTTCAAACCCGTATATTTCAAACCCGTATATTTCAAACCCGTATATTTCAAACCCGTATATTTCAAACCCGTATATTTCAAACCCGTATATTTCAAACCCGTATATTTCAAACCCGTATATTTCAAACCCGTATATTTCAAACCCGTATATTTCAAACCCGTATATTTCAAACCCGTATATTTCAAACCCGTATATTTCAAACCCGTATATTTCAAACCCGTATATTTCAAACCCGTATATTTCAAACCCGTATATTTCAAACCCGTATATTTCAAACCCGTATATTTCAAACCCGTATATTTCAAACCCGTATATTTCAAACCCGTATATTTCAAACCCGTATATTTCAAACCCGTATATTTCAAACCCGTATATTTCAGACCCGTATATTTCAAACCCGTATATTTCAAACCCGTATATTTCAAACCCGTATATTTCAAACCCGTATATTTCAAACCCGTATATTTCAAACCCGTATATTTCAAACCCGTATATTTCAAACCCGTATATTTCAAACCCGTATATTTCAAACCCGTATATTTCAAACCCGTATATTTCAAACCCGTATATTTCAAACCCGTATATTTCAAACCCGTATATTTCAAACCCGTATATTTCAAACCCGTATATTTCAAACCCGTATATTTCAAACCCGTATATTTCAAACCCGTATATTTCAAACCCGTATATTTCAAACCCGTATATTTCAAACCCGTATATTTCAAACCCGTATATTTCAACCCGTAGATTTCAAACCCGTATATTTCAAACCCGTATATTTCAAACCCGTATATTTCAAACCCGTATATTTCAAACCCGTATATTTCAAACCCGTATATTTCAAACCCGTATATTTCAAACCCGTATATTTCAAACCCGTATATTTCAAACCCGTATATTTCAAACCCGTATATTTCAAACCCGTATATTTCAAACCCGTATATTTCAAACCCGTATATTTCAAACCCGTATATTTCAAACCCGTATATTTCAAACCCGTATATTTCAAACCCGTATATTTCAAACCCGTAGATTTCAAACCCGTAGATTTCAAACCCGTAGATTTAACACCCGTAGATTTGTAAGCCAAGTTAAAAACTAATTTTTTTGCCCTGCGACATTTAATAATTAGTTAAAAAAATGCGGATAATACTAGGTGAACATAACTTGACAAGAGGTTTTCAGAACTGCTTATACATTTTATGTCGGCCAAGTTAAAAACAAGTTTTCCTGCCCTGCGACTTTAAAAATTTATTGAAAAAAATAGGAATAATACTAGGTGAACATAACTTGAAAAGAGGTTTTCAGAACTGCTTATACATTTTTTGTCGGCCAAGTTAAAAACAAGTTTTCCTGCCCTGCGACTTTCAAAATTTACAAGAAAAAATGGGGATAATACTAGGTGAACATAACTTGACAAGAGGTTTTCAGAACTGCTTATACATTCTTGGTAGGCCAAGTTAAAAACTAGTTTTCCTGCCCTGCGACTTTTAAAATTTATCGAAAAAAATGCGGATAATACTAGGTGAACATAACTTGAAAAGAGGTTTTCAGAACTGCTTATACATTTTATATCGTCCACGTTAAAAACAAGTTTTCCTGCCCTGCGACTTTTAAAATTTATCGGAAAAAATGCGGATAATACTAGGCGAACATAACTTGAAAAGAGGTTTTCAGAACTGCTTATACATTTTATATCGTCCACGTTAAAAACAAGTTTTCCTGCCCTGCGACTTTTAAAATTTATCGAAAAAATGCGAATAATACTAGGCGAACATAACTTGAAAAGAGGTTTTCAGAACTGCTTATACATTTTATATCGTCCACGTTAAAAACAAGTTTTCCTGCCCTGCGACTTTTAAAATTTATCGGAAAAAATGCGGATAATACTAGGCAAACATAACTTGAAAAGCGGTTTTCAGAACTGCTTATACATTTTTTGTAGGCCAAGTTAAAAACAAGTTTTCCTGCCCTGCGACTTTTAAAATTTATCGAAAAAAATGGGAATAATACTAGGCGAACATAACTTGAAAAGAGGTTTTCAGAACTGCTTATACATTTTATATCGTCCACGTTAAAAACAAGTTTTCCTGCCCTGCGACTTTTAAAATTTAAAAGAAAAAATGGGGATAATACTAGGTGAACATAACTTGACAAGAGGTTTTCAGAACTGCTTATACATTTTTTGTCGGCCAAGTTAAAACCAAGTTTTCCTGCCCTGCGACTTTCAAAATTTATCGAAAAAAATGCGGATAATACTAGGTGAACATAACTTGACAAGAGGTTTTCAGAACTGCTTATACATTTTATATCGTCCACGTTAAAAACAAGTTTTCCTGCCCTGCGACTTTTAAAATTTATCGGAAAAAATGCGGATAATACTAGGTGAACATAACTTGACAAGAGGTTTTCAGAACTGCTTATACATTTTATATCGTCCACGTTAAAAACAAGTTTTCCTGCCCTGCGACTTTCAAAATTTATCGAAAAAAATGGGAATAATACTAGGCGAACATAACTTGAAAAGAGGTTTTCAGAACTGCTTATACATTTTATATCGTCCACGTTAAAAACAAGTTTTCCTGCCCTGCGACTTTTAAAATTTATCGGAAAAAATGCGGATAATACTAGGCAAACATAACTTGAAAAGCGGTTTTCAGAACTGCTTATACATTTTTTGTAGGCCAAGTTAAAAACAAGTTTTCCTGCCCTGCGACTTTTAAAATTTATCGAAAAAAATGGGAATAATACTAGGCGAACATAACTTGAAAAGAGGTTTTCAGAACTGCTTATACATTTTATATCGTCCACGTTAAAAACAAGTTTTCCTGCCCTGCGACTTTTAAAATTTAAAAGAAAAAATGGGGATAATACTAGGTGAACATAACTTGACAAGAGGTTTTCAGAACTGCTTATACATTTTTTGTCGGCCAAGTTAAAACCAAGTTTTCCTGCCCTGCGACTTTCAAAATTTACAAGAAAAAATGGGGATAATACTAGGTGAACATAACTTGACAAGAGGTTTTCAGAACTGCTTATACATTTTTTGTAGGCCAAGTTAAAAACTAGTTTTTCTGCCCTGCGACTTTCAAAATTTATCGAAAAAAATGCGGATAATACTAGGTGAACATAACTTGACAAGAGGTTTTCAGAACTGCTTATACATTTTATATCGTCCACGTTAAAAACAAGTTTTCCTGCCCTGCGACTTTTAAAATTTATCGGAAAAAATGCGGATAATACTAGGTGAACATAACTTGACAAGAGGTTTTCAGAACTGCTTATACATTTTATATCGTCCACGTTAAAAACAAGTTTTCCTGCCCTGCGACTTTCAAAATTTATCGAAAAAAATGGGAATAATACTAGGCGAACATAACTTGAAAAGAGGTTTTCAGAACTGCTTATACATTTTATATCGTCCACGTTAAAAACAAGTTTTCCTGCCCTGCGACTTTTAAAATTTATCGGAAAAAATGCGGATAATACTAGGCAAACATAACTTGAAAAGCGGTTTTCAGAACTGCTTATACATTTTTTGTAGGCCAAGTTAAAAACAAGTTTTCCTGCCCTGCGACTTTTAAAATTTATCGAAAAAAATGGGAATAATACTAGGCGAACATAACTTGAAAAGAGGTTTTCAGAACTGCTTATACATTTTATATCGTCCACGTTAAAAACAAGTTTTCCTGCCCTGCGACTTTTAAAATTTAAAAAAATGGGGATAATACTAGGTGAACATAACTTGAAAAGAGGTTTTCAGAACTGCTTATACATTTTTTGTCGGCCAAGTTAAAAACAAGTTTTCCTGCCCTGCGACTTTCAAAATTTACAAGAAAAAATGGGGATAATACTAGGTGAACATAACTTGACAAGAGGTTTTCAGAACTGCTTATACATTTTTTGTAGGCCAAGTTAAAAACTAGTTTTTCTGCCCTGCGACTTTCAAAATTTATCGAAAAAAATGCGGATAATACTAGGTGAACATAACTTGACAAGAGGTTTTCAGAACTGCTTATACATTTTATATCGTCCACGTTAAAAACAAGTTTTCCTGCCCTGCGACTTTTAAAATTTATCGGAAAAAATGCGGATAATACTAGGTGAACATAACTTGAAAAGAGGTTTTCAGAACTGCTTATACATTTTATATCGTCCACGTTAAAAACAAGTTTTCCTGCCCTGCGACTTTCAAAATTTATCGAAAAAAATGGGAATAATACTAGGCGAACATAACTTGAAAAGAGGTTTTCAGAACTGCTTATACATTTTATATCGTCCACGTTAAAAACAAGTTTTCCTGCCCTGCGACTTTTAAAATTTATCGGAAAAAATGCGGATAATACTAGGCAAACATAACTTGAAAAGCGGTTTTCAGAACTGCTTATACATTTTTTGTAGGCCAAGTTAAAAACAAGTTTTCCTGCCCTGCGACTTTTAAAATTTATCGAAAAAAATGGGAATAATACTAGGCGAACATAACTTGAAAAGAGGTTTTCAGAACTGCTTATACATTTTATATCGTCCACGTTAAAAACAAGTTTTCCTGCCCTGCGACTTTCAAAATTTATCGAAAAAAATGCGGATAATACTAGGTGAACATAACTTGAAAAGAGGTTTTCAGAACTGCTTATACATTTTTTGTCGACAAGTTAAAAACAAGTTTTCCTGCCCTGCGACTTTTAAAATTTATCGAAAAAAATGCGGATAATACTAGGTGAACATAACTTGACAAGAGGTTTTCAGAACTGCTTATACATTCTTGGTAGGCCAAGTTAAAAACTAGTTTTCCTGCCCTGCGACTTTTAAAATTTATCGAAAAAAATGCGGATAATACTAGGTGAACATAACTTGAAAAGAGGTTTTCAGAACTGCTTATACATTTTTTGTCGGCCAAGTTAAAAACAAGTTTTCCTGCCCTGCGACTTTCAAAATTTACAAGAAAAAATAAGGATAATACTAGGTGAACATAACTTGACAAGAGGTTTTCAGAACTGCTTATACATTTTTTGTAGGCCAAGTTAAAAACTAGTTTTTCTGCCCTGCGACTTTCAAAATTTATCGAAAAAAATGCGGATAATACTAGGTGAACATAACTTGAAAAGAGGTTTTCAGAACTGCTTATACATTTTTTGTCGGCCAAGTTCAAAACAAGTTTTCCTGCCCTGCGACTTTTAAAATTTATCGAAAAAAATGGGAATAATACTAGGCGAACATAACTTGAAAAGAGGTTTTCAGAACTGCTTATACATTTTATATCGTCCACGTTAAAAACAAGTTTTCCTGCCCTGCGACTTTTAAAATTTATCGGAAAAAATGCGGATAATACTAGGCAAACATAACTTGAAAAGCGGTTTTCAGAACTGCTTATACATTTTTTGTCGGCCAAGTTAAAAACAAGTTTTCCTGCCCTGCGACTTTTAAAATTTATCGAAAAAAATGCGGATAATACTAGGTGAACATAACTTGAAAAGAGGTTTTCAGAACTGCTTATACATTTTATATCGTCCACGTTAAAAACAAGTTTTCCTGCCCTGCGACTTTTAAAATTTATCGGAAAAAATGCGGATAATACTAGGTGAACATAACTTGACAAGAGGTTTTCAGAACTGCTTATACATTCTTGGTAGGCCAAGTTAAAAACTAGTTTTCCTGCCCTGCGACTTTTAAAATTTATCGAAAAAAATGCGGATAATACTAGGTGAACATAACTTGAAAAGAGGTTTTCAGAACTGCTTATACATTTTTTGTCGGCCAAGTTAAAAACAAGTTTTCCTGCCCTGCGACTTTCAAAATTTACAAGAAAAAATGGGGATAATACTAGGTGAACATAACTTGACAAGAGGTTTTCAGAACTGCTTATACATTTTTTGTAGGCCAAGTTAAAAACTAGTTTTCCTGCCCTGCGACTTTTAAAATTTATCGGAAAAAATGCGGATAATACTAGGCAAACATAACTTGAAAAGAGGTTTTCAGAACTGCTTATACATTTTTTGTCGGCCAAGTTAAAAACAAGTTTTCCTGCCCTGCGACTTTTAAAATTTATCGAAAAAATGCGGATAATACTAGGTGAACATAACTTGAAAAGAGGTTTTCAGAACTGCTTATACATTTTATATCGTCCACGTTAAAAACAAGTTTTCCTGCCCTGCGACTTTTAAAATTTATCGGAAAAAATGCGGATAATACTAGGTGAACATAACTTGACAAGAGGTTTTCAGAACTGCTTATACATTTTTTGTCGGCCAAGTTAAAAACAAGTTTTCCTGCCCTGCGACTTTCAAAATTTACAAGAAAAAATGGGGATAATACTAGGTGAACATAACTTGACAAGAGGTTTTCAGAACTGCTTATACATTCTTGGTAGGCCAAGTTAAAAACTAGTTTTCCTGCCCTGCGACTTTCAAAATTTATCGAAAAAAATGCGGATAATACTAGGTGAACATAACTTGAAAAGAGGTTTTCAGAACTGCTTATACATTTTTTGTCGGCCAAGTTAAAAACAAGTTTTCCTGCCCTGCGACTTTCAAAATTTACAAGAAAAAATGGGGATAATACTAGGTGAACATAACTTGACAAGAGGTTTTCAGAACTGCTTATACATTTTTTGTAGGCCAAGTTAAAAACTAGTTTTTCTGCCCTGCGACTTTCAAAATTTATCGAAAAAAATGCGGATAATACTAGGTGAACATAACTTGAGAAGAGGTTTTCAGAACTGCTTATACATTTTTTGTCGGCCAAGTTCAAAACAAGTTTTCCTGCCCTGCGACTTTTAAAATTTATCGAAAAAAATGGGAATAATACTAGGCGAACATAACTTGAAAAGAGGTTTTCAGAACTGCTTATACATTTTTTGTCGGCCAAGTTAAAAACAAGTTTTCCTGCCCTGCGACTTTCAAAATTTATCGAAAAAAATGCGGATAATACTAGGTGAACATAACTTGAAAAGAGGTTTTCAGAACTGCTTATACATTTTTTGTCGGCCAAGTTAAAAACAAGTTTTCCTGCCCTGCGACTTTCAAAATTTACAAGAAAAATGGGGATAATACTAGGTGAACATAACTTGACAAGAGGTTTTCAGAACTGCTTATACATTTTTTGTAGGCCAAGTTAAAAACTAGTTTTCCTGCCCTGCGACTTTTAAAATTTATCGAAAAAAATGCGGATAATACTAGGGGAACATAACTTGAAAAGAGGTTTTCAGAACTGCTTATACATTCTTGGTAGGCCAAGTTAAAAACTAGTTTTCCTGCCCTGCGACTTTTAAAATTTATCGAAAAAAATGCGGATAATACTAGGGGAACATAACTTGAAAAGAGGTTTTCAGAACTGCTTATACATTCTTGGTAGGCCAAGTTAAAAACTAGTTTTCCTGCCCTGCGACTTTTAAAATTTATCGAAAAAAATGCGGATAATACTAGGTGAACACAACTTGAAAAGAGGTTTTCAGAACTGCTTATACATTTTATATCGTCCACGTTAAAAACAAGTTTTCCTGCCCTGCGACTTTTAAAATTTATCGGAAAAAATGCGGATAATACTAGGTGAACATAACTTGACAAGAGGTTTTCAGAACTGCTTATACATTCTTGGTAGGCCAAGTTAAAAACTAGTTTTCCTGCCCTGCGACTTTTAAAATTTATCGAAAAAAATGCGGATAATACTAGGTGAACATAACTTGAAAAGAGGTTTTCAGAACTGCTTATACATTTTTTGTCGGCCAAGTTAAAAACAAGTTTTCCTGCCCTGCGACTTTCAAAATTTACAAGAAAAAATAAGGATAATACTAGGTGAACATAACTTGACAAGAGGTTTTCAGAACTGCTTATACATTTTTTGTAGGCCAAGTTAAAAACTAGTTTTCTGCCCTGCGACTTTCAAAATTTATCGAAAAAAATGCGGATAATACTAGGTGAACATAACTTGAAAAGAGGTTTTCAGAACTGCTTATACATTTTTTGTCGGCCAAGTTCAAAACAAGTTTTCCTGCCCTGCGACTTTTAAAATTTATCGAAAAAAATGGGATAATACTAGGTGAACATAACTTGAAAGAGGTTTTCAGAACTGCTTATACATTCTTGGTAGGCCAAGTTAAAAACTAGTTTTCCTGCCCTGCGACTTTCAAAATTTATCGAAAAAAATGCGGATAATACTAGGTGAACATAACTTGAAAAGAGGTTTTCAGAACTGCTTATACATTTTTTGTCGGCCAAGTTAAAAACAAGTTTTCCTGCCCTGCGACTTTCAAAATTTACAAGAAAAAATGGGGATAATACTAGGTGAACATAACTTGACAAGAGGTTTTCAGAACTGCTTATACATTTTTTGTAGGCCAAGTTAAAAACTAGTTTTTCTGCCCTGCGACTTTCAAAATTTATCGAAAAAAATGCGGATAATACTAGGTGAACATAACTTGAAAAGAGGTTTTCAGAACTGCTTATACATTTTTTGTCGGCCAAGTTCAAAACAAGTTTTCCTGCCCTGCGACTTTTAAAATTTATCGAAAAAAATGGGAATAATACTAGGCGAACATAACTTGAAAAGAGGTTTTCAGAACTGCTTATACATTTTTTGTCGGCCAAGTTAAAAACAAGTTTTCCTGCCCTGCGACTTTCAAAATTTATCGAAAAAATGCGGATAATACTAGGTGAACATAACTTGAAAAGAGGTTTTCAGAACTGCTTATACATTTTTTGTCGGCCAAGTTAAAAACAAGTTTTCCTGCCCTGCGACTTTCAAAATTTACAAGAAAAATGGGGATAATACTAGGTGAACATAACTTGACAAGAGGTTTTCAGAACTGCTTATACATTTTTTGTAGGCCAAGTTAAAAACTAGTTTTCCTGCCCTGCGACTTTTAAAATTTATCGAAAAAAATGCGGATAATACTAGGGGAACATAACTTGAAAAGAGGTTTTCAGAACTGCTTATACATTCTTGGTAGGCCAAGTTAAAAACTAGTTTTCCTGCCCTGCGACTTTTAAAATTTATCGAAAAAAATGCGGATAATACTAGGGGAACATAACTTGAAAAGAGGTTTTCAGAACTGCTTATACATTCTTGGTAGGCCAAGTTAAAAACTAGTTTTCCTGCCCTGCGACTTTTAAAATTTATCGAAAAAAATGCGGATAATACTAGGTGAACACAACTTGAAAAGAGGTTTTCAGAACTGCTTATACATTTTATATCGTCCACGTTAAAAACAAGTTTTCCTGCCCTGCGACTTTTAAAATTTATCGGAAAAAATGCGGATAATACTAGGTGAACATAACTTGACAAGAGGTTTTCAGAACTGCTTATACATTCTTGGTAGGCCAAGTTAAAAACTAGTTTTCCTGCCCTGCGACTTTTAAAATTTATCGAAAAAAATGCGGATAATACTAGGTGAACATAACTTGAAAAGAGGTTTTCAGAACTGCTTATACATTTTTTGTCGGCCAAGTTAAAAACAAGTTTTCCTGCCCTGCGACTTTCAAAATTTACAAGAAAAAATAAGGATAATACTAGGTGAACATAACTTGACAAGAGGTTTTCAGAACTGCTTATACATTTTTTGTAGGCCAAGTTAAAAACTAGTTTTCTGCCCTGCGACTTTCAAAATTTATCGAAAAAAATGCGGATAATACTAGGTGAACATAACTTGAAAAGAGGTTTTCAGAACTGCTTATACATTTTTTGTCGGCCAAGTTCAAAACAAGTTTTCCTGCCCTGCGACTTTTAAAATTTATCGAAAAAAATGGGAATAATACTAGGCGAACATAACTTGAAAAGAGGTTTTCAGAACTGCTTATACATTTTATATCGTCCACGTTAAAAACAAGTTTTCCTGCCCTGCGACTTTTAAAATTTATCGGAAAAAATGCGGATAATACTAGGCAAACATAACTTGAAAAGCGGTTTTCAGAACTGCTTATACATTTTTTGTAGGCCAAGTTAAAAACAAGTTTTCCTGCCCTGCGACTTTTAAAATTTATCGAAAAAAATGCGGATAATACTAGGTGAACATAACTTGAAAAGAGGTTTTCAGAACTGCTTATACATTTTTTGTCGGCCAAGTTAAAAACAAGTTTTCCTGCCCTGCGACTTTTAAAATTTATCGAAAAAAATGCGGATAATACTAGGCGAACATAACTTGAAAAGAGGTTTTCAGAACTGCTCATACATTTTATGTTGGCCAAGTTAAAAACAAGTTTTTCTGCCCTGCGACTTCAAAAATATCTCCGCCAACACAGAAACAAGTTTTTCTGCCTTGCGATTTCCAAAATTCATCAGAAAAAATGCGGATAATACTAGGTGAACATAACTTGAAAAGAGGTATCCCGTTTTTTTCTAGGATCAGGACTTTTTAAAAAAAAAACTTGTGGTGTCTTTAAAAAAAATCGGAAAAATATCGGGTTTCAACAGGGTTATAGATCTCGACAAGAGGTATCTGATGCTGCTTATACTTTTCTCTAGAATTAATATTTTTTGAAAAAATTGTTATGAGCCCTTCCAAAAAAGTCGGAAAATTATTGGGTTGTAACAGGGTTATAGAACTCGAAAAGAGGTATTTGATGCATTTTCCACTTTTTTTCTTCTAAGATCAATTTTTACCTAAGTAGTTATGCTGCATTAAAAAAATTTGGCGTTGTAATTAAAGTAAAAAAGAACATAAGATTATTAAAAAATTGAATCGATTTTTTTTTTTCTTTACTTGAAGTTATTATTATCATTATCCATATAATTATTAATAACTACATTATAACACAAAACAAAAAAAGTGATATCTGTACATTTTCATTTTTTTTTCCTTAATTGAGTAAACAAACATATTTTGTTTTTTGCTCTATATATAAGATATATATGTATATAATATATTTAATATATTATCTATATAATATATTTTACATATATATCAATATCCTAAACATAATACTAAATTAAATGATATATTCACAAATATTTTACAAGAAAGGTATGTAAGCTTCTTACAATATTAAAATACGTACACATTAGCTTATCAATCTTATTTAAATGAAATTTTAATTTTTTTTTTTTTAAAAAACTATAACACAAAAATTTTATTTTTCACAATTTAAAATAATAATAATAATCAAGTAAATTAAGCTAAATGTGCACGAATTTAATAAATTGCATATAACTTATTTTTAACTTCAACATATGACTTTTTAATTTATTTTCTTGTTTTTAATTTTTTATTTATTTAAATCTAAATTTTATTTTCATTCATTGCTTAATTCCTAATAACTGTACATATGAACAAAGCATCTTTTACACTGTACATGCACACACTTACAAGATATACTAACTTAATATCGTGATATACATATATATATATTCTGTATTTTTTTTTTTTTTATAATTTTATTTTCAAATAGTTATTATGAAAATTGGCAGAATATTTTTAATCACTTCAATTGTCAAGTATACTTTTACTTAACACATATTACTATTATTATTGTTATCATTATTATTATTAATATTATTAATATTATTTTTGTTCATTTATTAATGAAGTTATTTAATTTATATAGGTATTTATTTGTTTTTTTTTTTTTTTTACTTAATGGAAACTTTGTTTTACAACAGCTTTTACAAATGCATTATTTTATTCTTTTTTGTTTCAGCTATTTTTTTTTTCTTTTACGTTTGATTTTTTTTTTTTTTTAAACAAACTTACAAAGAGTTGTTGAGTTTTTATTTTGAATTAATATTATGGTCCAATGAAAATAATTAAATTCCATTTTATTTTTAATTTTTTTGGAATTATTAATTTTAAGCTAACATACATGAAATATTATTTTCTATTTTCATATAAATGCATTTAATAATTTTAAAAAAAATATTTCAGTATTTTAATAATAATAAAACATTTTTAATGAGACGTTAGTGTCATTTAAAAATGTTTTATTATTTTATGCAAATTGTTTGTTTTTTTTTTATTATTATTATGATATATACACCTGCATGTATGATATATTCAATTTTTATTGTGGACACTTAAGTAAATTATTATCATATCTGGAGCAAAATGATATTCCAAGTTTTTTCTTTTTCGCTTAGATCATCACTATTATTATAATCCATTGGATCTTTTTCTATTTTTTTCTATTTATCTGCTCAACTATATTTGTCAGTGTTAAATCAGAATGTAAAATATAATTAATGATAGTTTTGTTTCCTTTTTTTTATGTTTTTTTTTTTTAACAATGTAAATTATTAACAAGGAAATAACAACATTAATTTACTTTTTTGTTTTCTTTTTTTTTAGTAACAATTCAGTACCAAATTAATGATGAATAAATATAATTACCAATAAAAATAATAATAATAATGATAATAATAATAATAATAGTATTAACAATATAAATAGTAATAATGATAAATATTATAAATTTTCATATTGTACATATTGGTATAACTAGATGTAAATAATAATTAATTGTAGCAATATTAATATGATATATTCTGCTTAAGGAACTTTATAGTACACTAAGAGAGATAAACATAGTTTATGTATAATTTGAGATGGGTTGTCCTTTTGTTTTGCATTCAACAAATTATTTTTATGCAACTATCCATAATTTTCACTTTTTTAATATTTTATATTTCATTACTTTCTAATATGACTGGATAGTCAATAGCTTTCACAAAGATAGTTGCAAATATGTTTACAAATTATATATAATACATATGTATTAATATTAGTTTATTATTATACAAAAACACATCACGTATCGCGCTGAACTGTGACAGTCACATTATTATTATTTTTTATTTGATGGTTTATTTTTTTAACTTTATTTTTTTTTTCTTTTGTTACACTAAAATATATATCATTAAATAATTAAAATCACAGTAGTTATGCCTTTACTGGCTTACTTAAGTTTATAGAACATTATTAAAAACTATGTCTTATAATATAAATCATATTTAGAGATGATTAGTTTTGTATTGTTTTATTTTTTTTTTATTCTTGATTTGGATGTATGTTTAATTGTTATGTCTTGTCTCAAAGTTGCAAAAAAAAAAAAAAACAAAAAAATACAAAGATTGTTGAGAGTAATTTTTTTTTGCATTGGGACATAGTTAAGATGATGAAAAAAATATAGAAGGAACGTGCCTGATAGTTTTGTTGGTTAGACCAAAAGTTATATTGGACAAATATTATCAATGCATGATACCAAATAAGGACACATATTTTTTTTTTGTTTTTTTTGAGCTTCACTGATTGAATATTAATTGTTAATAAGAATGTAAATATATTATTTTATATTTGTAATAATAAAAGTTTATATTCACACACACTGTTTATAAATTATATTTACTTTTTCACTTATCACAATAGCTCTGTGTCCAACTGTTTTTCAAACAGTATTTTATTTTAATTCATCTTATTGCCAACTTTATATAAAGTTGGAACCAGCTTATTTGCTAGTTTATCGTTATTTGTTTTTTTCAATTGTTAATATGTATAACTTAGGACATGAGTGTCCTGTGCTATTCATATCTATGCAAAAAAAAAAAAAAAATTTATTAATTAAAATAAAATTTTTTTCCTTTTTTTTTTTGAGCATATAAGTATATTACGTTTTTTTTTTTTTATTCAAAAACATAGATTCACACGATAGGCTTCATGCCCCGAACAATTTCTAATTCCGAATATTTTCAGAATATTAGAACTGTCTTACTCGCATGACTGTTAATAATGAATAAAATGGATTAAAAAACGCAAATAGATTAATCATGATCCGGGTTAATAGATGGTCTCAGACAGTGGCAATTACAATGACCAAATGAGCAATTTCAGCGACACCTTCAAGAAGTTTGGGTGAAGCTCTATAAAGACTCTCGTTAGCAAAATCACACGATGGAAATATGTGAACAACATATGCAGGCTGTAATTAAAAAACAATAATACATTTATTTATATAATTATTTATTGATTTTTTTATAATTATAAATTATTTTTTAATAAAAAAATACTAACCTGTTGAGATCCAGGAGCAGCAATATTAACAATACCAGCTGCTTGTTTTTGTTGAAGATAAGTTATGAATCCTGTTTGAAGATTTTTACTTTGTTGTAATACATCCATGTGATCACGACCACAAGGAAGAGCAAGAAGCATGCAATGTTCATTTTTAGTCTGCATTTTTCTAGCAACACCTTCAACTTGAGTTTGTTCAAGTCGCATTCTTTGTGCAATTCTTAATGGTGGAGTTGTTCCATCACTGTTACATGGAAGACTATCTCTAGCAAGTTCAAGATTACCAAGTATATAATGCATTTGTACAGCAGCTTGATCATTTTTTAAAGCCAATAAACCTTGCCACATAACTGGATAATGTTGTAAAATCATTAATAATGAATCAGCTTGTGGTTGCACTGGTGTTTCATGTGGTGGTACTTGTGGTATATGTGGTGGAGTTGCTACTTGAAGTTTTCTATGTCTATCCGGAGTAAGAGAACGTTCAGGTGCTTCATTTGCAGCCATTGGTAATTGTGAATGAATATGAGCAGGTGGAGGCTCATAATATCCACCTCTTAGTGGTCCTGTTGTTGGATTACCACCAGTATTATATTGAGATGGTAAAGGTGGTATTCTTTGTCCAGAATGAAGCATATAAACTTGTGCAACTTGTGGACTATCAGTTGTTCTATCTTGTGGTGTTCTTGTACCACGTCTAAGTTCTAATGGTGGACTGTGACTTTCTTCATGACCTACTTCTACTTTTGAATCTAATGGTAAATGTGGTGATCTTGTTCCAGGTACATGATAAGTTATTCTTGGTGCTGTAAAAGCTTCTTGTTGTGCACGTAGATACTGTTGATACTGAAGTGGATGTATATAACGAGCAGGTAATTCTCCAGTTCTTGATAAATTAGTATAATGATTGGCTACTACATCACCCTGTGAAGCATTAGCATGATGATGAGCAGGTGGAGGTAACGGAGGACTCTGTGTACAATGAGGTGGAACAAGTGCATATTGACCACCTGATGATGGAGCTGCACATGGAGGACCACGCATTGATGTCTCATATGACAAAGGTACACCATGATTTTGAGGTGAAACAGATGGTACCATAATACTACATCCAGACATAGACATTTCAACTTTTGGTGGTTCCATTGAACTAGTAACTGGTGATTTTTGAATTCCTGTTCTTGGACAATTAACACCAGAAACAACAGTTGGTGCTGCAATCATATGTGGCTGTGTTGGTAAACTTGGTATTTCACTAGTCATCATTGTAGGCACAACAGCTTGAACAATATGTGCTTTTGGACTAGAAATATGTTGTTGTCCATTTATACCTTTTGGTGCAGGTGATTGAGGAATAGAATTGTGTATTCTATGCACTGGGGCCGTTGTAATATTGCTCGCATGAATATTCATATGATGTTTCTGAGATGATGTAGTGACAATAGCCGGAATCTGCTGTTGCTGTTGTTGCAATTGTAGTTGTTGTTGCTGTTGTTGTTGCAGTTGCAGTTGTTGTTGTTGTTGTTGTTGTTGTTGTTGTTGTTGTTGTTGTTGTTGTTGTTTTACAGCAGCTTGAAGAAGATGTTGTTTAGGATTTGGTGGTGTATTAGAACTTTCAAGAGTTGGTGTAAAGTGTTCTTCTTGTTTAACAGTTGATAGCACAGGACTATTGCAAGGAATTTGTTGTTGCTGCTGTGGTTTTGGCTGTGGACTAATGCTTGGTGATTCATTTCTGCCTGGTGTAGTAACTTGAGGACGATGATTAGGTTGTTTAATGACATTTTGATGAGTTACTTGATTTGGCATTACTGGTTTATTAATAATAATTGGCTGTAATGCTGATTTACTTGCATTCAAAACATGAGCTTTGAGACTTGTTGGTTTTGATGAAGTAATTTTTTGTGTCATTGTAGATTCAGTAACAGTAAGATTTGTTGCAGTTGATAAGTGACTAGCAGTTGTTGGTGTTGATGTTGATAATATAACAGAAGACGTTGTTATTTGTATTGATGTTGGTGGTTTAGCAATAACACTTGGTTGACTTGTTATCACTTGAGTTTTTGACAATTGATTTAAGTCACTTGGTTCAATATTTTTATGTACAGATTTTGATGTATCTTGCATATTTGATGCAATATCTGATTGTTGACAAGTACGAGTTTCAGCTGAGCTAACTGCAACTGTCATATTAGAACGTGTATCTACAAGATTAATTGATCCCATTCGTCCTGATGCTGAAGAAACTGGAATATACTGACCTTCTTCTGATTCACGCATTGGTATGAGCATTCCAGTGACTGGATCAATAAGAGTCATTGGTTCATGTGTTGGTAGTTTTTGTGGATTCATTAATACAGGCTGGTGTTGTTTTTGCTGCTGTTGTTGCCACTGTTGTTGTTGTTGTTGTTGTTGTTGTTGTTGTTGTTGTTGTTGTTGTTGTTGTTGTTGTTGTTGTTGTTGTTTTTGTGTTTGTTGTTGGGGTTGTTGTTGCTCTTGTTGTGGTTTATTTTTTTCAATTTCATTATTTTCATCATGTGAGACATCACTTTCCTCATGATTTGAATCATGTGCATTAATTTGAGATTTATCATCTTCTAAATCTTCATTATTTTCTGAAGTTTGTCTATTTGCTTTTCTACCAACACGAGATGATTTTTTCGGTTCATCAAATGCAGCAACAGATGATGATTGTGAAGTACGTGGTTTATTATTGAATCTTGTACTTCTTCGTGTTCCATGAATTCCACCAGATGACATGTTAGCTTTATTAGCTTGATTACCACGAACAACATCATCAATAATATCATCAACAGTTGTTCTACTTCCATCTTTTTCAGCTAAACGTTTTGATTTTCTTGTATTTGCAACTGGAGAAACAAATTCTTCAGCAGGTATTTCTTTAACAGCTGCTACTGGTTGAACTGGTTGAGCATTTGGACCAATAATATTAGGACCAGGTGATTTTATAGTAAGAATTAATCTTGGACGTCCAGCATTATCTTCTTCACTGTCATCATGAAATTCATAAACATCTGCTGGTAATTTATTTTTTTCTTGTTTTCCACCACGACCATGTCTACCACCTCTTCTATTTGGTCCAGCAGTTTTTAATCCTCGTCTTGATGCAATACCACCACCACGTCCCCCTCGTCTATTTTTTGTTCTTCCTCCTCTTCGTGATTTTGTTGTTTCAATTTCACATGTCTCAACACCCTCATCTTGATCTTCATTTGTAGAAAATTCTTTTTTATCACCTTCAAGTGATTCATTATCTGGCCATTCATCACTTTTACTTGTTTCATGAGGTTCACTATTTGCATCATGCTCATGAATATCATTTTCTTCATGTGTCTCATGATCTTCATTACTTTCAACATCACAAAGTGCATCTACTGTTTTTATAACACTTTCAATATTAACTTCTTTGGCTGACCAATAATCACTATCCTCTTTACTATCTGTTGGATCTTCTTTTATTATTCCACTATTTAATTGCTCTGAATTTTGTTCTTCGCTATCTTTAATTGCACTTTCATCTATCTCTTTTGATGAAACACTTAATGGTTCAGTCACTTCTTGTTTAATTACTTCAACAGTTTCAGTCTTTATTTCAGCATTTAATTTATTTAAATCTGCTGTTTCTAATGCATCAATTGATTTTGAAATAATTTGTGGTTGTTGTTCAATTTTTTTAATGACTTCAAATTTATTTTCTTGTACTGGTAATTTTGCATCAAAGAAAGCTTCATCAAAAGTTTCTAGAGGATGAAAATCCCATGATTTTAATACTTGTTGTTTTTGTCGTAGCTGTTGCTGTTGCTGTTGCTGTTGCTGTTGCTGTTGTGGTTGTTGTTGTTGTTGTTGTTGTTGTTGTTGTTGTTGTTGTTGTTGTTGTGGTTGTGGTTGTGGTTGTGGTTGTGGATGCTGTTGCTGTTGCTGTTCTGGTCGCGTTGTATTATGTGATTGAATCTTCATTATTGAATCCATATATTTTGTTTCCACTCCATATTTTTGTATTTTCATAAAAACATCTTGAAGAGGTTCAGTTTTTTCTTTTTGATTGACATGGCATTTATTTTGTTCTTCAATTGTTGACTGATCAGATCGTAATTGAGATACTGATGAAATAGTTTTAGGAATAACTGAAATAGGTGTAGAAGTAACTACTGTTGTAGGTGGTGTTCCACTTATTGACGATTGAGTCGTCGAAATAATTGGAATGTGAGACTTAACGAGTGAAGCAGCTTGTAATATTGATGCTTGTCGAGAATTATTTAATGATCGATCTGTAGATGAATCATGATGTGTAAAATTAACAATTGGAGCTGGTAATACTTCTTGTTGAATTGTTGAAAATTGTTGAGAAACAACTGGTCCAAGTGTTTTCATAAAAGGCTGATTTGGACTTGATACACGAGGAGATGGTACAATAGAATGTACAATTGATTTATGAGCAATATGAGGTAATTCACGTGTCACAATAACTGGACTTGGAGTAAGTGTTTTTGGTGAATGAGCCTTTAATAAATGTATATTAGTTGAAGTTACTTCTTGTTTTTGTTTTGGTGATAATAAATTATAATCAACTGATCCATGAATTTTTTGATTTCTAGGTGAAAGCATACCAGTATTTTCAACATTCGTTGGTTTATTTAAAATTGTTATTGTATTGGTATTACTTTCAATTTTAGCTGTTTCTGGAATAAAGGTTGGTGGTTGATTTGGTGAAGGAACTTTTGGTGAAGTTGATGCTTTATTAATTGTTGATTCAGGAATAACAACTGGTGGTAATTTTGATTCATCATTTCTCGATAATAATTCATTATTTGAATGAAAAGGAATGAGAGTTTCAATAATTGGTTTATTAGTTAATTCTGAATCACGTGATTTTGATTGTTTACAAGTACTCAATGGTGGTACAGGCATATATGGTCTGAGTGGTATATTGAGTGTTAAAGGTGGAAGACCTCCATGAAGATAACTTGGTACAACAGCTCTCATACCAGGTGCATGTTGAATAACTGGCTGTTGACTTGATGCAGTTGAATAAATATGTTGTGATGAAATATCTGGTTTATGAGTAGATACTGGAACACTAACAGGTACTTTAACTGTTTGAATTGTTGATTTTTCATTGTGTGATAAATTTGAAGTTATCGTTGAATTTCTTGACCATTGACCATTTGGTGAAATTGGCTGAGAGCTACGTTGTTGTGAAATTTGTGATTGTACAAGTGATGGAATAGATGTTACTGGTAACGATGATACTGTTGTTGTTATTGGTATTCTAAATGGTGCTTGATTAAATGTTGATTGTGTATTTTGTGTTTGTGAAGTTACTGGAAGTTTTTGATAAAGTGGTTGACCAATTATTGTTGTTACTGGTGGTCTAGAAATTGCAGATGGAATTCTTGATGGTTCACTAATAATTGGTACACTACATGGTAATGTTGGTTGTTTGTAGTATGGTGGTGATGGTGAAGATTGAATTGCTGGTAATGTTTCATGATCAAGAGATAACCTTCTCTCTGGACTAGCTTGTACTTTTGGTGATTCAATTTTTGTTGTTTTTATAACAGCTTTTTCATCAGCTGTTGGCCATGATTGACGAATAACTAATGGTGGAGTTGATAAACTTGTACAATTTGTTACTTTATCAGCAATAGTTTTTGGTGATTTATTACTGGTATTTTTATAAAATGATGGTATATCAGGTGTTTTTGGTGGTTGTGATAAATCAAATGATTCATAACTTGGATCTTCTTCTGTATCAGTATCAATTTGAAGATCATGTTCACTTTGTGGTGTATCTGGTTTTAAATCAGCATCTGTTTCAGCAGTTGAAGCATTAAGACTATCAACTGCTTGTTGCATTTCTTCAACATCATCCTGAGGTGCATCAGACGATGGTACAATTGCCTGATCAGTTTCAGGCTGTTCTTCACTCTCATAAGAAAATTCTTCAGCAGAACCACCAAAGGTTTCTTCTAATAATGCAGCTACAGCATCTTCAGTTTCTTCTTGTGAAATAATAACACGTGGTTTTTCTTCAACTTGTGATTGTTCAAGTTTCACAGGTGTAATTAATGATGATAACGATGGTGAAGATGTCGTTGGTGTTGTTTTTGGTAGTAGTGGTGGTGATGTTGTTGTTGTTATTGTAGTTACTGGTAGTGATGTTGTTGTAGATGTTACTGCTGTTGTTGATGATGTTGTTGTTGTTGTTGTTGTTGTAGCTGTTATTGGTGTTGTTATTATTGGTGTTGTTATTGGTGTTACCGTTGCTGTCGCTGTAATTGTTGTTGCAGTTGCTGCTGTTGTTATTGTTGTTGCTGCTGCTACTGTTGTCGTTGTTATTGTTGTTGTTGATGTTGATGCTGTTGATAATATTGTTGACACAACTGACGAGCTCACTGGTGTTGTTGGATGGATTTTTTTATCAAGTTCAGCTTTTTCACTAATCAACTTTTCTTCAGCATCTGTTTGGTCACTCATAGCTTTCATATAATTGAAAAGTCTAATATCCAAATCAGAAAATACACTTTTATGCTTTTCATGAACTAATGAGACTGAGCTTTCTCCACTGGATGGAGTCAAAGGAGCAGTTGAAACTGTAGGATTGTTGGATGGTATTGGACTTATAAGAGTATCTCTTGATATAATACTTGGTGATACATTTTTTTGAGGCAAAGGACTGCTAGATCTTGGTGGACTTTGATCATCACCAAGATAAGGCAATGCTGCAGTTTTATCATGGTGATGATGATGATGATGATGATGGTGATGATGATGATCTTTTCTATTTCTTTCATCTTTTGGCTTTTTCCTTTTCTTCTTTTTCTCTTTAATTTTTTCTGGTGCTGTTGTTGAATTTGCTGGTTCAACACTATCATTATCATCAGTGAATTTTAATACATCATTATCATTTATTTCTGTACCAACAGATTTTGGAGATGATTGTAATCCAAGTAATTTTGCTTCAATTTCACGACCAGCTTCAGCAAGATCAACACTATTTTCATCTTCAGTTTGATGTCTACGTTGTTTTTTATCAATTTTTCTACAAATTCTATCAACATCAGTTATTGGACTTTTACCTCCTTCAGAATCTGATACATAAGTATTGTTTTCTGATGGCATATTATTAATAAGTTTAAAGAAACTTGTTGGAGGTGATTCATCAATGTCATCTGATAATGGTCCAAATATATCCTCCATTCTTTGTGAGTCTCTTGCTTCTTGTCTATTAAGTCGTTTTCTTTTAACTTTTGCTTTATCCTCACTTGTTCTTTCACGTCTTTTATCTTTTTTACTTTTTTGTTTTTTATCAATACGTAAACGTTCATCTGTAATATCACCACTTAAATTTGATGCTGCTGGACTCAATGTCATTGTTATATTATTTATATGATGATCTGTTTGACATTCATTTTTATTTTTATGATCAAGCCTATCAGAATTTTCTATTTTGATAGTAGAACCACCTTCTTCACTTGATACAGACATTTTTTGTCTTTTTTGTTTTTTCTTATGTGTTTTTTTACGATTTTCACGTTGATGATTATTTATTAATGAATGATGACTTGAAGGAAATTCAACTGTTGATATTCTTTCTTCATCATCAGATGATCTTGGTTCTTGTTTTATTTTACAAACATTATTAATATTTGATGAATCAATTGGTATATGTTTTTCTTCTGTATCAGCAAATCCAAGATCAACATCACTTTCAATAAATTGTTCAGTTTTAATTTTATGAACTTTATTATTAAAACATTCTTCTTCTTCACTTGTATCAGAATGTATTCTTGAACGTGAACCTTTTCTTGATAATGATTTTGCTCTTGTTGAATCTGATCCAGAAGTGCCTTCATCTTCAGTAAGTGCTTTACTTGACACTGAATCACCATCCCAAGATGTACTTTGTTTTTTCTCTTCACGTCTTGCTCTACTTTGTTTTAATTGTGAAAATTTATCTTTTATTCTAACTTGACGTTTTTCTTCTTCAAGTTTTTGCATATTTTTTGTTGATCTTGCTTTAACTTTATCATACATACTTATATAAGCAGGACCATCATCAACAATATCAAATATTGAATGTTTTTTAGGTTCATCACTTTCAGTATCAGTTGTATGAGATGGACGTCTTGTTTGTAATTCATGAGCTGATGAATGACCATCATCAATATCACTATGTAAATTAAGTGATGACTGATGATGATGGTGATGATGATATTCACTTGAATCTCGTTGAGAATATGGTGTTAATGATTGTATATTACTTGGTGAACTACTGTCTGGTTGTTCATCAAGTTGTAAAAGAAAATCTCTTTCAAGTTCATGTGAAGATACTCTTGGACTACTGCATTCTCTATCTTTATCAGAATATTCAGAACGATTACTACGTTGTTTTCTTGTTTTATCTTTTGAACTTGAAATATCACGATTATTTTCTTGATTTTCTTGACAATCATCACGACTTTCTTTAATTTCTTGATTATCTCTGTTGCTTTCACGGTTTTCTTTAATATCTTTATTACTTGTTTCTTTAATTATTTCACTATGAGATTGTGATATATCTCGATTATCACGATTATCACGATTATCCCTATTATTTTGACATGGTAAAAATATCATTGAATCTTTACTTTCACGACTTAAACGATGAGATTCATTACGATGTTTACGATCTTCAGAACTTCGATTTTGTCTTGATCTATCTTTACTATCTCTTCTGTAGTCTATTATTTTCATTCTTTTAGAATCTTCTTCAAGTGGTTTATCTTGAGATGACAATCTTCGTTTAATACTAGCAGAAGCTGATGATGAATCTTGAAGTGAATTTGACATGATTTGATTAGAAGTTTGTAAATTATTTTCATTTGATGATTTTTTAATATCATCACGATCACGTTTTTCTTTTTCTTTTTCTTTTTCTTTATCTTTATCTTTATCTTTATCATCACGATCTTTACGTTTTTCTCGTTCAACGAATTTATCTTTTTCACGTTTTTCTTGATCTTCACGTTCTTTTCTTTTATCTTTATCATGTGTAATATCACGTTCTAATTTTTCTTTTTCTTCTTCATCACGTTTTTCTTTTTCAATTTTTTCACGTTCATCTTTTTCCTTTCGTCTTTCTCTTTCAAGTCTTTCTCGTTCTTCTCTTTCACGTTTACGTTCACGTTCAATTCTTTCTTTTTCTTCACGTCTTTTTTCACGTTCTAATCTTTCGTGTTCATCTTTTTCACGTTTTTCTTGTTCTTCACGTTCTTTACAAAGACGTTCTTTATCTTGTTTTTCACGTTCTTTACGTTCACGCTCTTCTCGATCTTGACGTTCTTTATCTTCACGTTCTTTTTTATCTTTTTCTAATTTTTCTTTTTCTCTCATTTCAAGTTCTGCTCTTTCTTTACGTTCACGTTCACGTTCACGTTCACGTTCTTGTTCTTTTTCACGCTCTAGTTCACGCTCACGTTCACGTTCACGTTCTTTTTCTTCACGTTCCTTACGTTCTTTTTCTTGTCGTTCTTTTTCACGTTTTTCACGTTCTTCACGTTCTTTTTTATCTTGCCTATCACGTTCTTCTTTATCTTGACGTTCTTGTTTTTCGTATTCTTCTTTATCACGTTTTTCATGTTCATCACAATCTTTTCTATCATATTTAATTTCTTTATTTTCTTTTAATTCACGATGAATATCAAATTCACTACTGTCAACAGTATTAGAAGAACGTTGAGTAGTATCTTTTTGATCACGATCTTTTCGATTTTTTTCACTATCACCACCACCATCCTCTTTTCGTCTTCTCGAGCCATCTTTATTTTTACTGTGTCTTGAATCTCTATTATCTTTATTTTCTCTATTAACACTATCTTTTTTCGATCGTATTCTCAATGGATCTGATGATGTTGATGTAATGGAAGAACATATCAAGGACGTTTGTTGTTGTTGTTGTTGTTGTTGATGATTATGACTATTACTGTTACTACTATTATTATTATCACTATTATTACTATTTTTGTTGCTATTACTCATTGTAGGTAACGAGGTTGTGATTGTCGTAATTGCAGTTGTAGCAAGTGTATTAGCCGTTGTCATTGTTGTATTAGATATTGATACAGGTGTTGTTGATGAAGATGTTATTGCTATTGGCAATTTTGTAGATGATTGTGCATGTGTCGTCACTGGTACTAGTGGTGTATTTATAAAGCTCATAGACGTAGACGTAGACGTAGACGTAGACGTAGACGTAGACGTAGACGTAGACGTAGACGTAGACGTAGACGTAGACGTAGACGTAGACGTAGACGTAGACGTAGACGTAGACGTAGACGTAGACGTAGACGTAGACGTAGTAGAGTCGACGTTGACGTAGACGTAGAAGATAAAGATGCAGAATCAATATTAAGATTTGCATTAACAGATTGTACTGAACCAGTTGCATAATTACTTGTAGATGTACTACTAGTACTACTACTACTACTTATTAAATTAACAGATAAAGAAACTGGTGGAAGCTCAGGACTTGCAGTTTTTAATAAAGTTATACCAGGTGTTATTGGTGCTGCTGGTACTGGATGTACACAACTATGAGTAGCAGTACGTGAATCAGTCTTTGATGAAGATAAAACAAGTGTCGTAGTAGGTTGGCTGGTTGTTGTAGTTGTTGTTGTTAATGTTGTTGTTGTTGCTATAGCTGTTACTGCTGCTATTGCTGTTACTAATGTTACTGCTGCTGTTGTTGCTGTCACCGTTACTATTGGTGTTGTGGGTGTTGTTGGTGTTGTTGGTATTGTTGTTGATGAAGTTGATCCAATCGAGCTAATTGTTGTTACTGTTGTGATTGTTGCTGTATTACTTCCAGGTGATGTAATGTTCAATGTTGTAGAGGTAGAACTGTGAGATTGAACTGGTGGATGACTAGGAAATGGATATTGAAGACAAACCTTTCCACAATTACTTGTTGTTGATGTTGTTGATGATGATGAAGATGATGATGATGATGATGATGATGAAGATAATAATAATAAATTTGTTGGAGCAACAACTCCACTAGCACTACTAACTACACTACTTGCAACACCAGTAAATTCACGGGGTTCATATTTTTCATTAAAATTTTCAAGTCTTTTTGAATCTTCATCAAATACACTGCGTTTTGCTAATACTGATTTAACAATATCCGATGGTTGTACTTCATGAAGATTAAGATCAAGTAATTTATGACGAAATCTAAATCTTTCAGTTACAGTTGTATCAAGTTTAGTAAGTACATCACTAGTAGCAGCACTAAGAGCACGTGAACCTGACCATTTTTCATATTTTTCATCTAACGAACGTATACGTTCTTCAAGACTTGGAGATTGAGGTGCCATTTCACTGTCAGAACTTGTTGGACTTGGACTTGGATGACGTGGTGGTGGTGAAGCTGGTGGTTGAGTTATTGCAAGTGGACTTGGTCCAGATGGTAATACAGTCATTGGACATGGTGGACTTGCAAGTTTTGGCACTGTTGATGTACTTGTTCGTGAACAATTGCCATTGTTATTATTATTATTATTGTTATTATTATTGTTGGTGTTGGTATTATTATTATTATTATTGTTATTAGTACTACTATTGTTATTATTATTATTATTACTAGTATTATTTATATTATTGTTATTATTATTATTCATCATTTGAGCAGCAAAACGGGGAAGTGGTAATGAAATTGGACCCTCTTGATTACGTTCACGAAATCTTCTTGGTTCACTGGGTATTAAATTTTCTGGTCGTTCATCTACCAATGGTGTACCTGGTCTTGAACCATCAAGATGATCATGATGTCGACTTGTTGTATCTCTACGTCGTTTACATGGTAAAGGTATTCGAGTTTCACAGCTACCTCTACGACTACCATGATGTACAATAATTTTACTATCACTAACACGTCTAACATCCATTCCTTTTCTTCCTGAATGTGAAGTAACAAGAAGAGATGCTAATTCTGGATCTTCTTCTTCACAAAGTAATGATGTTACATTATTATCAAGTTTTGCACGTTTTTTAGGTGCAAAATTTTCATCACCACTACTATGACATTCTTCAAGTTGTTCAAGCAAATGTACACGTTCTTTTTGTAAATGTCTTATATCAGGTGGTGGTAAATGCATAGATGGTATTACAGTTTGATCAATTGTATTTGATACAATACTTTGAACATGACGACGTGGTGGTGGAGGTAAATCATCATCATTTAATTTACTAACATCACCAATAACACTGTTATCATAATCATCATGACTTGCACCACTACCTTGACTGTATTCATCATAAGAACGAAAACGTCTACTTGTTGGTTCATTATAATCACCTTCATAATATGGATCTGTTTGATATGAACGTCTACTACTTCTTGACATTGCTGTTGGATGTGCTGGACTTGCTCCAGGTGTACTACCACCACCTGGTGTTCTTGAATATGATGCTGTCCTTGCTCTTGGTGGTGTTTCATATCTTGTAAATCTACTACCAGCATTTGGTACTGTAACTGCTGATTCAAAAGTTCTATCTCTTACAACATCAAATGTTGTTGCAGGTGGTGGTCTTACATCCCAAGGTTTTTCATTTGTAACACCTTGACGTTCAAGATGTTCATAAAATGTTTCTTGACATTCTCTTGATGCAAAATCAACTTGTAATCTACGTCCACGTAATAATGCACCACGCATTTCTTTAACTGCTGCTTGTGCACAACTTATTTGATCAAAAAATACAAGTGCATGAGCCCGCTCACGATCTAATACAACTTGACTAATATTTCCATATTGATGAAATTGAATTGTTAAATATTTTTCAGAAACACACTCGCCAACACCATCAACCCATACACAAGTTGTTGGCATAGATTTACCAAAACCAAGTTTTATACGATTTGTACCAAGATGTTCACCATCCATTGATCTCATGGCTTTTACCACACTACTTATATCTGAATATTGACAAAAAGCATAACTAGAAACAGCTCCTTGTTTTTTAATATCGATTTCCTAAAAAGAAAAAAATAAAAACAATACAATTATAATGAATTAATAACTGATATTAATAAAAAAAAAAAAGAAAAATATAAAATATAAATAATTTTTTTATTTTTTCAACTTACGATTATTTCACCGAATGAATCAAAATGTTTTCTGAGTTCAGATGCAGTAACATCTTTTTCAAGATTTCCAATAAAAAGTGTTCTTGTTGCTTTTGGATGATATTCATCAAGTTCAGCTTCATATGGTCTAAATTCATTGTCTTCAACATCGTATCCTTGATATGGTGCAACTTCAATTTTACAACCAAAAAATAATTTATCATGTGATACTTCAAGTGCTTTTTCAACATCTTCAGGTTTTTTAAAACATACAAGTGCATATCTATCACCAGCTGCACCAACAACTTTAACCCATGTTACTTTACCATGTTTTTTATATTCATGAAATAAACCATCTTTAAGTGATGTATCACTACTTCTTGCTGGTAAATTTCTTACACATATTGCAAGTGGCCTTCTATCATCAGATACAGCAGCATTATTTGTTCTATGTGGTGAACTACCTGGTGAACTACTGCCACCAGATGAACTTTCACCTGAGCTATTACTCCGGCTACTACTGCTACTTTCTGAACGACTCGAACCACTTGGTGAACTACTTCCACTTCGAGATTTCCTTCTTTGTTTTTTATGTTGTCTTAATGTACCACTGTTTACTCCAGTTGTTGTCATACTGCAACTATTTCCAGCACCTCCAACATCTAGCAATAAAACAGATAATAAAAATATATTTCTTTTTTGACAAACAAATTAAATGTGTATCATTGGGTTTTTTTTTTATTTTAAGTTTATTTAAAAGAGTTTGAGCACAAATTTTATTGTTTCAACAAGTTGATAAAACTTTTTGATCAAGTTTGTAAAATAGTTGGTGTCAAAATTACATAACTTAAATATTATTTTAAATTAACTTTGGTTTAGTTAGTTTAAAATATTAATTGAAAAAAAAAATACAGTGAATTATAAACAATAATTGTTTAAAAAATAAAAAATTATTATTATTATACATATAAATAATTCATGACTGTATATTACTGATTTATTTATTATTTTCAAATTCATCAATCCAGTAATTTATAATAAATATTTTTTTACTATTAAAATTTTTTATCAATAAATTATCACGATAAAAGCCTTTATTTTTATACAGTCCTGTGCACTCAAACACCCTAAAAATATTTAAAAATATATAAAAAAAAATATATATATAGCTTGATTTTTTTTCATTCTCCATTGAATTATAACTTGATATACACACAAGTGTATATAGTCTAGACCACTACCGCCCACTTTCCATGTGCACTAAAAAGTCATTGAAAAGTTGAGGTGTTTTGATATGTTTTCGAGGTCGTAAAAATTTAAATATTAAATTCATTTTTAGTTGCAAAAACAACTACATTAAGGAAGAACAAACTTGAGATAAAAGTTATTTCTTATATATATATTTTCATAAAAGATAGAAAAAAAAAAAAAACAAAAAAAAACAAGCTTAGTATTATTAAAATCAGTTGATTCATTTATAAGATATTGATTATTGATTATTGGAAGGGAGTGTGCAGTCTGGTAGACGGTAACTTCCTGAACACCTCACACTCTCATAATCAAGATTTTATAAACCCTTATTATTATTATAATTATATCACTATTATCGATAATATAATCATAATAATAATAATAAATAAAAAATTATAATTAGAGTTTTGAAAATTACGAGTGTTAGACTTTGTGTCTGGTTTTTCAACAATGAATAACCAACTGATTTAAAAGATATTTTTTTTTCTTTCAGTGAAAATTTGAGGAATAACTTTTTCAAACAAAATAATTAATTAAATTTTTAATAACATGATTTTACATGGTACAAATTTATCATAACTTTGGTGACTTTTTAATGTATGTAAAAAAATAAAAGTAAGCCCAGCATTGTATTAACTAAACTGTAACAAACTGTAAACTGTATTCATCGAAACATAAAAAATAAAAAAAATCAAGCCTTCTAAAGGTTTAACAAATGAAAAAATAATAATTTAATTTGTGTAAAAGTTAATATTAATATTATCTTACTTGTATCTTCTTGATAAGTATCAGTAGATGCAGGTGTTGATGTAGGTAGTCCAGTTGCATACCTCGATGTACCAGGATCATAAGTTAGCCATGATGTCATTTGTACACTACTACGATGACGATCTACATGAGATGGTGGTAATGGACCAGTGGTATATGTATTGGGTCGTGGATATAATCTTTCTCTTGGTCTTGTTGACGTCACGTGATAGCTATTGACTGATGGTTGTCTTGTTCTAGGTATATAACTAACTGGTTCAACAGTTGAGGTATCAACTGAATGTTCAATTCTATTACTTCTTTCAGCAGGATAAAAACTACTGTGTGATACACGTGAATCAAATGTTTCACTACTTCTATCAACTCTTTCATTGCCAACAATTCCACTTCCAACTCCAGTTGTACTGACGTTTCCGACATTTCCACTGACACTAGATCCATGCTCATCCGTTTTACTAAAATTTTTAAATATAACTTGTTCATTAATTATATTGAATTAACATTATATTATATTATTTTTTATTTTTAAATTTTATAGACTGTTTATATATACTTGTAATAAGTCACACACCTAGTTTTTTTATATATATATATATTTTTTTTTTTTTGTTTTTTCACTTAATACCAGTTTTAGCAATACCTATAAATAATTCAATTAAAAAAAATTTGTTTGAATATTTTTATAATTTCAATAATTAAAAAATAGTATAATAATTTAATTTTGAATGAAAATTGAAAAGTTCAATTCTCATGTATTTAAATTCTAAACGACACAAATGTCTATATTTAAACAGATGAAGTTTCTCTCAATTATGATGATGTTAAATTTAGTCTATTCTCTCAGTCATTTTTTTTTTTTTTAAGCTTTATAAATATTTCAAATTTCATTACTTGGCATTATACTTTGGTCAATGCATTTAAATTATTTTAATAAATTAAAAAAAGTATAAATTATTAAAATTTGACCTAAAAATGAATAGTTTTAACAAAATTAACACCTGTTAACATTTTTTTAAATAATTTTAAATAGAAATTTAAAAAATATAATTTAAAATTATTCAATCCTCGAGCTGTATTGATATCAAAAATTAAATACATTAAATTTAAATTTTATATAGAAATTTAAGTATCGAAACTTTAATGTTATCTTGATAGATTTATTATAAAAAATTTAAATGCATTTGAAGACGGCCACACACAAATCAAGCAAAACGTAGAGCCGATTAATTAATGGATAATAATAATAATAATAATAATAATAATAATAATAATAATAATAATAATAATAATAATAATAATAATAATAATAATAATAATAATAATAATAATAATAATAATAATAATAATAATAATAATAATAATAATAATAATAATAATAATAAGCTAGATTATAAAAAAAAAAAAAATACATTATTATAATTTTTTACTCATAAAACAATAGCAAAGATTATTCTGATAACACTGATGCCAAAAGGTTTCATTGTAGTCGTTTCTAGAAAATAAAAAAAAATGCTCCAACGCTTCCATACAAATTGACGTAGACATTTTATATTAAATTCAAAAAGAAGTATGTTTTTTTTTTAATATCTGCAATCTCTTATAAATTTCAACATGTTTGAATGATTTTTTTAAAGAAACAACTCCGGAAATGTATAGTTTTTTTTTTTTTTTTTTTTTAAACAACAAAGTTTCCGCAAATAAATAAAAAGTTTTACAGATTTTAATATCAAATAATTTTTTATATAGTTCTTTAAATTGCATATTGAATTTACAAGGGTAGATTTTTTTTTACTCATACATACTAGATAAAATACATATAATAGATATATATAGCTGTGTATAACTGACGAATGAATTCAGCAGTTGGACGGTTTTCCCTTCTACTAATGTAAAAATTTTCAATCCTAATACATACACAGCAAGGGGAAAATCATTAATCAATATAAAAAATTAAAAAAAAAAAAAAAACTCGTAACAAAGCCAAAAGCAGACCTAAAAGTAATCAAGCAAGCAAGACCAAAAATAAAGTATACAGTGTTATAATATGTATTATCGACACACTGGTAACTCAGCTTTCCTTCTTCCCCTATATGTTTGCAAATGGCGGCTGTGCTTTCATTTTATATATATATATCATTAAATAAATATATTTTTAGTATATTAATAATGAAATAAAAAAAATCTATTTACTACTTGGAAGATTGGTTATAGCATAAAAATCATTGATACTATTTTTTTATATAATATACAGTACTTAAATATCAATAAATATATATAAAATTCTGTAAGCACAAGGAGTGGCGAATAAAGAGTTAATCAATAGACTTTGAACTATGATGAAAATGACGATATTAGAGTAAAAAAATTATCATATTTCTATAAATATATTTCAATTTATTTACTCATAAAATATAATGTCATTATTTATTTAAATATATATAACGCCTTGATATTATCTGTCGTTCATCTTTAATAATAAAACGTTTGATCATTCAACGAGAATCTAAAAATAATTCAAATGTAATAAAAAATATATAATATTTCAAAGTCAAACTTTAAAAAACAATACAGACGTATACATATATATAAACTGTATAATATATATCCATGTACTATATAGAAATAAAAAAGTCATTTATCAAATAAAAAAAAACTGAAATCAAGTTTGAATAATTTTTTACATATGAAAACGTAATCTTTATTGGGAAAGGCCTCAATAAAAACACAAGATGATCGAGTGGTTCATAAATTATTTAAATTTTAAAATTGAGATGTTTTTTTTAAGATGGAATATTTTGATGATTGTTTGGTTTATAATAGACAAAAGTATCATTCATAATTGGCTTTAAATCTTAAAACCAATTAATTTAAATCATTTATAAAACGATAAAATCATTTGAAATTGTAAAACGTTAAAAAAATGATAACAACGGTATTTTTTTTTTTAAATTAGTTCGTCATTGAAGCTTTGATTAAAATTGCTTGAAAATATAAAATCTCAACTAGTATATGTTATTTGGAATATTTTAAGTATTTAAATGTACTATACTTTTGTTATATTACCATAGTCATAATATATTTTATGATACTTTTTTTTGTATGCAGAACAGATAACAAAAATTTGTATAAAATTGTGAAAACTTGTTAGTTATTTGCTGTATCATTCTTGAAATTTTATTAAATTAATTTTACAATGTATGAAATTGTTACTTTAATTTTATGATGAAAAAATTTCTCCAACTTTATTTTAAATTGAGTTAGTTTTAGAAAATTTTCTAAACAACAAAGAAATTGTTTTATTAGAATTAATCAAATAAATAAAAATTGAATTGAATGGACATTTGAAAATAAATTAATATAAAAAAATATATATTGTAGTTTTATTTCAGCTGTTGTCGTTATAACAGTTGTTAAATTGTTAAATTTTTCTATGGTTACATAAGGCGCATGGTTGATTTATATGATGATCATGTAGTTTTAAATCCGTAGACGAATTTTCCTACTGAAGAAAGGTCAAGATTCAAACTTGTATCTAGTTTTTTATATAAAAGTTTGGTTGAATTATTAGTATATATATTTAACAGCAATTTGTATTTCATTTTTCTTTAAAAGAATAATAATTTATTGTTTTTTTTTATTAATTTAACCAGGTGGTGGTAATTATTATCTCAAGAAACTTGTAAAACTAACTCAAATTCTCAAGTGACTTACAAAGATGTACAGTACTATTTTTCACAAGCAAAGTATTAAATCCATATATTGATAAACAAAAAAAAATTACATAATAAAAAAATAAAAGTTTGAACATAAATTCAAATATATCTATTAATATTATATTTTTATCTAATCTAATATCACATAAATTTTTAAATTACAGTCATCAATGCAATTTCTAAATTTATTTATTTTAAAAAATAATAAATATATTAAATTCAAGTGAATATTGTTTCACAATAAAACCTGTGTTACCAAGCAAATAATTTAAGAAATAAAATCAACAACAATGAGGAATATTATAACATTGCAAATAGAAAAAAATTAATAATATGAATAATATAATTTTTTTTTTTTAGTAATTTTTCTCATCATACATTCATACAAACAATTACTCTACCCTTCCAAACAACTGCAATATATACAATACATGCTGCCATTTGTTGTTTGTATGTTTACATAATAAAATGAAAGTTCACAGTACTACAATGATACCAGTGAATGTTATGTTGAGAATATGATATAGTGCGATGTAATAAATACAACAACTTTAACAAGAATTTTTGCAACACAAATTTGAAATATGCGCATTAAAATTTTTATAATTATTTTAATACAAGTGTATGTATTTAGATATGCGTACTAATATTTTATAATTTAAAAAATAATATTAGTTTTTATTTAAATTATAAATTTTTGATTCAATGATTTTATTTGAAGCAACGCTTGTAATAATAAGCTAGATCTGTTAGCAAAAGCAAGCAGCTGGACATGAAATATCCAGGGGTAAAACTGTAAAGGGCCCAAGTGTATTTTATATATATATAAATGCATATAAAAGTAGCATTTACTGTATAATTCAAAATATTTAAAAAGTTATAACATAATTATAAATCATTATTTTGATATTATAATTAAAAATGAAATAGATCAAAATTAGCCAAAGAAAGTTATTCATGTTTAAACAAATAAAAATTTACATTCAATCTTTAAAATTTACTGAGAATTATTTATATTATTATTAATAATATCAATAGAGCAGAAAAACATTCAAAATTTGTCTCTATTTGTACAGAAAAATATTAGTTTGATCATATAAAATTGAAAAACCTGAATTATTTAGTATTGTTTTTTTTCATTGTAAATTATTATAATATATGACAAGGTTATAACTTGTTTTTTTTTTTTTTTGATTGAGCGTGATAAGAAAAAAAGTGTATCAGTTATTCAGTTTAAAAAAAATATATATATATTTTGTATAGTAAAAAAATATCGTTATATGCACATCAAAAAAAAAAAAAATTAATGAAGGGTCTGATGTTTCGTTCCTGACTGTTGGATTGTCAGCTGCTAGCCTTGCATCACTTTTGTATTATATTTTACACACTATAATTTACAAAATTCTAGACTTTTAAATAACAAAAATATTTTATGATTATCATTCTTGAAAATTATAAACGTATTTTTTAATTTTTTAAATTGTTGATAATATATTTTTGATAAATTATATAATAATTTTAAGCATTGTTTTTTAACTTTAAAAAAAATTCTATTCATGTATCATCACATTTTTAGTGATATAAAAAAAATAAAAGTAAAATAAATTTACACGTACGGTCTGCAGATGTATAATAATCAATAAAAAAAATATAAAAAAAAACCAAGAAATAATTGAGCATAATAAAAATTGAAGATACTCATTTCGAGACTCACCTTGGAATAAAATTTTAAAAATTGCAATATAAATTGCCGACACTATTTATAGTTTAAACCTGAGCCATTGCTTCATATATACATAATCCAATTCACTGTATTCCAACACTGCATCCGTTTGTCTAATTTGCTTATTGACGATGTATCCACATTATATTATTATTGTTGCACGTAAATACAAAAACTAAATTATTTCACACTGATCACAATATTTTAAAACTCACAAAAAAAGCAGAAAAAAAAAACAAAACATAATCCTACATTGCACTTGAATATTTTGCCTGTAAATTCATATTCTTTCTTTTTTTTTTTGAATAAATTCCGTGTACATGAAATCTAAACAAATTAAGTTAAAAAAATTCTAATAATAAAAAATAAAAATAACAAAAAAAAGAAAGTATTAAATAAATAAAAAAAAAAAATAATGATTAAATTGGAATAATATCCATATATGTGAATAGAAAATCATATGCAGACCGTATGTATATAATATAATAATTGCGTAGTGATGAATATATAAATAATCAATTTACGAGACAGAAGCAGTGAGCATATATGGAAACCACTGCCTTGAATAAATTTATAATATTGTATGGGCTATATACGTCAAGTTGAATAAAGCTTTCATAGCAATTGAAACTTGTACATGATTACATTATATGAAATGAAATCAACTTATAATTAAAATAAGAAAAAAATAAAATACAAAATATCTTACCCAGTAACCAGTGGCAGATGTTGTGGTTCATAGTATTTAGTTGTGATAGCTCTTTCGTCAAGTATATGTTCATTTGCGTGTGCTTTTGCTGCGGATTTAATATCCATAAACGCAATTGTTGCTGAAACAACACCAGGCACTGCATTTGTTGTTCCACTGTTAGAAGAGACATTTCCTGAAGCACCAATGGAGCTGCCTTCATTTGATTCACCAGCTGAACCGGAAACACCGGCAACGCCCGAGGGGCATTTCTCGCCATTTGATAATAATTTGACGCTCTGCACACGTCCATACCTATTAATTAAAAAAAAATTATGTTATTTTAAAGTTTATTATATAATTTTAGAAAATAAATAATTATAATAAAATATATTGTTTGAACATCAGTGGGTTTTAAATTAAAATAAAACACAACTGTAACAATATCATTGTAATAAAATGTGACATTTCTTTTTTGAAAAAAGATAACTCTTTATACTTATGTGTGTCAGAATAAATAATTTATATTTTTATTTGTTAAAATTTGATTAAATAGATATAATAAATTGAATCAAAATTGATACTGTAAAAATTATAGATGTAATAATTCATTTAAAAAAAAAAACTTATTATTTAGAAGAAAAAACTGGTTATTATTACAATTCTTCTTTATAAAAAATCTAGGAAATTTTGTAAAACAATAATATTATTTCGATAAATTCAAACATTGCATAATTTGTTTGTTTGTTACTATATTTATTCATCTAGAGTAAATTTGCAGAAGCTTTGAAGGTCATATCAATATTTATTTAGTTAACAAGTTATTATTTTTTAAATATTTATTGTAAATTCTTGAATCTCATCTACAAATACACGTTCAGTGAGAAACCCACTGAGACCTCCCGCTGGGGATCTATGCCCCACCAGTAAGCACAATAGATCTGGATAGACCAGTTGGTGTTCATGTATGTATACTGAACAAGACAACTGAAGAGAAATCTTTTTTTTTTTTTTTTTTTTTTTTTTTTTTTTTTTTTTTCAAGTATACTAAAGTAGATGAATTCAATAGGAAGATACATCGAACCATGAAGGCTAAACCATGAACCTCAGATTTTTTTTTCTCAAAATTATTGTTTTATCCGATAAAAAAAAAAATAAGCAACAAGATTATATTACTTCTTGGAAAATTCATTTTCTTGGAACTATAAATATATCTTTTATGTGAAAGAAGAAAAATCAGAAAGAAAAAAAAAGAAATCAAGAAAGTTGTATCGATATAGCCGCATCTTCTTTAAATTTTCATGATATTTTATTGCATCACTTTTTCAACAATTGTTTATCATAAAATTATTAAAAAAAAAAAAAAAATTTATTGAATAGATCATGTGTTAAATACCAATCAAATCTGCAGATACATCTATAATATTTATCGAGTCAATTTTACAAAACATTGATGTTAAATATTTTTCAAATAAAAATAACTAATAATTAATGCAAATTTATTATACGTATATAAAAATGAATATTATTGGTTTGTCTGAAAAATAAAACCGTTAAAGCTTTATTACAAAGAAACAAAAAAATATAAAATAACAGCAGCAGATGCGCTATGGTTTAAGGATAAAAGTACTGAAAATGCCGTGGCAACTATATAACATACATAGTAAGGTAGGGAGATGTACGTGAGCCTGCAAGTTCAATTTACTGACATATATATATATGCATTTATATATCTATACATAAACTCGGCGACCCCAAATGCAATGTTGCCAAGTTTTTATGCAACTATTAGTATATAAACTCTAAACATGTATTGTAAAATAAAAAATAGTAATAAAAAATTTTACATTTATATATATAAAAATTCCTGTAAATTTTACTACAAAAAGCAATTTAACATTTTCGTTATAAATAAATATTTTTAAATATAATTTTGTTGAGTATTTTTATAAAATAATATTCCAATTAAAGTTTTTGCACCCTTGGTAGACCATGTTTGATCAAAATTTTGAACTCTATAAAACTCCCTTGATTGTCAAAGTTTAATACATTTGATTCAAACTATGATTAGAGAAGGGAATAATAATATTGTATTATATATATATTTATTTTTGTCATACATTTGACAATGCTATTTTTTTGTATTATATGAAGCGATAGTAGAGCCGCCATTTGCAAACATAAGGGAAGAAAGGAAACGTCCACGCAACCAAGCTGCCAGTGCGCCATCACTCATACTATACTTTATTTTACTTTTCATCACACTTTGCTTGCTATTGAAATTTGTCTACTATTTGAACAATTCCCCTATTATATACCATATATGATAGAAAATATATAGAATAAAGAGTTGCGTTATTTATTAACAATTTCTACAGTACAAAATAAATCAAACGAGTTTTTTTTTTTGGACATTATATTGATGAATTACAAAACGTCAATGGATAAACGTATATAAAACTATTTTTATCAGTCTGTTTTTTTTAATATACTTTTTTTTTTTTTATTTTCTCAATATAGCTAGAATTTAATACCGCAATTTATATACCGCGTAATTCTATTTTTTTTTTTTTTTTTTTCTTTCGATTATTGAAGTCCTATGATAAGCACTTCTGAAGTTTACTAATGTATCTGGCCTAGATAGTAATTTTAAATGAAAAATAAATATTTATATTTGATAGTATTATTCTAAATTTATTGTGTCATTAATTAATAATTATTTTTATTAACAGAAAAATTATTTTTATCAAATCGTGATGATATTTTGTTATTTTAAATTCAAAATGTATGTTTTAAGAAAAGTCACAGTTGTTTTATATATACTTTCTCATGTTACTTTTTTTGAGATGTTTGTTGTAAATCTTATTTGTAAGATGACCTTTATATTGGTTGGCAAATGTATACACCATCGAAAATACATAAATGTATATACACCAACAACTGAATATGTAAAATTTTATTTTATCTTATATATATACTAATTTATTCTGCAAGACTCAACTCGCAATGCTAAATTGCATCGTGAAAAATTTATATAACAAATATATATGTAATTATTGGAAAAAAAAAATCAGCTAATGATCTATTAGTATATTATATATAGTTGATTATTATAATTTTCAATGATGTAACTTGACGTTTAAAATAAAAAAAAAGCAATTAAAATTGAATAAGATCAATTTGTAATAAATACTTGAACGTGAGAATTTAAATTTAAATAAAAATTTTTGTCTGACTCATTGATTGTATGAATATAACTATTTCAAACTATTTCAAATGAATTTTTAAAAATACAAACATATAAATATATATTCAAACTGATTAAGGATGCGTATTTGTTTGTTGGCCTGCAAACATTTTTATTCATTACAACTTGAATATAACCCAAATTAAGAAAATATTATAATTCTGTTGTGGTAAAAATACCGTTATGCAATAAACGCATATAAAATTTTTGATAATTTTACGAGTATAACTGTGTAGCAATGTTAACATGCAAGTGCATATATTCAAGTATATATTTTTTTATTATAATGAATGTGCCAACAAAGTACAAAGATTTTAAACTTTAACTCGCTAAAAAAAAAATAATACAAGATGGTAATACAAGTGCCTTGTGTTTGACTCAAGAATTTATACAGGCCTGAGATTTGCTGATCTAGTCTTTTATAAAGTTTGCTACTATTTTCCATAAAATATTCAGCATCTATAGTAAATTTTGTTATTATGATCAACTGATTATGAATGAAAAACTTGAGAAAATATAAAGTTAAACAGAATAAATACACTCAACAAATGATCAATGAGACTAAAAATTCAAGAGAAGAGTGATTATCAATGATGTAATGATGATAAACAATGCAGTGTTTTATTTGTTTATTCATTATAAACAAAAAATAGTTCTGATATGATTTTTTTGTCACGCAAAAAGTATCATCATGAGATATTTCCCACAATGTGCATCAGAGTTAGGGTAATAATAATGGAAGAAGAAACTTTATCCTTCATGTTTGCATGAATGTGTGTGAGAAGCCTGCCAACTTCATAAATATATTCTCAACTCTTACAGCAACTAAAAATTCTGGACAAAAGTTAGCCAGAATGATAGTTTTTATGAAAAAAAAATATTACTATCTAAATTTTTGAAATAAAAATCTGACAAACATAAACTAGCCGCAATACAATTTATGTATATGAAAATTTAAAGTTCAGAAATAAGATGGGAAAAAAAAAATTACATTTCTCAAGCTTTATTGATTCAGAAAATTGTAAAAAATATTAAATAGAAAAAATTTGGAGAAAAAAAAATTGTAAATTTGAAAAAAAAATTAATTATATTTGAATTAGCTGTATTAAAGAGGGTGTGCTAACTTTATATACGTACTATTTGAAGCCTGGGAGAAAAAAAAAATGAATCAATAAAATATACAACTGTATACAAGCCAAGTTTGAGAATGCGCATGCACATGAGAATCCAAATTTATAATATAATATATATTACAGCAAATTGAACACGTAAAATTTATAGTTCATTTAAAAATAAAAACTTATTTATATTTTATTTATAATTTAATAAAAAATTTATAAAATTAAATAATAAACTTTTTATTTATATAATAAAGTAAATTAAATCATGTTTAATAAGATTTTATGATAAATTTTATGATAAATATTAGTATTAAAAGTTAATGTAAATTTTGTTAATTATAATTAATTAAAAAAAAAAATTAAGAAATTTAATTTTAACAAATATAAAGGTAAAAAAAAAATAATATCTTATAAAAAAATAATATCGAGTGGAGTTTTATCTTTCGACGCAGCAAGATAGTGGTCATTGTAGACTCACCTTTGACTCGCCTTTTAAATTGCTATCAAGTTACGACGTCATTTTACTTTTTACTTGTATGAGAAACAACTAATTATCGCACTGAACACATAATGTAACAATTTTCGGCACTATCATAAACTTCGTTATGCTGGAAATGGATATTTCCGCACAGTTTTAATATATTAAAAGTCTACAACGTTCAAAAGTACGAACTCTATATATCTACAATCATCATGTGGTTTCATTACATTATTTCCGTTTGTTTTTGTGTAATTATGTTTTTTTTTTAAACAAATTATTTATTCATCACGCTATTATGATGAAACTATTAGCTAGTTTTTCATTCTCACTATTATTTTGTTTGTTTTTTATTCATCTATTATGCACTAGCTTGTAAATTTTTTATTTTTTTCATTCAATTGGTGGCTAGATTTATTAAAACTCAAATAGACTCTATAAAAGTTGATGTATGCTTCAAAAAATCAACTTGAAATAGAAATCATCAAAAAAAAAAAAAATTACGAAAAGTTTAAAACTTTTTGAAATTTCTTAAATTTATGACTGTAAATTGATGCTCATTTATATAATTAAAAATAATAACTGGTATCCCAACAATATTTCTTATTTTTAATATACAAAACGTCGACAAAATTAGTTGACTATATAACTATAAATAATTCATAAATATTGATAAGTTTTTTGTTCGTTTAATGGTCTATATATATACAAAATTTGCATGAAAAAAGATTTAATTTTGAATATATAAGTATCGTCAAAATATGACGAATAATTTAAAAAAGTTGAAAAGAAATTATAGGTCTATAATAAAAAAAAAAGTATGAAAAAGAAAACTTAATGAATGAATGAGAGAAAAAGAGGTCGAACGACTCTTAGTGCATGGTTAGAGTTGTGCGATCAATATATGAAAATACTCTAACAAACTGCAAAACATTGAGCCAACCAGAACAGCTAATATCTAGTGCATATATTTGCTGTCTATAATTTTCATCATATGTGATAGATAAATTAATATTTATATATAATAATAATATATATATTTATATATAATAATTGATAAAGAGAAAATTTCAAAAGTAAAGACAAAAAATATAATGTGAATGACAACTGTATTGTTCTAAATGTAACATCATTTGTTTTTTTTTTTTGTTTCTTATTATGAGATTTCCACAATAATTTCTAGAAACAAACTTTAGAACAGTACCTTGCGCACGAAGACTAGCGAGAAACGAATCATCCAACCAAACCAAGTCACGTATATGCAATTGTAACTATGTACTCTATTTATCCCTTCAACTGTAGATGTAGGCTACACATTTTTATTATTTTTATTTTTATTTTTTTCTACCTTTTATGTGAGCGAAATTTATGTTTCAATATTGATGATTATATATTTTTATTTATCAATAAATATTCAGAAAGAAAAAACAACAAAACAATTTAGCAATTTGATAGTTCAAAGTACAATGAGCATTGAGTATTTGCTCAGAGTATGAAATAAATAAGATATATATATACAGAAAAAATTGTATAAAAACTTTTACTGGTTGTAGAAATAAAAATTTATATAAAGTTGTGTGAAAAAAAGTGGGGAATTAGTATATTTCGTAACAAATAGGAGAGGTGGAATTCCCAAACAAATGTGTAGATGAGCAAACGAATCGCAAGAAAGGGTATGATTATAATGATGATAATGATGATGATAATAATAATAATGATGATGATGATGATGGGTTGATGGTGAGGCGCAGGGTCAGAGTCGAAACGTAGTTTAAAACATAGACCAGTTTACCAGGCTGTGCCAGGCCAACATCAACAAGCTATATAGTTTTTCCTTAGCTACATGTAAACTCATCTACACGAGTTTAAAAAATTCTAGGCACATGACACAAACAATATTGTATCAATTTTAATGTAATTAATCTATTATTACATAGAAAATTGCATTAAAAAAATGATCATTTGATGAATATTCGTTTAATGGTTTTTATATTTTTCTACGTTTTATTATAGAATAAAAAATTTTTTACTTTAAAATGGGTGTGTCATGCAAATTTTAGCAAACAAATATTTATATATAGGATATTTTTTAGTTGAATAATTTGATAGTTATATGCTATAGCAAGGCTGTGCCATCCGCCATTTTGAGACACATGAGACATCAAATCGTCAGAGAAAAGACACAGTCTGGCACAGTCACTATTGTATCATCAATTCAAAACTAAAAATGAATTATAAAGATGTTGTTAAGAGACCAAAAAGATAAAATATTCAAAAAAAAAAAACTTATTTTTGTATTATTGTCTTGATAGAAATAGTTAATAATATTCGTAACTGGTATTAAAAAAAAAAAATATTAATTTATATTCTTAGTTTTTAATCTTGTTGTTGTCGTCTTTGAGTCATCATAATTATTATTATCATACAATAAAATAATATTTTCTCATAATTAATGAAAATTTATACTTTTATTGACACATGAATCTGAATATTTTATATATTTTTTTAATTACAAGATAAGAGATATCACTGAGTAATAAAAAAAAATAAAAAAAACAAGGAAATTCTTCAATGACTCACACAAAATTAATAAAATTAAATCAAGTTTTCTTTTTTTTTCAACAGAAATATAATTTTAAAGCTTATATTTTTCTTTTTTATTAGATCTAGTCTCTATTTTTCAACGACCTGAATGTATTTTTTAAATCTAACATAAATATAAAATAATAATTTAATAATTTAAAAAAAATAGCAAAAAACGTAGATATATTATAAATATTTTATGTAAAAAAAAAAAAATTCAAATAATATAAATAATATAATATAAATGTAATATTAAAATATCAAATATAAATCAGTTAAAACATAATGATTGATCAAAAGAAAAAGGAGCCTAAAGTTGAGTTACACTGGTTCGTGTCACCGTTAGAGTTCTCTCTTGCCCCCACATTACAATTTTATAACCATATTTTTCTAGTTCATCGGCAAGTCTTTCGTACTTCGCTCTCATCAGCCATACCCATATTAATACAAATATATATTTGCAATATTAAAATAATAATAATTAAAATAAATTTTATTAAAATTATTATTATTATTATAATATAATTATTTAATTAAAAAAAAAAACCAATATATTTAAAAACTTTTAAAAGTCCATAAATGTAATATAAAATTTTATGTTTACTAAATATATTATTTTATCAAAAGATTTGGGAGCCGCAAGTTGAGTGACACTGTTGAACAATAACTTCGTGCCGCCCCGAGCGCTCAAAATGGCTGTCCTCTGCTATTATTACTTCGGAAAAAAAAAAAAAATATAAAGAAAAAAAAAAAAAAAAAAAAACGACCAAGCTTGCTATATATTACTGCTGCTTCTGCTCACGCTACGAGGCAGAAGACTGAGTAAAAAAAAAATATATATAGAGGTATATAAAATAAAAGAAATGATGAAGAAAAAAAAAAAAAAAGTAGAAAAAACAACATTTATATGTTGCGATGTAGAAACAAGAGAATAAATAAATGATAGATAAATATGTATATTTATCATCTACATTTGAATACATAATAATTGATAAATCATAGTGATAGAATATATTTTTAAATTCAATTTATCAATAAATTAAATATTATACTTGAAATTTTAATGAAAATATATATTCAACATCTAGTCATGTGTTTGTTTTTTGTTTTTTTTTTTATCGATAAACATATACACAAATCTTAGAGACTTTAAGAAATTTTAATTTTGAACGAAATGTATAGATTAATATTTAGTTGTATTTTTGATTTTCAAATCAAATTTCTACTTAAAGATATTTAAATACATGTGATAAAATGTACTCAAATTTATAAAATAAATTAAAATTTTAGTAGTTGCATTGCGTGTAGTTGATCGTTTTATTCGGGGCGTCTCCCTTGCGTTATATTTTGGAGTTATGTGAATACATAATATATAAAGGTTGAATATTAAATGAGAATATTTGATGAATTTGAAAAAAAAAAATGACTTATATAACTATTAACTGTTTAAACGTATAATATAAGCATATTATCATTGTATTAAACAACCAAATTAAAATATAAATTATATAATTTTTAAATTAATAAAAATATTAAAACAAACCGTTTGAAATGCTCTCTTATTCGATCCTCTCGGATGTTTTCCGGCAGATTTCCAACCCACAGATGACGTGTCTCTCTAACCATTTTGCTCCAAACTCTTCATTTGGGATCGGATGTTGTGTTTTCGTTTGATGGCACTGTACAACGATACACAACGTCAAAACAAAACAAAAATATTTCCTTGGTGTTATACTTTTACACCAACTTGTATTGACTCTTTTTCTTTTTTTTATTTTCTCTTAAAATTCGCGGGCTTTATAGCACTACACAATTCACTCACATAATAATAATCATCATATAAAATATTTATTTATTTTTTTTTAATTTAAAATAAAAACTAACGTATTATATCCTTATGCACGAATACACTTTTAATAATTATTCACAAATATGTAAAAATTAATTTATTAAACTTATTTTTATTAATATATATATATTATCAAACTTTAGTGATTATTTCACAGCTTTTTTTTCTTTCAATTTTTTTTTAACATCACTTAATAAATATATAAATAATATTATTTACATATATATACATACATATATACATATATATACATATATATATATGTATATATATATATGTGTGTATAATCACACTGCTTATTATGCACACTTAATCACTTTGTTACAAAGAAAATGGTGACCCCGTGTTTACGGGGGCTGTCGTGGCAGCGCAAAGAAAATGGTACGAGGGTTAAGCACTCACAATGAAATAGCGCTTTAACCGCCGACGTGTCGTTGAATATTAAACCACTGGCAACAGCAAGTATTATCGTTGCTGAACGCCACATGGTACATCACTAATCTAGAAGATCCTAATCACCACGTCACATTATGAACAAAATATAACGACAAACGCCAGATATACGTTCCATTTCGACAAACATCACTGGTAATAAACAACAAAAAAAAAAACAAAATATGAGCCTCTTAACAATTGCTGTTTATCTACCTTGTTGTTTCCACCAAAAAAAAAAAAAGATAACTATTTATACGAGGACATCACTATATCAACATAATTTTAAAACCACTGAATAAAAAAAGAGGCAATTATATATACGTGTGTGTGTGTGAGAGTGAGAGAGAAAAAGTAAGATAGACAGTGGAAGAAAGAGTGAGACAACTCTTGTTTGCTTTTATTTCGGGCCTTTTGCCAAACTTTTTTTTTTTTTTTCAAATATTTTGTTACGTTGAAGCCTGTTTATTAATCCACCAGGTAGAATATATATATTATAACACACTGTATAACTCTTTTTTTTTTTTTATTAATTTTTCAACACAAATTCTACCAAACACTTTTGTAACGTTCTCACTTGATATTTTATAAATTAATCACAAAATAATAATTATAAAAACAACTAAATGTATAACAATAAAACAATCATTTAATTATTTTCAATTTTAATATATATATGTATGTATGTGTATTTATTTATATATATATATAAATTTATTTTTGTTTTTTTGCCAACTATAAATAATATAAATATATTTACGTTGAAATAAGTAATTCCACCCTAGTTTAACTTTAGTACTCATTAACTTTGGGGCATACACACAAACGGAGCTAAGTTTGCTCCTCTTCACTGCACTACACTACACGAAGTGACGTCACCGTGGCGGGAGCGTATTGAGGCTCGCTAGCCAGTCGTATTTTGCATAGTGGTAGGGGAATACATAAGCCAAGAAACGAGTCTACATAGTCGTTGAAGCGAGTTGTGATCACGATTCAGCATCCCCGCCGGGGAGGTAGTTGAGTTTTTAAATAGTGGGGGAAAAACGTTTTTGACAGCGTTGCTGGTTATATGGCGGTTGCTAGTTAGTTTAAAACAAAAAAAAAGTGGAGGGGATTTCTCATGTGTGTTGAATTCAACGCAAGGCCAAGTAAAGAAGAAGGGATCGAACGGGTCGAACGAGCTAGCCCGAACCCCCAAACTGCTCTTCTCGCTAGTTCTCACTCTCAGTCTTTCTGCCACAATTTTTATATATCTCTCTCTTTCTATCTCTTTATGAATCTCTTTTCAAGTCCGTAGTTCTCATTCTATTCATTTTTTTTTTTTTATAGTTTTTTTTATTTATTATATTTATTTATTTATTTATTTTTGCTATATATATATATAGGTATATATATATATTTTTTTTTTGCTAAAAACCTTCCCTCTCTGGGTCTTCAACTTTCTACGACGTGAAACACAACATACATGCACTCCTCTGTATTTGGATCCATGAAATTGTATGGAATCGACGCAGCCGCGATATTTTTACAGTTTTATCGATGTTTTATTCGTATATATTTTTATTTATTTACGTTTAATTTTTTAATATAAATATTATTTTTTTTCTTTAATAATATTTTATAATTTACATATATTATTATTTATTTATACGCATTTATAAACATTTGTTTATATTTTACGTAAAACAGTTTTTTATGTGTTATTTTGCCTATATGATGATTCGACATTTTATGATTATGCATTATTTATAATAATTTTTTATATTTCTTGTTTACTAATTTATTTATTTATATTATCAACTATTTTTAAATATATATCTATTTCCTTCAATATATATAATTCTTTTAAAGAATAAATTAAGAGAACTATAAGACAAATGTTGGATTTTATTTATTTTTAAATAATGAGTTTAGTAGTGAATGAAAATTATAGTTATTTTTCAAACGACACTCATTATAGTACAATAAAATTCTATGTCAATCTCATTATGAGTATAAAAATAAATTTATATGATAGATCAATTAATTATAATCGTTTAATAAAATTCATTTTATGATTAATCAATTATACAACAATCGTAAGCAGAATTTTCAATGATTTATTTATTTTTTTTAATGAAAAATAATAAACAGGTATTGCGAAATTATTTTCACTTGTTTTTGTATGATTAAAATAATAAAGTAAAATTTTGAATTGTATCTAATTTACATGGAATTAATTAAAATTAATTCTTTTATAATCTCTATAAAATATTATTTGGCATCAATATTATTTATATTGGCATTTTATTGTTAAATTTGTGCTCAACTTATTTTATATAATCTAACATTTATTTCTTTTTTTTTTTATTTAAATATATTGAACTGTACAAATTTATTGCTCAGTTTTTAAGTAATTATATATATTTTTGCAAGAGGAGTATTAATAATAACAATTTTTAATTTCAAAATATTTTATAGTCATCATTTATTATTTTTTTTTTTACACGTCCACTTTCTTTTTTTTTTTTTTATTTTGCTAATTTACAAAAAGAAACATCAAGCATCAGAATTTTAACCAAAGTCATTGTTAATAATTTATATAATGTAAAAAGAAGCTATGGACAAGTTTGCTAATATTGTGTTTAATTTTTAACAATACAGTTGAACGAAAAAGTTGAATTGTAATTTGAGGGCAATTTTGGGCAATTACAATTTAGGGCACTTATTTTACAACAAGATGATATGTATAAAGACAGTTTGTACATTGGAGTGGGTTCAAGGGGAATTGAGTAGATTTTTTTTTTCACAGCGGCCATTTTGTGCAGTGACGTAGTTACGCACACTTATTGAGTGTGACGTAATCACATCTCGTTCACTGACTTACAACATATATAAAATAGGTTTATAATATATATAAAAAGCATAGTTTTTTGATAAATATTGTATCTTGTATGTATTCATTGTTATATAATAATATCTATAGTTATAAATGACCATTATTTTTGTAAGATTGAAAATGATCAATTACTTTAAATCACTATTAGTGTTACTGGCACAGCAGCAATATATAAATTGCTCTTTATAAATTATTGTTCATTATTGTTCATATAGAAATGTAGAATTGTTAATTTAAAAATGTCGTTCAGTATATGCATTTGGATAATTTATAATATGCAACATTATCTTTGAATTGAAAGAGTTGACCTAAAATTTTTTTATGCAATTATATTGATTGGTTTTAAAATATAAATAATAATAAATTGTCAAATAAATAAAAAAATAACTTAGTAAAGAAGAAACTAAGCATCAAAAGACATTAAATTCTATAAATATAAAATAAATAATAAATGTAGCATAATAAATTGAATAAGAGCTCGTTTTTTTTTCACTTAACAACAATAAAAGTTCTAAGTGGATTTTGAAAAAAAACAAGCTACTATGACCTCATATAATAATAATAAACACAATAAATATACAATTTTAAAGTTGTAAAATATCTTAAAGATAAAATTTTGTTATTTTTGCGCATGACACTGAGTGATATCTTTTTGTAAAATTTGGTAAATTTTAGTTCGGAAAATGGCGTATAGGTAGTGAATTTTCTCGAGTATTTGTAGAAAAGAGGCTTAATTTTATGATAAATACCAATTTAAAGAAAAATTTAAAGACCTATATGGCTTATCAGTTTTTTTTTAAGGCCAATTTTCTTTTAATTTAAAATAAAACAACATGACTTAGTGTAATTTAGTTTTTAATATTCATCAGAAATTAAATGAAGTTATCAAGAAAAGACAAAATTATCGGCCGATCGCTTTTGAAAAATATCGATAAATCGCCAAATAATATACTGTTGTGCTTATATTCATAGTGCTCATTTTTCCTGAATAAACTGGGAGTAAATATTCTTTGCAATTTTGGAAGTTTTTTTTTTTTTTTCTGGCCCGTCAAAGTTTTCACTGAAAACTCAAGTATAACAATTTTAATTGCTCATTTTACAAAAGTTTTTTTGTTTTTACAAATATTAATTTAAGAAAATTGAATCCAATTGAGTAATTTAATTTGTTATATACATCTGTGTGTTGAAAACTGCTGACAATAAATAGGATGGCTGCTAAAAATCATCGCATCATGGATGCTCCTCCACATGAAAATCCAGTTATAAATGAAGTTGACAATATAGAATATTTATCAACAAATAAAGCACTTGTACGTTGCAATGATTGTGATTCATCATTTACCAGTCAAACTGTTTTAGAAGCACATTTACAGGGTTCAAGACATGCTAAACAAGTAATCATTTATAAAATAATAAAATAACAATAATTTTTTTTTTATCATATTAATTAATAATTATAAATTTATTATTTGATTTATTATTATAGATGCGATCAAAAGTAATCATGGCTTCATTGGAAGATAAACCGGTTGTGCCATTTATAAAAAACGAAGAAAAAAATTCACTTGATTGTCAAGTATGTAATATATCCGTCAATTCGATTCAACAGCTACAAACACATCTCAATGGTTAGTATTTTTGTAAACAAACAATTATAAATAAAGTTAATTTTTTTCTGACGTTTATATTAATATTTAATATTAATTTTCAGGCAATCGACACAAAAAAAAAGCAACAAAAGGTAATTCAAGAAATAATGAAAAAAAAAAATTAGTCAAAAAAACAGAAGAACTTTCATCACAAATAATTAATTTTAATGATGATGCAAGAATTATTTATTTAAATAATTTAATTGAAAAAAATTCTATGATACTTATTTACTGCTTGATTCTTTTTACATTCGCATGCATGCTAATGATGTTGACATTTGTTTTTCATCTATTTGTATAATTATTATGTTACTCGATGCACTACGATTGACCTATTTAAGTATTTATTAATATGTAATTATTATCATATATGTTACGTATATCAGTGTTGTTTTTATTTTATAAACCTATATATATATTTTTTTCTTGTTATTATTTTTTGTAGTTTATTTATATATTTATTGTTTAATAATTTAGCAGTGTTTAAGTATTATTAATTTTGTAAAAGGCACCAAATTAATTTTGCAATTAGATTTATTTATTTGTTCATCGAAAAAACTGATGTTAATATTTTATACTAAAATTTGATATTATATATGCATATTTATGTTGTTAATAAATCAAAGGCACCAATTATATTAAATATTATTAATTATTTTGTAAAGCTTTGTTATAGTTTGAGCTTGTATAATTTATTGTTTTGTTAAAGTAAATATATTTTTGTTTATTTCTAAAAATACAAAAAAAAAAATAATAAACAATATTTTGTGCATTTATTTATTATAGTTTTATTTAATATTAAATTTTAGAATTTGATATTATAATATTATATTTGTGTTATTAATTATTATTCATCAATATTTTAAATATGGGCATCATAAATATAGTCTCAAGCTTATTTATTATCATTACACATGGAAAAAAAAAAACATTATTTCCAATTGTTGTTTATAAATAGTTTTGATTGCACATTGATGCTTAGGTGGTTGGAATGATGAAGAACTTTTACAAGATGGATCAAATCCAGATTTCAACAATCCACTGATGCCTAGATCAACAAATAGAATAATCACATTGACTTGTGAATTATGCAACAAAATTTTTAATTCTGAAGCACAATATGAAGTGGTTAGTATTAAATATATTAATTTAATTTATTCAAGTTTAATAATATATTATTCAATTTACAAATAAAATATTATTACAGCATACTGTATCAAGAAGACACGTACAAAGACTCAAGAAAAATAATAATAAAATTAGAAAAAAACGTTATTATCCTTATCAAAAAAAATTGCGATCAGATGACAGAATAAATATGTATAAAAAACCATCATTACATGGTTATTTTGTTTCTGGTGGATTTAATAAATAAATTACTGTTAAAATACAACAAGTCTCTAAGATAAATCCAATAAGTTGTAATGAAATATATTAAATATTATTATTTAAATAAATCAATTGAATAAAAATTTATCAGTATTATTAAAATAGAAAAATCAAGTATTTTACATTTTAATATTCTTGTTTGCTTGTTTGTTTTTTTTTTTTCAATAAGTGGTTTATTAATTTTGACAATCTGTTGTAGTTGAAATGTTATTATTACCACATAATTTTGGCTGAAATATTAATAATAATTGTTATTTTAAAAATACATATTTCACTTGAAAACTTTTGTATTTTTTAATTTAGTATAAAAATATATATTTAAATTACTTTTTCTTTGTAAGTATCAAGAAGACGATCAAGTTCTAAATTTTGTTCATGCAATGATTCAGTTTCATTAATTAATTTTTGTCTTTCTTTTAATATTTTATGATACATATGTAAACCATCAGCTAAACTGTCCCAAAGTTTAATTTTTTCATCTGTAAATATATTTTCATATTTTTTCCAATAATCATTAATTTCTTTTTCTGAAATATCTTTTGAAATAATTTTTTTATTATAATCTTGTGGTATTTCATATTTTATATCTTTATTATATTTTTCAATAAATTCTTTTAAAACTTTTATAACATTTTTTGATTCAATTTCAAGAACATGATCTTCAGAACAATTGAATTTTTTATTTTCATAATTTTCAGTATTTTTATCATTCAACAAAGCAAGCTGATTATTACTTTGAATATTTGTTACTGTTGTATCTATATTGATTGTTTTAATGGAATCATCATCAACAGGTAAAATTTTTTTGACATTATCAATCAATTTTTTTGTTTTACCATGTAAATTTTCATGACACTGTGTAGTTAATTTTGATTCCACAGATTTTTCAGGATTTAATGGTTTATTTTTTTTTTCATTACATGTTTGACAAAATGTATATGGAAGAAAATATTCCATAAGTAATTGTATTTGATCAGTTGATGTTATATTTAATGATTGAAAAACAATATCAAGTTTTATTATTATTTTATTTAATTCTCCATATGATGATAATAATGTATTTGTTTTATCTTCAACTAAAAAACTTGTCTTATCAGATATTTTTTTAATCATATCATTTAATAATTTTTTATCTTGATGGTTTGTATTTTTTGATGATATTATTTTTAAATTATTTGTATTGTTTAAATAATCTATATTTTTTTGTTCAATTTGCGTTGTCACATGATTCAATGAAAAATAATCTTTATCAAATAAAATATCTTCATAAGATTCTGGATTAATTGATAATATTTTTTCATGTATTATTTTATCAGCGTTTAATATATCATCAAGTAAATTATTAGCAATATTTTTATTCATTTCCCAAATTTGAATAAATTGTTTATCATTATTAATTTTAAAATAATTTGATTTATTTTCTAATTCTTGTATATTTTTTTGTGATTTTAATACTTGTTCTTGAATTTTTTCAATTTTAATATCTGATTTTATTTTAATATCTGAATGTAATTTTTTTAAACTATTCATTGTATCATATAATTTATTTATTCTTTTTTTTTGTTGATTTTTAACAATTATATTTTCATCTTCACGATGTTTTAATACTGCATAACTATAATCTAATTTTTCAATATTCATCATACAAATTGCTTTCATATTTTGTACTTCTTGTTGAAGTTTATGACATTCAATTTCAAGATATTTTTTTCTACTTTTATATTGTTCTTGATTATCTGTTATAACATTATCCATTTGTTTTTCATATTCATCCATTATTTCACGACGTTTTTCAACTGCTTTTATTTCTTCATCAAGACGTTTTTCAAATAAATCATTCCATTCTTTGGTAATATTTTTTAAAATATTAGTTCGTTCATTTTTTAATGTATCTTCAATTAATATTAATTCTTGACGATATGCTTTGGAAATTGTATTGATCTGAAAAAAATAATTTATTTATTTTTATATTTTATAATTACTATTGTTATTTATAACAGTTTTTTTTTTTTTTTTTACCTGAGTATCAATTCTTTCAATTAATAAATTAATTTCATCACTCTGTTGTTTTTGATCATGTTGAAAAACTTCATCAGCATTTTTTATTTCTTTTTTTAATTCAGCAATAATAACATCTTTTTGTTCTAAAAGTTTTGTACAATTTTCATTTTTTTGAAATTCAATTTCATTATAAATATCAAGTGGATCATTTAATAAAACTATTGATGACCATTTTTTATTAATTTCTTGATATTTTTTTTCTGAAATTTCAGCTTCTTTGTTTAATTTTTCAAGTAAATTATTACGTACAGCAATAACATTTTCACGTCTTTGAATTTCACGTGCATCATTAGCAACTCGAATGTTTGAAACCTGTCAATAAAATATAATATATAATATTTTAAATATTTAATTTAATAATAATACTTACAATTTCTTCACCTTCAAGTATTAATTTATCTAATAATTCACTACTTTCATTAATTTGTTTTTCTGTTTCAGTATCATCAATAATTTCTTCATCTTCAAAAACATTGTGTCTATATTGAATATTAAAATTATATTTTTTATTTTTATAAAAAAATTTTAATGTTTAAATTTAATTGTCTTACTTTTTATCAACATTTGATCTTTTTTGAATACGAATACGTCTTGCTAGTTTTCGTTTTTCAGCATCTTGTGTCATATCACAAATGTCTTCTGATTTTTCAGTATTTTCTTCTGGTAATTGTTTGTTTTCTGACATATTTAATATATTTAACTTATTTTAATCGTATCAAATAATGATATTAAATATATATTATTATACCTAAATATATTAGTAAATATATTCAATATATTTGATCGGTATATGGTTGCTAAGGGCAGCTAAGGGACAAGACTGAAAATAAATTTTGTTCATTTATATTTTTAACAAATACACATCTGTATATGTAAGAGTTTTTTATTTTAATTATTATTATCATTATTATTAGTAATATATAATTGCATTAATTACAAATATAATATTATTACTATCATCGATTAGAAAACTAGTTGTATCAAATTCACTTAATAATATCATGTTAATTTAATTTAATAAATAGAGAGATAATAAATAGAAAAAAAATAGAGAAATAAATGTGAAATATTTTGATGATTAATAAATTTAAAAACTGTTGTTGCGTTATTTAATATTTTTTTACTATTTATTATAATATAAATTTTTCTTTAAAATAAAACTAATTAATATTAGTCTGTTAGTTTCGGAATATCATCTTGATTTGATTTTAATCTATCCATAATAAGTTCTGCAATTGCTTTTTGTGTTCGTCTTTCTAATTTTTCTAATTTGTTAGCAATATTACGTTTTAAATCCCAGTCTGGTTTACGTGGTGCTAAATTACCAATTTCCTATTGATAATAAAATAACAAAACATTATTATTTTTAAATTGAAAATTTACTCCAATATTAAAATTACTAAATAAATAATAATTTCTTACCAATTCTTCAACAGTGAATTTTGTTTTTGATGCATCAAGTTGTTCTTGAACTTCAGATTCAACATCACCTGGTTTTGCTTCATCTATTACATTTTCTTTTAAGCTTTCATCTTGTGGCTTGTAACTTCTAAATTTTGGTCTGTAAATTAACAATTGTATTTAAATAAATATTACTATATGTAATTTAAAGTTAAGAGAGTTTAAATCAATACAATATTGTAGTGAAAAAGATTGTTACATACTTTGGTAATGTGTCATTTTGTTTTGAATTGATCTGATTGCTATCTTCAGTTTTTCGTTTCAATGCTGCTAATCTTTCTTTTCGTTTAAGTGCTTCTTCTTCGAGTGATCCAATTTTTTCATTTGCCATAATTAATAATTTTTGTAGTAATATAATACACAATATAATACACTGTTAAAAAAAAATCATGTGCAAGTAAATGAAGAAGATAAAATTAATCAATTAATATAAACACTATGTATTTTCTATATTTATTATTTTTTTATTAAAATTATAAGGTTATGTTTACACTGCTATTGTTTACATTTAAAATAATTTTTATAACAAAAGTCGCCATTTTGATTATAGAAATAGATTATTGAAATAATTATTTCCACAGATGGGAAGGTATGATACTAGATGAGAATTATACACGTATTATTCTCAAATTTTAATTAATTTTTTTATATTATAAAAACTTATAAAATCATATTAATTTATCAGATTTTAAAAATTATTAATTTTTTATATAATATTATTACAAAAACTTGGATAATAAAATATCATATTTTGATTTTATATATTAAACAAACGTAAAAATGTAAAAAAAAGCGACATCTCGTGACAGCTTAAATGGGTCAAGTATAAACGAGCCTTAATATATTTTTTTTTTTTTGCAAGATTTCTACGTTCTATTTATGTTCTATGATTGAAACAGGCTGCGTTTTCAGTTTTCACGTGTTTAATAATGTTTATTAACAAAAAAATACAAGTAATTATTAAATATTATTTATAAATAATATACCTATAATAAACAATTAAATTATTAAAGTTAGCTATACAAAGTTTACTGTTGTTAATTAAGTGTTTAACATTGAATTGTTGGGCTTTGTACAATTACTGATTGGAATAAATCAAAGTAAACAAACACAATATGCCACTTATAATTTTAACTGGAATTCCTTCAAGTGGAAAAACTACAAGAACTAATGAATTAAAAGAATATTTTACAAAAGAACATGGACTTGAGGTCAAAGTTATTGATGAAATTGAGATGGCTATTAGAGGTGGATTTGATCGTAATTCATTGTATGAAGGTAATATAATTATTACATATTATTTTACATAAAAAATAATTACTTGTTGGTTGTTGATCATTGTTTTTAGACAGCTTAAAGCTGTTGTAATAATAAAGCTGAGTAGCTTTGTTGATGCTCAAAAAATAATCAAAATCTGTTGATTTACTAATAACAAGTCAGAGTATCCTGTTTAAAACAATTGTATTGTTTAAAAAAGAAAACTAATTTCAATCAAGACAGTTGCATATCATTTTTTTTCTAATTTTGTTTCAGCTTCAAAAAACGAAAAACTTATCAGAGGAGATATTAGATCTTGTGTTCAACGGTCATTGAATCCAAATGTAGTTTTGATAGTTGACGGTGGTAACTACATCAAAGGTTCTAGATATGAGCTTCATTGTTTATCAAAACTTTATAAAACAACTCAGTGTACAATTTATTGTGACTTACCAGTAGAAGCTGCTTGGTTAATGAATGAGACTAAATTACCAGATGATAGATATACAAGAAAAACATTTGATGCCCTTGTAATGAGGTATGTTTAAAAAGCTTATAATAAAATAAAAAGAAATCTAAAGTAAAATAATTATTTGTAAAGATTTAATACATTTTTTTTTTCAGGTATGAGCCTCCAGATAGTAGAAGTCGTTGGGATAGTCCGCTGTTTTCTGTAACTCCAGATGATACTGTTCCTCTACAGGATATATACGAGTCACTGTTTTTGGCTAAAGCATTAAAGCCTAACTTGAGTACACAAACCGTGAGTTAATGTAACAATATTCTTAATCTAATACTGGAAAAAAGATATGCTTAACGCTAACATAGTTCGTTGACAATCAATTGGTAGCATAGTCGTGAGAGTTGATGCGATACAGCTTTATAACAAATATACTGTTACTTGATTCGGTAGTTTTTCTAGTTCAAATAAAAATAACAAAGTATTATGTATATCTATTGCGAATGATTATTGATTCTCAAGAAAGATAAAGTTGAGTTAAAAAGAGAACCGAAAGAACAGCCAGAGGTGATTCTGAAATGACCCTGAAACGAGCCTTAGGCTGCTTGTCTATATAAACTTTCCCTTTTATTTTTTAGTTTTACAGATAGTGGTTTCACTTGTCCAAACATTACCTTGAATAGCGCTCAAAATACTGACTTATCTTTTTAATAATCTTTCAAGGCAGTAACTTGCAAAATATTACTTTAATGCATAAATAATTAATACAGGATCAATCATGTAGTTAAATGAAGCTATGTGCACTAAAAACAGTGTTAAAATAGGGGAGATAGGATCTTGTTGAAGTGTGCAAAAAAGTAATATTTTTCAATGATGTTTTCAGGCTCCAGTATCGTCAACCAATTATCTATATGAGCTAGACAGGATATCTCAAAAAATTATTGATGTAAGTTTGAGAAATTTGTTGTAAACTAGTTCAGGTATTTTGCATTGTATTTAATAATGAATTTTCGTCTATTGAATTTTTAGCTAATCATTGCGGCTCATCAAATGGGAGTTTCAGATGACATTCAGTTACCAGATTTTAATTTGACAGTTAATAGAGGATTAAATACTGTACAACTAACTAGACTACGTCGTCAATTTTTGACATACAGTAAAATGCATCAAATTGAAATCAATCAAATACCTAAACTGTTTGTCCAGTATCTCAACAAAAGCGTCCAAGAATAACTGCATTTTTAGGTCAGATTTTATAATTATTTTTTGACATTCACTTTGTTTTTTTTTACCGACAAGCCTTTGTTTTATTTTAGAATATAAATTGTACATATATATATATATAAATAAAACAAATTAATAGGACTGATGTGATTTTAAGTTTTCTTTTTTTCTTATAAAAAAGAATTGTGCTAAAATTTTGGTCGCTTGTGTGGCACCACCTAGCGTTTGATATCTTTTTGCGAATTGAAAATTAGTAAAATCGGTTTTTTTGCGCACTGAAAATTTTTTGATAATTGCAATTTATAATTAAAAAAATGAATAATACAAATAATAAAGTCAGCCAAGGTATTATATTATCATCTACAACCATCGGAGATTACCTTCATGTCGATAGAATGCATATGCACTTGTATCTTTTGAAAATAGGCCATTGGCCATGAAGATAATTGCAACTATTATACATAAATAAATTTTATATCAATCTCAGACGGTTGAATATAATAATCCAAGTAAATGAAAAATTCATAAATAATTTTTAAAAAAATCAATCAACCTTATTATACTGACAGCTGTGCTAAATTTATATCAAATAAATTGCAAAAAAATTATTACATAATTACAATTATCAAAATTAGAATTTATCCATTTTTAGTTGATTTTTATAATGAGCAATTTAAATTATATGACCTCAATTCAGGTCAAACCATAACGACTTTGCACATTGCATCAATCAAACAATGTTAATTTGCAAAACTTTCATTTTTTTTTCTCATGAATATTAAAAAAGATTCATTTGTTAATTACTTATTAATATTTATAATTAGTTTTTTTTTTTTTAGTAATAATAGAGAAACAAAGAAATCATAGACTGAGACAAAATAGCTGGGGAAAAATTTTTCCTTAAAAATTGCTCATAATTCTTGCAATTTGGGTTGGTTGTTGCGTGCTCGCCCTCTATCGGGATCAATTTTGTAAGGACTTTAAGGCTTAAGGATCAAAAATCTTTCCTTAGACAGGCATTATTATATGCATATTTTAATTTTAACTTACTTACCCTACATTTACTACATATTGCATGATGTTTATAAAATTTATCTCAAGCGAACAATAAGCCAGCTTTTTTAGCTGATTTTAAGAAAATAATAATACAAAAATTAATAATTTTATTTACAAGTAGTACTATTTTTTACTGATACATATTTATTTTCAAGTTGAATAAACAAATAATTAAGGTCAGACTATACGTTGAACCTAACGTTAATGTTATTATGCTAATTATTATTTTACAATAACAATTTATTTCTTTTGATTTCTTTGGCTTTTCACAACAATCTACTGCGCATGCGTTTTGATATATTTGTATAGTAAATTGGGAAAACATAATGAACAGGTGTCATCATATTACTTTTCTCTAAAAGAAAATTCAACTTCTGCGCATGTGCAATAATTTACCTGAACAATTTTAAGGGGCTATAAAAAATTACAATCATATAAAATCTATAGGCTAATAAAAAATTAAAAATACATGACTTGATAAGAATTACATGACAATATAATACGTAAAATTGCAATTTGCAAAATCACAAAGTTTCATATGTGAAACACAAATTATTATCTTGAAATTTTTAGAAAACAAGTTATTTTGAAATCAAAATCTACCAATTATAACTAGAATTTTTTTTTTTCTTTGTTCTGGACTTGAGTTTGATCAAGTTTGATTTTTATAGATATCAAATTATTATGTGATTATATGGATATTCATGACCTATACCAATATTGCACTTCTACGTTTTTGTATAAATTGCGAAGGTGACCGACAGAGTACGTATATAAAAACTCTGTTTGGTGTCAGGCAGTGTCAGTAAAATTGGCTGAGCGTGTTTCAGAGTGATTCAGAACTCCGTTGAGGCTAGTTGGACCATTCTACTACATTTTTACAATTTTTAATAGTCATCAGACAGTACGAATGATTACTTGCAAATTTATAATTAAAAAATTTAATAATAGTTATATACCTGACTACTAGACAATTCATAGTAATTCAATAATATTCAAGAAATAAATAAATAAATAAAAATGTCATGTCAAAAAAGTGATCGATTAGGAATGCCTGGACTTGGTGATACAACGGCTACAGGTCTTGTCACTGGACTTGATCATTTAAGAAATCCTCAGCTTAATAAGGTAAGCAATTAAATAATTATTTTCTTTGTCTATTTTATTATATTATTTATTTGTATACAAATAAATATTAAATGTTCAATTATTTTTGAAGTATCACGTTGCATGCGTCGATAGAGTGATAAAGCTAGTGTCACTTGATGATTTTTCCTTTTTCCTTTTTTTTTTTTTTTTTTTTCTTCAGGTTGGTCATTCACATTAATTAACATATAGTTGAGAAATTTAAATAACCAAAATAGTTTAAATAATTTTATATATTTATTCTTTTAACTAGATAACAAAAATTTAATTTTTAAATTCTATTAATATTGTTGATAAACTTTAACTTTACAGACTTTCAGGAATTATAATTAAAATCATTTAATAAACTATAATAAATTAACAATAACTAGTTTACTTTTTTTTTTTTATTTATTTTTTTTTTTCTGAAATAAATTTATACTTAGTTTTATAATGATTAATTATTAATTGCAACCTTTGACTTTTATATACATCTTATTACCAATTGGTAATTATAAAAGTTCTTGATGATGTTACAATAAATATTATCTTGAAAAGAAGAAAGAAAAAAAACATTTTAATGTTTTTATAATTATCTTGTTGAGTAGGCAAAATAATAATATTGATATCTAGCTTAATTTTTGTTATATAATTAAGGAAAGTTTTTAAATACTTGAATATAAAAAAATCCATTATGATGACTTTGTCTGAGTATAACGGAAATGATAATATTATCATACTTGGCATTAAATTTTCGAATAAATTATTAAAATATTTAAATTCAAATTGTAATGTAGAACCTGAAAGTTCTTCATTGATTAGTAGATGAACAAAGGTCACAGCTGTGTTTATGTCCAACGGTCAAATTTTAGTATCGTTGATATTATTATTGATTGTTTTTTTAACATATTATTAATACAAAACAACGTATGTTTTTAATTACGTCTGATGTCTATTTTTTTTTTTTTAACTATAAAATTCACTTTGTCATGGTAAAAAATAAAAAACATAAAAAATTCTATGAATGTTTAATATATATTTATTGATTTTTCTATTTAACATTTGACTTTATTTTTTTAAAACATACGAGAATGATGATGCGAGTTTTTGTCTTACATCATTCATTGAATTTTTTTTATACGCAAATATTTAAATAGATAACTTCCGGAGTAATCTCCAATGAAACCCTAAAAAAAAATACGGAAAAAAACCAGAGTTTTTTAATCAGGGTTACTTGGAAATTGATTTTTCTTTGTCTTGATAAATTAATAAAACTTTTACATAATTTTTTTTAGTATTAAATGTAAATATTAAATGAATAATAACGCATGATGAGAATACTATTTTCATGAAGAGTTATATTTGTAACAAAAGAATAAACAAGATCATCAAAATTTGCAACTTTGTTTGATAAAATAGATGAGTAAGCTTATACAAACATCAATATGTTGAAATATTTCATTAAACCTTTAAAACTCTATTGGCAAAAAAAAAAAGAAAAAATACATAATATTCACAGTAACCGTAACCAGGGAAGTTTGTTATAATAAAATTAGATATGATATTCATATCGACAAATATAGTTCATTCTAGTTTTTATATATTATAACATTAAAAAAAATCTTTTGATAATTATATAGTTAATTGAAAGTATTTTCAAATTAATGCAATGGAAAAAGATTGGTGGACACTTGTTCCTAAGAATCATATTTGGATTGTTATTCCTGAAGCTTTACTTTCTGTTGATGGAAGGGTATTATTCTTTGTTCATTTATAATTAACAGCAACACTTTTTAGACTTATCACAGTCTTCTGTTTTAAAAAAATGTATCAAGTCATTTAGAAAATATATAATAATGTTGTGAAACCTTGATGGAATGTTTATTTGTCTTTACTTTGTTTTTTTAATTACATGATTAGCTCATGGATCATTAGAAAAATTAATTTTTATTATTTTCAGGGTATGGCTTTTAGTATTGAAGAACGTCAAACTTTGGGAATTCATGGATTACTTCCAGCTGCTGTTAAAACTCAAGAAGAACAACTTGAACTTTGTACACTTAACTTGGATAGATACAGTGATGATCTATCAAAATATATTTATCTTACAAGTTTATTAGTAAGTTTCAATTAATATATCATCATACTTTTGATTAAATCAATTATTAATATATGTATATTGTATTGTAATTTTAACAGGATAGAAATGAGAAATTATTTTATCGTCTTCTCAGTGAAAATGTGGAAAAAATGATGCCACTTGTATATACTCCAACAGTTGGTTTGGCATGTCAAAAATTTGGACTTGTTTATAGAAGACCACGTGGTTTATTTATAAGTATTCATGATAAAGGACATGTTTATGATGTTGTTAAAAATTGGCCTGAACATGATGTACGTGCTGTTGTAGTAACAGACGGTGAAAGAATTCTTGGTCTTGGTGATCTTGGTGCTCATGGAATGGGAATTCCAATTGGAAAATTATCACTTTATACTGCTCTTGCAGGAATCAAACCACATCAGTGTCTTCCAATTACACTTGATGTTGGAACTAATAATCAGGTATTTAAATTAAAAAAAAAAAACAAAATAATAATAATAATTATTATTATTATAAAATTATGACAACAATTTTTAATAATATATTATTGTTTGTTTTATTTTTTACAGTCATTTTTAGATGATCCACTTTATATTGGACACAAACACAAACGTGTATCTGGGCCACAATATTATGAATTTTTGGAAGAATTTATGACAGCAATTGTTCAACGTTATGGTAGAAGTACACTTATACAATTTGAAGATTTTGGTAATGCAAATGCATTTAAACTTCTTCAAAAATATAGAAATGATTACTGTACATTCAATGATGACATTCAGGGTACTGCATCAGTAGCAGTTGCTGGACTTTTAGCTTCTTTAAGATTAACCAACACAAAATTATCAGATAATACAATTGTATTTCAAGGAGCTGGAGAAGTAAGTTTAATTTAATTTAATAAATTAAAATTAAAACTATTATTTTATATATAAAATTATTTTTAGGCTGCACTTGGAATTGCTGGTCTTTGTGTAATGGCAATGATGAAAGAAGGAACAAGTGAAACAGATGCAATTAATAAAATTTGGTTGGTTGATTCAAAAGGTTTAATTGTTAAAAATAGACCAGCTGGAGGAGTAACAGAACATAAAATACGTTTTGCAAAAGAACATGAGCCTGTTAATACTCTTGTCGAAGTTGTTAATATTGCAAAACCAACTGTTCTTATTGGAGCTGCTGCAATTGGTGGAGCATTTACAAAAGAAATTTTAAAAGCAATGGGTGATTTTAATGAAAGACCTGTTATATTTGCACTCAGTAATCCAACAAGTAAAGCTGAATGTACTGCTGAAGAAGCTTACACTGCAACAAATGTAATATTAATTGAACTTTTAAATTTATTATTTTTTTGTTTTTGAAAGTAAATGACAAAAACAAAAATTCAACAATATTATCAATTAAATAATTAATTTTATGCTTTAGGGACGGTGTATATTTGCAAGTGGCTCACCTTTTGATCCAGTAACTTTGAATGGAAAAACATATAATCCAGGACAAGGTAACAACAGTTACATCTTTCCAGGCATTGCTTTGAGTGCAATTTGTGCTGGTATGCGTATTATTCCTGAAGAAACATTCCTTATTGCTGCTAATGCACTTGCTAATATTGTCACAAACGAAGATCTTCAATCTGGTAATCTTTATCCACCACTCAAAGATATTCAAAAATGTTCTGTTGAGATTGCTGTTAAGGTCATGAAATATGCTTATGAACAATGTATGTATTATAAAATTAAATTAATTATTTTCTTTTTTTACTTACAAATTATTTATAATTAATTATTCAATTTTTTTTTTAGCTTTGGCAACTTTTTATCCAGAGCCAAAAGACTACGAAGCTTTTATTAAAGCTCAACTTTATGATACAAGTTATAAAAGTGCATTACCATTGACTTATAGTTGGCCTAAACTTTAAGGTTTTTAAAAAATTAATTAATTTTTTAATCGAGATCTTGATGTCGTAATACAAATTTTATATGTACATAGCAGTTAAATAATTCAAAGCAACGAAATAATATTCGGAATATTTTAATCGGTATTCAATATTCACAAAAAATAAACAAAATATTTATAGTATATTCACAATATTTTTAACAAACTTGTATGATTAAATAAAAATGCATGAATTAACCGTCAAACGTGATGGAATATTTTTCTTTTTTTTTTTAAATATAATTGTAATATTATTTATAGAAATTTATGACGGTAATTCGCTGAACATACTTAATTTCGAAGAGAAATAACACAAAATATTTTATATATAAACAATTAATTTTGTCGAAAATACCTAAAAAGCAAGTCGTGATAAACCCCAAAAAATGTCAGCTACAATTGTTCAACATTGGAATAATAGAGCAGATTTTATATTTCACATAGCTTTGAGCTAACACAATATGATATAATGACAAAAAAATAATAATAAGACACAAAAACCACAATTTTATTGTTTTTAATTAAATTTTATAGACTAAAATAAATTTTTTTATTAAATTTTTACAAAGCAATGCATAAATTTTTACCACATTCCGAATATTGAACGTATTTTTGAACGCATTATTTTACTATAGATTGACTTGGTGATTTTTTTTTTCATGACGAAAACAACATAAGAAAAAAAAAATAAAAAATATCTGAATAATTACTACATACTCTTCACAAATGTTTAAGCATAATTTTTCAATTATGCCCACGTAAACAAAAAAAAAAAATTCAGCACGAACAAATACATTTTTTTATTTAATAACAATCAAATAAATTTTATGTATAAACAATTATAACTATTATTACAATCACAACCATATCATCAGTAAATTTTGCGTGAAACATATCTGGAATGTTTAAAATTTTTCAATAAACGGAAATTAACAAATTTTTTAAAGTAATATAAATATAATTTCATAAAAAATTATTGCATTTAAGAACAAAACAAACGTGAAATATTTTTTTCTTTAACATAATATAATTAATAATAATAATGATATATAAATACACTCTTTTTTTTTTTTTTAAATTAACTAATTTTTGTTTTTTTTTCATATTACATGAAATAGTCAAGTTTTTTTTTATATAACAAGACATAAAATTAAAACTATAATTTAAATTGCACAAAAATAAATTTGATTATCTATGTATCTATCTAATAAAACATATAACAAAATTTTTAAATAACAAAATAAACATATTGAAAAACGCGGAAACAGATTTTGGGCTATATAAAATTGATGATAAAGTTTGGATACAAAATTTTATATCACAGTATCGCATTTAAATCTGGACCTCGATGCTAAATTGTATAAAAAAATATACAGATACAATAGGCCAGTTATATTTTAAAATTAATATTGAGCTTCGGCCTGAGATGTACTGGTTATTATGATCATTAGATTATCAAATTGTTAACTAACACATATATACGAGTCATTAGTACTTGGATCAATGTTGTTCATTGTCCAAGTTCTTGACCATTGACCCAGTATATCAGTCGATCTGTGTCAAAGATCTATCCTAAACTAGTAGGCAAATTGTCAAAGGCTGGTAATTATTAAAATATAATATTTTGGACGGTTACCTATATTATTAACGTTGTGATTTTATATTTGCTAAATATTAGTTTAAAAATTTCTATTGTTATATAGTTGAAAGTATATGAAGATTGTTAAAAAAAAATCACTGTGCTTAATTTAATGTTTTCAACATCGCAGTATGGAATTTATTTTTAAAAAAATTTGACAATTTTCAATAATTGTCAATCGATTGCTTTCATTTAATTCAGTACTTATATCCGATCAACAATCAAAATATAACTTTTATTTGATAAAAGAAATAGACACAGTGAGCAAATTAAAAAGATTCATCTAATTGTAGCTTAAAAAAAAAAAAATCTACACTGAATGAGATTTGAACCTAGGAAAGTGTACATAATTATTGTCATAATTGTTTTTATTGAGTTTCGAATTAACTTTGACCTCACTTTTTATATCTTCATTAATATCCAATGTAACTAATTTTGATAGTAAAAAAAATTGTTATAAAAATGAATAAATTTAATTAAAAATTTATATATTTGCTGATAATTTATCAAGTGGGTCATTGCATCGGATACGGATCATGATCTTCCCGGGTTCAAGTCGAGTTTAGTGTTATCATTTTTCTGTTTTTTTTTTTTCTTCAGAATACAATTTGACTAATTTTCCTGGATGTTACACTATCTTTGTCGATAGAACAGATAAAAGCAAAATCATTTTTCATGAAAAATCTTTAAAAATTGAAATTTTTTTTATTGAATTATTATGACTCAATTTTCAACTTAATTTTAATTAATTATTTAGTTAAATACGATAATTTTATCTTTCCTATTCAGTTTTTAAGTTCAATTTTTCGCTAGAACTTTTTATAATTATTAAATTATGAGAAAATTTATATCCAATACTTATATACTAGCACGTTATGGTCAATTTTTCATTTGCAGCCAATTTAAACTAATATAAATTTTTTTTATATTTATATTTAACAAATAATTGGTCCCAATTTTCATTTGAATTGCATTGTTAAATCAAAATCAATTCTCAATCAAAGCTAAGCTATCCTTCGCTCGAGATTCTCATGTAGCAAATTATTATTATTTGTTTCATGTATTAAAGCCGGTGATGCTTGTTCAGCCTGTTCACCACTACTCATCTCATTTTGTCCTGTACTATCACCACTGTTAGAGCCACATTCTCCATCAACAAATCTATTTTTTTTTAAATGAAAAAAAAAAAAAGAAAAAAAACACTAATTACAAGTTCAGACAACAGTTCTGATTATTTTTATTATAAATAAATTCTTAAAATTTCCTTCGACTTACTACAATTTTTTTTTAATTTAAATGATTCATGAAAAATAAAAAAATGAATTTTGTCCCTGATGGGAATCGAACTCACGATCATTACATTAAAAACAGAACGAACCACAAAAAAATTAATGAATGATTGAATGGAAATGAAATAAATTGTAGTAAATCGAGTAAATTAATTACAAAGTTTTAGTTTTAAATATCTTTAATCCAATTAATACTATAGGACGTTTTAAAATGATCAAACTTACGTGTAAGGTTGTTCCTCTCCTCGCATCTCACAAATGACATTTGTAAGTGCCATTATATAATTCTTGGCAAGTGTAAGTGTTTCAATTTTACTTAATTTTCTTTCCATTTTTACGTGTGGTATGACTTCTCTCAATTGCTGAAATTAATAAGATTTTTTTAATGCTAAATCATTGATTTGTTAAAGAAAAAAAATATTTGAATCTTTTGCCAGAATATAGCATACCTCAAATGCATCATTTAGTGAATGCATTCTCATTCTTTCACGTTCATTACTCTCTAATCTCCTGAGATTTCTTTCTCTAGCTGATATACCTCCTTTTCGTCTTCTTGCAGTTGGTGTTCCATTAACTCGACTTCTTCTTTTTGTTTGTTTTGGACTGTGATCACAGCTACTGCTATCACTTTCTTCACCTGCCTAAAAAAAAAACAAAGAAACAAATTAATTAAAACAAATTAACATTCAAGTAATTGACAGTAATAATTTTCAAAACAAACAAGCTGCAAAAATATCCCAACATTAGTATTTCATAAAACATTTGTTGTCTGTAACTTTGAACTCTTGCTGAATAATTTACTTGTCATTGTGAACACGTACTTGATGAAAATTAAATTACTTTTTAAATTGATTAAATCACATACCTCTGTACCAGCGATGTGATGACGCCCTCGTTTTCCCGTAATTGAGTCAACCGAGGCGTCATCAAGGTCGGTGTACATTTCATGATCACCACAATCCTGATCACTAGCTGAAGATCTTTCTAGGCTTCGCATTTCCTCAGCACAATTACGCACAATATAAGTCTGAAATTATAAAAAAAAAACATTTAAAATATAAACATTTTTATAGATAGTATTTCATTGACATCAAAATTAAATTTATAATCTAAATAATAAAACATTGTTAAAAACACATGTTACTATGTTAGAAAAAACTATCCAAATACATTTTTCAATTAAATTTAAGAATAAAAATTTTTGGTCTTTGATAGGAGTTGAACCTACAACTTGCAGCTTAACGGATATTTTATATACTCGTTGCACTATACAGAAACTTGATAACTTATTTAATTATTTTTCAAAAAGAGAAAAGCCATAATAATACGCATATAATTTTGTCGGATGTCAAACTTTTTCTTCAATATAAAAAAAAAAAACTAATTTAATTATAACCATGATTATTTGATCGTTCCAGCGTTTTGATTAATTGGAGAAAATCAAAGTAATAATTTTCACTATGGGGCAGTGTAATTTAGTCACGAGATTCATGTATGTTAGAATTTAATTGGCAAATAATGATACTTAAGGAGGGAAGGGAGAGTTACTCCTTCCATGATTACTTTATAGAAATTGTACTGTGAAAACTGTAGAAGGATTTAATTACATTATCTCGTAAAGTACACCGCAAAGTATATATTTTTTTTTCTGTATCATTTATTTTACCAAGTACTACACATCCATGATGGATTTATTTTTTTATTACAAAAGTATTTAATTACAAATGTATGCTTGTATGCTTATAACGTGTTAAGGTTTTTAATTTTAGTATTAATTATTTCAAAATTACTTTTTTCAATTAAATTACTAATTTGAAATTAATTTATAATGTCTAGAAAACTATGTCAACAGTAATATCAGCAAATTTTAAAGAATTACCATGTTAAAAATTATATAAATAATATACAAAACCTTAAGTGAAAAAAAAATTTAATTTATTCGATAATTATTTATGAGTATATATTATTTTGGTTATTGATTTTTAATTGACTTTCGATGGTTTTATATCCTTCATTCTCTCTCACTGTATATTATATTTTATTTACTTTTTTTTTTTAAAGATAAAAACAGTAAAATACATCTCACACAATCATACTGTTCAAGGATACCAACTTTTAATTGATTCGTAATATATAGCTGACGCGATGAGGTGGTAATGTGACTGTATTTTTCATGTTCAAGGTAGCCAGTTCGAGCCTGACGACAGTCAAATTAAAAAAGCATTTCTTCTCTACCATGTTTTTTTAGAATAATAATTTAATGAAAATACTCACTCGTTAAATGTTTTTATATACGAATTAATAATAACTGATGTTTTAAATGTTTTTGTTTTATAATTATTCACACTATCCTACAAATATATATACAAATTAGTAGTACGTATTTTAAATTTTATTATTACTTTTTTAATATATGATGAAATTATATAACAGTAAATTTATAGTTCAAAGTAGTTTTAATTTATTTTTAATTTTTAATTTTTAAAAAATCTCGGACAAAACATTGCCACGTATTTCAAATATGGCTGCATTGTTAAGGTATAGGTTTTTTTTTTTTTCAATTGATATCACTCTATAAGTATGAAAATGAACTATTTATAGCACAGGCATGTTGGGTGAAAGTTTCAAGAGTTATAATAATTTAAAAGTTATATTCACTTCAGACAATCACCAGAAAAAAAAGGCAATTTTAATTTTATTTTTTATTTTGAAATTAAATTTAAAAAAAAATTTATCAATGTCTGTGTAAATATTTAAAATAAAAACGACACTTTTTATATTTTAAAATAATATATATTAAATTGATAATAATATGTAATAATATTAATTTTAACTAGTTTATATTAAAACTTGGACATTTATTATTTTAATACACAAAAATTTAATACTAAATTCTTTCTCTCGCCTACGTTAAAATTAAAATATATATTCACGCGATCTAGAAAGCTATATATTCGCTGTTGGTATATAATGTCAAATTTTTTTCAGTGCACAAAATTTTTTTATTTTTTTTTTTTATTATAAAAACATACAAACTGAAATTTATTCAGCCAAAACTTGAGTAAATAAAATTTTATTTATATATGAAAATTAATAATTAATTAACTCGCATTTTTTAATTACCAAGTGAATAATTTTTTGTAAAAATATAATTTTATAATATTTAATTATTATGTTAAAAAATTTATATTAATTTCTTACCTATTTGGCCCTTTTCAGGAACTAATTATTTGATATGTTAGAATGTTGCACTTGAGCAAATAAATTTCTCTATTATAAAACAAGGCACTTCACTCTCAATAATTTGCTTTTTATTATATTTTTTTTTCTTATCGTATCATACAATAAATATATTTATATGAAACGATATGATAGTGTCCAAAAAAAAAATAAAATTTCAAAATAATTAGTTTTTAATACTTAAATAATTCTTTTTTTTATTTGTTATGTTTTCAGTCTATATCTTTATAATTCCATTGTTTTTTTTTTTTTTTTTTTAAATTTCTTATCACACGTAATTCTTGGTGGATTGCCTAAGTCGTCCGTCAGCTCGTTGACGTTTTATCCTCCGCATGTCGTCCACACTTGTCAGCATTGTTTTTTTTTCTTTCAAAATTGATAGTATATTTACTAGTCCATTTAAAAGTTTTTATAAAACACCTGAAACACAATTTTATTCATAGATATGATTGTCTATTTTTGTTTTTCTTTATAAAAAAAAAATTTATATATATTTAAAAATAAAATAATATCTTTAATTTTCTTTTTTTTTTTTATTATTTCCTCATATTTAAATACATTTTTATGTATATACTGAAAATGAAAAAACGTCAAGATAAAAAAATGATATGTAAATAACAAAACAGACCTAAATCTTATAAATTTTTTTTTTAACTAAACTAGAATATATAAATTAATTTTGTAAACAATATAATATCTCAAGGACATTTTTTTAATGAACGAAAAATTAAATAAAAAAAAAATTATCACACTGATTCACGATTATAATAATAATAATTAAAAAAAAATATTTAAAATTTATGAATACGTGGCCAATTAATCTATATATATTTAAAATAGTTTTAAAAAAACTTTTTTTGTTTTTTTTATATTTACAATATTGATAAAAATTTTATAAAGATTATTTCATAATTTTATTATATGAACTTTGACCTTAACAGTAACAACACGTGGATTCACGTGGACAAAATAAAAAAAAAATAAAATAAAATTGCTCAACCAGTCTGACAAACAACTCAACAACCGCTAGCTCGTCATAATATATATATATATATATATACATTTTGGAATTCCTAACTTAAAATTATCGTAAACGATCATAAAAGATACAATTAAATAGAGCGTGAAAACAAATAATATAATAAAATTGTATATTTTAATAAAAAATATATATTTTTTTATTATTAACAAGTATATTTATAAAAAAAATAATTTAAAATATAATTTATTAATACCTTGTATATATATATTGATTATATATCTTTTTAAAAAAATATATATATCAACGAAATATATATGTATATGTATATGTATATTTTTAATTAAAAAGAGATAATAGGTTTATTAATAAATATCGAAATAAAGAAAAAAAAAAAAAAAAAGCACAGAAATAACAAATAATGCCACATATACACAATTTAAAAATAAAACTACTTAAGAAATATAATCAAGCACTGATTTCTCTGAACAATTGTGAAAGTCGTTTCGATGATGGAACTTAGGTTCTCAGGAAAAGAATGTTCACTGTGAATTAAACTCTGGTTAATAATAAAAAAAAATAAAAAATAATAAAATATAAATATATATTTATAAATAAAAATGAAAAAGGTTTATACAGAAAAAGTCATCCCGGCTGAACGAGCGCCCGATCCGGACTATCTAACTATAACTGTAAACGACTACTTGTCGCCCGTTTTCCTCAACTTAAACCCCGCTGTTGCTTGTGCCCCGCTGTTCATTCCGCAGATCAGCTTCGTGGCATCGTATCACTTATAACCTTCCCCACCTATCTACTTTTATTTAACTCGATTCCCTGTTCTGCATTGGAAACCTGTTCCAACGTAGCAATCATGCCTGATACTCTGGCATGTATTTTCTTTATTTTTAATATTAAGTTTGGATTATTTATTAATTTTTTTGCTGATTATTAATTAATTCATAATTTTGTGTATTCATGCATATACATTTAACATTTCAACTTGTATATTTTAAATGTCATTTTTTTTTTTAATGCAAAAAATTACAAAATTAAAAAAAAATCATGAAACTATGAGTATAATAATTGTGATAAGAGTTTTTCCTCGACTATTTTAAATGTTATCATTTTATATTTATATTTATTTATTTTTTTTTTATAAACACTGTTTACATATTTTTCAAAAAAACCAATAACAGATAACTCGAAATATAATATTATTTCCGTCTGTTGTGTTGTTTAATCTTTTTTTAGAATAAATACTTGTTTGAATATATTATATTAATTTATTTTTATTTTCTTTTGAGAGCTTGATTGGTATTTTTAACTGTTATCACGATAAGAAATGTAGAAAAGAAAAAAAAAAATATAGAGATATTAGACCTGTCTAAATAAAAAAATTTTTTTATAATCTCCCTGAGGGATAAAGTCGTTCTACTTGATTAGTTGAAAAAAAGCCCCCCAAGCTATTTTTTGTATTTTTTATTTTGGAAAGGCTTGCTGGTATAATTTATTTTTCATTTGATTTACATGCTCATATGCACATACCTTCACTTACACTCACTGAGGCCCAATTCCGTCAAATTTTATGTTACAGAATTTATTTTAGAATAATTTTAAAAATTAATGAGAAGGGCTTTGAAATACCAGAATTATTTCGAGTCATTTCCAATTGATATTACCATCAATTATTTTCAATCAATTTCAAGAACCAAATATTTTTGAATATATTCATTCGACGTTTATGATTTTGAAAATTTATACCGACTTTTATTTTTTAAAACTGATCAAGCACAAAAGAATTTCTCCAGCATATTATATGTATCATTTTTTGGTTTGATTTTTCGAATTCAGGACATTTTTCTTTTCAAACTATCGAAATTCGATACTTTTATGCTTTCAAGGTATTTATGAAGGAGAAAGTATTTAATCTAAAATCTAGACAGCTCAATTATTTTACGTTTTTCATATACGACTTGTACAGAAAAAGTTATTTGAAACTTTATACGAATTTTTGCTCATTTTATAGGTTCCTATATAAGAAAACATATAATACAAAGAAACTATAATGTAAAACTTTTCGAAACACAAAAACCTCATACATCATTCTTGATGATCCTAATATAAATAAGCTATTTTATCAACGACTTATAAAACGTTGATATTAAACATAGAAATGATGAGCTTTTCGTAAGAACAAATATACTTTTTAAAAAATCATACGGCTACTGATTTCGAAAAACATTTCACAAATTAAAAAATTCGGATAAAAAAATTAGTTATGGTCTAAATACCTGTTTGAATGTTCTATTATCCTGTTACAACTCAAATTATTTTTAAGCAATCTAAAGCAATCTTGGAATTTTGAGAATAGTGAAAAATTGATTTACGACCTAAATACCTCCTTTCATATCATACTGGCCTAGTATTTTCGAAGATTTTTTAAGAAAATTTCGAGATAGGTAACCCTTAATATCTCAAAGAACATTGATCATATAGAGAAAGTACAGAAAGGTCTGAATACCTCTTCTCAAGTTATGTTCACCGCATTTTTTTCGATAAATTTTGAAAGTCGCAGGGCAGGAAAACTTGTTTTTAAGTTGGCCGAGATAAAGTGTATAAGCAGTTCTGAAAACCTCTTTTCAAGTTATGTTCGCCTAGTAGTATCCCTATTTTTTTCGATAATTATTGAAAGTCGCAGGGCAGAAAAACTTGTTTTTAACTTGGCCTAGAAAAAATGTATAAGCAGTTCTGAATACCTCTTTTCGTTATATTCGCCTGTTAATATCCCCAATTTTTACAAAAAATTTTGAAAGTCGCAGGGCAGGAAAACTTGTTTTTAACTTGGCCTAGAAAAAATGTATAAGCAGTTCTGAATACCTCTTTTCGAGTTATATTCGCCTGTTAATATCCCCATTTTTTCAAAAAAATTTTGAAAGTCGCAGGGCAGGAAAACTTGTTTTTAACTTGGCCTAGAAAAAATGTATAAGCAGTTCTGAATACCTCTTTTCGAGTTATATTCGCCTGTTAATATCCCCAATTTTTACAAAAAATTTTGAAAGTCGCAGGGCAGGAAAACTTGTTTTTAACGTGGCCTAGAAAAAATGTATAAGCAGTTCTGAATACCTCTTTTCGAGTTATGTTCGCCTGTTAATATCCCCATTTTCGTCGACAAATTTTGAAAGTCGCAGGGCAGGAAAACTTGTTTTTAACTTGGCCTAGAAAAAATGTATAAGCAGTTCTGAATACCTCTTTTCGAGTTATATTCGCCTGTTAATATCCCCATTTTTTCAAAAAATTTTGAAAGTCGCAGGGCAGGAAAACTTGTTTTTAACTTGGCCTAGAAAAAATGTATAAGCAGTTCTGAATACCTCTTTTCGAGTTATATTCGCCTGTTAATATCCCCAATTTTTACAAAAAATTTTGAAAGTCGCAGGGCAGGAAAACTTGTTTTTAACGTGGCCTAGAAAAAATGTATAAGCAGTTCTGAATACCTCTTTTCGAGTTATGTTCGCCTGTTAATATCCCATTTTCGTCGACAAATTTTGAAAGTCGCAGGGCAGGAAAACTTGTTTTTAACTTGGCCTAGAAAAAATGTATAAGCAGTTCTGAATACCTCTTTTCGAGTTATATTCGCCTGTTAATATCCCCAATTTTTACAAAAAATTTTGAAAGTCGCAGGGCAGGAAAACTTGTTTTTAACGTGGCCTAGAAAAAATGTATAAGCAGTTCTGAATACCTCTTTTCGAGTTATGTTCGCCTGTTAATATCCCCATTTTCGTCGACAAATTTTGAAAGTCGCAGGGCAGGAAAACTTGTTTTTAACTTGGCCTAGAAAAAATGTATAAGCAGTTCTGAATACCTCTTTTCGAGTTATATTCGCCTGTTAATATCCCCATTTTGTCGACAAATTTTGAAAGTCGCAGGGCAGGAAAACTTGTTTTTAACTTGGCCTAGAAAAAATGTATAAGCAGTTCTGAATACCTCTTTTCGAGTTATATTCGCCTGTTAATATCCCCATTTTTACAAAAAATTTTGAAAGTCGCAGGGCAGGAAAACTTGTTTTTAACGTGGCCTAGAAAAAATGTATAAGCAGTTCTGAATACCTCTTTTCGAGTTATATTCGCCTGTTAATATCCCCATTTTTTCCAAAAAATTTTGAAAGTCGCAGGGCAGGAAAACTTGTTTTTAACGTGGCCTAGAAAAAATGTATAAGCAGTTCTGAATACCTCTTTTCGAGTTATATTCGCCTGTTAATATCCCCATATTTGTCGACAAATTTTGAAAGTCGCAGGGCAGGAAAACTTGTTTTTAACTTGGCCTAGAAAAAAAGTATAAGCAGTTCTGAATACCTCTTTTCGAGTTATGTTCGCCTAGTAGTATCCCTATTTTTTTCGATAATTATTGAAAGTCGCAGGGCAGAAAAACTTGTTTTTAACTTGGCCGACAAAAAATGTATAAGCAGTTCTGAATACCTCTTTTCGAGTTATATTCGCCTGTTATTATCCCCATTTTTTCAAAAAAATTTTGAAAGTCGCAGGGCAGGAAAACTTGTTTTTAACTTGGCCTAGAAAAAATGTATAAGCAGTTCTGAATACCTCTTTTCGAGTTATATTCGCCTGTTAATATCCCCATTTTTTCAAAAAAATTTTGAAAGTCGCAGGGCAGGAAAACTTGTTTTTAACTTGGCCTAGAAAAAATGTATAAGCAGTTCTGAATACCTCTTTTCGAGTTATATTCGCCTGTTAATATCCCCAATTTTTACAAAAAATTTTGAAAGTCGCAGGGCAGGAAAACTTGTTTTTAACGTGGCCTAGAAAAAATGTATAAGCAGTTCTGAATACCTCTTTTCGAGTTATATTCGCCTGTTAATATCCCCATTTTTCAAAAAATTTTGAAAGTCGCAGGGCAGGAAAACTTGTTTTTAACGTGGCCTAGAAAAAATGTATAAGCAGTTCTGAATACCTCTTTTCGAGTTATATTCGCCTGTTAATATCCCCATTTTTCGACAAATTTTGAAAGTCGCAGGGCAGGAAAACTTGTTTTTAACGTGGCCTAGAAAAAATGTATAAGCAGTTCTGAATACCTCTTTTCGAGTTATATTCGCCTGTTAATATCCCCATTTTTTCCAAAAAATTTTGAAAGTCGCAGGGCAGGAAAACTTGTTTTTAACGTGGCCTAGAAAAAATGTATAAGCAGTTCTGAATACCTCTTTTCGAGTTATATTCGCCTGTTAATATCCCCATATTTGTCGACAAATTTTGAAAGTCGCAGGGCAGGAAAACTTGTTTTTAACTTGGCCTAGAAAAAAAGTATAAGCAGTTCTGAATACCTCTTTTCGAGTTATGTTCGCCTAGTAGTATCCCTATTTTTTTCGATAATTATTGAAAGTCGCAGGGCAGAAAAACTTGTTTTTAACTTGGCCGACAAAAAATGTATAAGCAGTTCTGAATACCTCTTTTCGAGTTATATTCGCCTGTTATTATCCCCATTTTTTCAAAAAAATTTTGAAAGTCGCAGGGCAGGAAAACTTGTTTTTAACTTGGCCTAGAAAAAATGTATAAGCAGTTCTGAATACCTCTTTTCGAGTTATATTCGCCTGTTAATATCCCCATTTTTTCAAAAAATTTTGAAAGTCGCAGGGCAGGAAAACTTGTTTTTAACGTGGCCTAGAAAAAATGTATAAGCAGTTCTGAATACCTCTTTTCGAGTTATATTCGCCTGTTAATATCCCCAATTTTTACAAAAAATTTTGAAAGTCGCAGGGCAGGAAAACTTGTTTTTAACTTGGCCTAGAAAAAATGTATAAGCAGTTCTGAATACCTCTTTTCGAGTTATATTCGCCTGTTAATATCCCCATTTTTACAAAAAATTTTGAAAGTCGCAGGGCAGGAAAACTTGTTTTTAACTTGGCCTAGAAAAAATGTATAAGCAGTTCTGAATACCTCTTTTCGAGTTATATTCGCCTGTTAATATCCCCAATTTTTACAAAAAATTTTGAAAGTCGCAGGGCAGGAAAACTTGTTTTTAACGTGGCCTAGAAAAAATGTATAAGCAGTTCTGAATACCTCTTTTCGAGTTATGTTCGCCTGTTAATATCCCCATTTTCGTCGACAAATTTTGAAAGTCGCAGGGCAGGAAAACTTGTTTTTAACTTGGCCTAGAAAAAATGTATAAGCAGTTCTGAATACCTCTTTTCGAGTTATATTCGCCTGTTAATATCCCCATTTTTTCCAAAAAATTTTGAAAGTCGCAGGGCAGGAAAACTTGTTTTTAACTTGGCCTAGAAAAAATGTATAAGCAGTTCTGAATACCTCTTTTCGAGTTATATTCGCCTGTTAATATCCCCAATTTTTACAAAAAATTTTGAAAGTCGCAGGGCAGGAAAACTTGTTTTTAACGTGGCCTAGAAAAAATGTATAAGCAGTTCTGAATACCTCTTTTCGAGTTATATTCGCCTGTTAATATCCCCATTTTTACAAAAAATTTTGAAAGTCGCAGGGCAGGAAAACTTGTTTTTAACGTGGCCTAGAAAAAATGTATAAGCAGTTCTGAATACCTCTTTTCGAGTTATGTTCGCCTGTTAATATCCCCATTTTCGTCGACAAATTTTGAAAGTCGCAGGGCAGGAAAACTTGTTTTTAACTGGCCTAGAAAAAATGTATAAGCAGTTCTGAATACCTCTTTTCGAGTTATATTCGCCTGTTAATATCCCCATTTTTTCCAAAAAATTTTGAAAGTCGCAGGGCAGGAAAACTTGTTTTTAACGTGGCCTAGAAAAAATGTATAAGCAGTTCTGAATACCTCTTTTCGAGTTATGTTCGCCTGTTAATATCCCCATTTTCGTCGACAAATTTTGAAAGTCGCAGGGCAGGAAAACTTGTTTTTAACTTGGCCTAGAAAAAATGTATAAGCAGTTCTGAATACCTCTTTTCGAGTTATATTCGCCTGTTAATATCCCCATTTTTTCCAAAAAATTTTGAAAGTCGCAGGGCAGGAAAACTTGTTTTTAACGTGGCCTAGAAAAAATGTATAAGCAGTTCTGAATACCTCTTTTCGAGTTATATTCGCCTGTTAATATCCCCATTTTGTCGACAAATTTTGAAAGTCGCAGGGCAGGAAAACTTGTTTTTAACTTGGCCTAGAAAAAATGTATAAGCAGTTCTGAATACCTCTTTTCGAGTTATATTCGCCTGTTAATATCCCCATTTTTTCCAAAAAATTTTGAAAGTCGCAGGGCAGGAAAACTTGTTTTTAACGTGGCCTAGAAAAAATGTATAAGCAGTTCTGAATACCTCTTTTCGAGTTATGTTCGCCTGTTAATATCCCCATTTTCGTCGACAAATTTTGAAAGTCGCAGGGCAGGAAAACTTGTTTTTAACGTGGCCTAGAAAAAATGTATAAGCAGTTCTGAATACCTCTTTTCGAGTTATATTCGCCTGTTAATATCCCCATTTTTTCCAAAAAATTTTGAAAGTCGCAGGGCAGGAAAACTTGTTTTTAACGTGGCCTAGAAAAAATGTATAAGCAGTTCTGAATACCTCTTTTCGAGTTATATTCGCCTGTTAATATCCCCATATTTGTCGACAAATTTTGAAAGTCGCAGGGCAGGAAAACTTGTTTTTAACTTGGCCTAGAAAAAAAGTATAAGCAGTTCTGAATACCTCTTTTCGAGTTATGTTCGCCTAGTAGTATCCCTATTTTTTTCGATAATTATTGAAAGTCGCAGGGCAGAAAAACTTGTTTTTAACTTGGCCGACAAAAAATGTATAAGCAGTTCTGAATACCTCTTTTCGAGTTATATTCGCCTGTTATTATCCCCATTTTTTCAAAAAAATTTTGAAAGTCGCAGGGCAGGAAAACTTGTTTTTAACTTGGCCTAGAAAAAATGTATAAGCAGTTCTGAATACCTCTTTTCGAGTTATATTCGCCTGTTAATATCCCCATTTTTTCAAAAAAATTTTGAAAGTCGCAGGGCAGGAAAACTTGTTTTTAACTTGGCCTAGAAAAAATGTATAAGCAGTTCTGAATACCTCTTTTCGAGTTATATTCGCCTGTTAATATCCCCAATTTTTACAAAAAATTTTGAAAGTCGCAGGGCAGGAAAACTTGTTTTTAACTTGGCCTAGAAAAAATGTATAAGCAGTTCTGAATACCTCTTTTCGAGTTATATTCGCCTGTTAATATCCCCATTTTTTCAAAAAATTTTGAAAGTCGCAGGGCAGGAAAACTTGTTTTTAACTTGGCCTAGAAAAAATGTATAAGCAGTTCTGAATACCTCTTTTCGAGTTATATTCGCCTGTTAATATCCCCAATTTTTACAAAAAATTTTGAAAGTCGCAGGGCAGGAAAACTTGTTTTTAACGTGGCCTAGAAAAAATGTATAAGCAGTTCTGAATACCTCTTTTCGAGTTATGTTCGCCTGTTAATATCCCCATTTTCGTCGACAAATTTTGAAAGTCGCAGGGCAGGAAAACTTGTTTTTAACTTGGCCTAGAAAAAATGTATAAGCAGTTCTGAATACCTCTTTTCGAGTTATATTCGCCTGTTAATATCCCCATTTTTTCCAAAAAATTTTGAAAGTCGCAGGGCAGGAAAACTTGTTTTTAACGTGGCCTAGAAAAAATGTATAAGCAGTTCTGAATACCTCTTTTCGAGTTATATTCGCCTGTTAATATCCCCATTTTTTCAAAAAATTTTGAAAGTCGCAGGGCAGGAAAACTTGTTTTTAACTTGGCCTAGAAAAAATGTATAAGCAGTTCTGAATACCTCTTTTCGAGTTATATTCGCCTGTTAATATCCCCAATTTTTACAAAAAATTTTGAAAGTCGCAGGGCAGGAAAACTTGTTTTTAACGTGGCCTAGAAAAAATGTATAAGCAGTTCTGAATACCTCTTTTCGAGTTATATTCGCCTGTTAATATCCCCATTTTTTCCAAAAAATTTTGAAAGTCGCAGGGCAGGAAAACTTGTTTTTAACGTGGCCTAGAAAAAATGTATAAGCAGTTCTGAATACCTCTTTTCGAGTTATGTTCGCCTGTTAATATCCCCATTTTCGTCGACAAATTTTGAAAGTCGCAGGGCAGGAAAACTTGTTTTTAACGTGGCCTAGAAAAAATGTATAAGCAGTTCTGAATACCTCTTTTCGAGTTATATTCGCCTGTTAATATCCCCATTTTTTCCAAAAAATTTTGAAAGTCGCAGGGCAGGAAAACTTGTTTTTAACGTGGCCTAGAAAAAATGTATAAGCAGTTCTGAATACCTCTTTTCGAGTTATATTCGCCTGTTAATATCCCCATTTTCGTCGACAAATTTTGAAAGTCGCAGGGCAGGAAAACTTGTTTTTAACTTGGCCTAGAAAAAATGTATAAGCAGTTCTGAATACCTCTTTTCGAGTTATATTCGCCTGTTAATATCCCCATTTTTTCAAAAAATTTTGAAAGTCGCAGGGCAGGAAAACTTGTTTTTAACTTGGCCTAGAAAAAATGTATAAGCAGTTCTGAATACCTCTTTTCGAGTTATGTTCGCCTGTTAATATCCCCATTTTCGTCGACAAATTTTGAAAGTCGCAGGGCAGGAAAACTTGTTTTTAACTTGGCCTAGAAAAAATGTATAAGCAGTTCTGAATACCTCTTTTCGAGTTATGTTCGCCTGTTAATATCCCCATTTTCGTCGACAAATTTTGAAAGTCGCAGGGCAGGAAAACTTGTTTTTAACTTGGCCTAGAAAAAATGTATAAGCAGTTCTGAATACCTCTTTTCGAGTTATATTCGCCTGTTAATATCCCCAATTTTTACAAAAAATTTTGAAAGTCGCAGGGCAGGAAAACTTGTTTTTAACGTGGCCTAGAAAAAATGTATAAGCAGTTCTGAATACCTCTTTTCGAGTTATGTTCGCCTGTTAATATCCCATTTTACGTGATAATTTTGAAAGTCGCAGGGCAGGAAAACTTGTTTTTAACTTGGCCTAGAAAAAATGTATAAGCAGTTCTGAATACCTCTTTTCGAGTTATGTTCGCCTGTTAATATCCCCATTTTCGTCGACAAATTTTGAAAGTCGCAGGGCAGGAAAACTTGTTTTTAACTTGGCCTAGAAAAAATGTATAAGCAGTTCTGAATACCTCTTTTCGAGTTATATTCGCCTGTTAATATCCCCAATTTTTACAAAAAATTTTGAAAGTCGCAGGGCAGGAAAACTTGTTTTTAACTTGGCCTAGAAAAAATGTATAAGCAGTTCTGAATACCTCTTTTCGAGTTATATTCGCCTGTTAATATCCCCAATTTTTACAAAAAATTTTTAAAGTCGCAGGGCAGGAAAACTTGTTTTTAACGTGGCCTAGAAAAAATGTATAAGCAGTTCTGAAAACCTCTTTTTAAGTTATGTTTACCTAGTATCATCCCCATTTTTTCTGATAAATTTTGAAAGTCGCAGTGCAGAAAAACTTTTGAAAAAGGGGAGTAAACTTTTACATCTTGAAAAATTATCATCAGAGGCAAATGTATAAACGGATGTGACTTCATCTTTATAAGTCATATACGCCTAGTATTTTTCGAACTTTTTTCGATAGTTTTTAAAAAACGTAATTCTTCAAATTTCGAAAAGTAATGATTATCAGATTAAATCATAAATGTTCCTTAATACCTTCGACTCCTTTTATGCTCCTGATAAAATTGGTTATTAATTTGTTTTAAAAAACTTTTGTGACATATAACGTTGAGCAATTAATTTTTCTATCGATATCGATACGTATGAGCGGTATAGCGTGACTCAAGATGTGTTTTTCTTCCAACATATATTCAGCCAGTAAAACCAAATTTATCAAAAAAACCTGTTAATTTAATATTCAAAAATAACTATACTTTTAATATTTACTTAATATTCAATTTTTATTAGTTTCTTCCATAAGTAGAACTAAAAAATATAACTGATTTCATCAATAACAATAAAAAAAGAGAAGAATTAAATGTTTGAATTTTTATATTTCTATTTATTTCTTCTTATTCAATAAAACAAACTTTTTAATTTTAAGCAGAAGCCCATATATTACTAACATCTTTTTCTTTTTGTGCTTGACGACGAGTATAATTTGCACTTATAAATGGCACATAATACCAAGCTTGATAATCCTTTCTTTCTGCCATCAAATCTTTGACTCGTTTTTCAAGCGCTCTTACTTTCATAACTTCTTGTTCAGTCCAGATAAAGTGACAGTATTTTTCATATTCTTGTTGATCAGTTGTATATATGTTTCGGACAAACCATCTTGTAATTGGACTCTGTTTTTAGAAAAGAAAATAATGTATTATAAATTGACAATCAAAAATTAGTAAGAGGTTAACTCAATGTGTTTAAATAAATTCTTCAAATGTCAAGTTCCAAATTAATAAATGTAAACTTAAACAAATACAGAATAAAATTGTTGATAAATTTATTTACCTTGTAGTATTCCCATTCTTTTGGACGATATCCTTCTGGAATTGGTGCAAGCTGTGCAGGTCCAATAAAAGTATTTGTACCCAAAATAAGAAGTCCAAGTGGTATTGCTCCTACGAAAAAGTAGAGATGAAAAATATCCTTGGTTTTGTGCCAATGCCAACGTGAAGGTACAATTTGCATAACACGATGTTCTGACATAAAACGTTTAAGATAATCTGTAAAAAAATAAAAATTTATAGTTTAATATTATCAATATTTTAAAAGTATTTAATTTAATTTTAAATGTAAAATTTTTAGTTGCATAACACGTTTTGACAACTTTATACAAAATGACATTACGAAAAATTCCATGACTTTTGATTTATATATATTTATATTGATATTAAATTAATAAATTACCATTTTTTACTAATTTTGGTGTGATTGAATTGCTATTTCGAAAAAGAGCTTGTCCGCTCGAGCGAAACAAAACACTCCAAGCTACCATTTTCTTCCCTTCAATAACCACATATAAATAAATAAATATTAGAACAATTGTTGTATAATAATGATGATGAACATGAACACAAAAAATACGACTAGATATGCCTATGGATGTAAAATGTGTGGCAATTACTCTGGTGGCGCTGTTGTATTTTTTATAAATATACATATATGATATTTCAACCTAAATATTTTTAAAGTTATAAACTTATGTATAATATTATCATGAAGGATTATAGTATAAGTATTTTAATAAAATTAAAAGCAAAATTAATTATCTTATTATTAATTAATTTATAGTTTTTGACTTTTTTATTTTTATGACGTACGTAATATACGTATTGGTGTATAAAAGCCTGCTATTACGCTGATCGCTGTGTCCATTGCCCCCCTCCCCTACACTTGAGTTGGTTGGATCTTGGTCATATGTGGTCGTATGTTTTTATTTATTGGTTTTTTTTTTTCTGGCGTCTATCTATTATTTATATATGTTCACAATTGTGAGTTGTGAATTCAATTAAAGTTTTAATCTAAAGTGTCATTTTATTATTACTTACATTATTTAAATCTGCATTTTACATTTTTTGTAATTAACTTTTCTACAATTGATTACCATACTTGATAAAAAATAAAAAAACATTCTTAAGTATAAATAAATAATTTATAAATATCAGTTGTTGTATTAAACAAATAGAAATTAAAATGGGTCGACGTTCAATAAATACAACAAAAAGTGGAAAATATATGAATCCTACAGATCAAGCTCGTAAGTTGTCAATAAACATAACCTTTACTTTGTATATTTATTAAATTTAAAAATTATTATATTTTGTTTAAGTTGAACGTCTTAATAATTATCCATATGATACTTTGTTTTTAGGAAAAGAAGCACGTAAAAAAGAATTAAAAAAAAACAAAAAACAACGTCAACTTGTTAGAGCTGCTGTTCTCAAAGGAAAAGATCCTTCTCAAATTATTGAAGAAATGGAAAAAATTGATCAAATGGGTAAGAATTTCTATATCCTTTCAATGAAACACAAGCTTCAAGAAACTAAATTAAATATAAAACAAAATTCCTTTTAAATAGTTTTTTCCAAATGACTAATTATTCAGTACAGTAATTTTTATTTTAATCTTTTTCCAGAGTATAATGTCATGCAGCCACCACCATTGAATGAAAAAGTTCTTAAAGATAAAAGAAAAAAACTCAAAGAAACTTTGGATCGTGTTTTAAAAATGTATGTAAGTAAATTATTGACATTAAATCAACTTTATATTATATCATTTTCATGGTAAGTCTAACATATAAAAATAATTAATATTTATATTAATTTTAATTGTTTATGAAATTGTTAAATAATAGGTTAAAGATGATCAAGAAAAATGGATTGAATTAAAAGAACAGCTTTTACAATATGAAAGACGAAAAATTGATTTAGTATCTTACTTTGAAGCTGTTAGACATGCTCAACAAGTTCAAGTAGATGAAATTCCACTTCCTGCAACAAATACAGATATGATTCGAAATTATCCAGGTAATATATTGTATTTTTTTTTTTCATCATAAAATCAACTAATTACACTATCATCATATTGACCAGTATAATATATTTGTTTTTAATTACAGGTGCATTACCATCTCAAATTCCATTACCAGAAATCACACAGCCTTCTCATCCTTCATATCCTTCACAAAATCATTATATGCCTCAGTTTAATCCACTCATGACTATACCAGTTCCACCAAGTATCTTAAAAAAGAAAAGTTCATATACTGGTCGTTCGACCGATCCAACATTGGCTACAAATAAAGAACCGCCAGGAGTGCCTCCATTTGTTCCACCAAATTTTTCAAATGAAAATTCTATATTATTGGAAAAGGTAATAAAAATATATTTAAATTTAATTTGTTTTCATTTCAAAATACTTTGAGTATTTATTCTAATTTTTTTTTTCTTTATTTATATTTAGACAAGTGAAAATTCACAACAAAAACGAACAATTCGTTTTTCTGATGATAAAGATAATACAAATGTTGATAGTGAAAATAATGATAAAAATAAAAATAAAAATAAAGATGATGAACGAGATATAGAAACAGTAAAACCAACATCTGTACAACAAAAAATGTTGGCAATGGCAGGACAAGATATTGATGAATTTATGAGAGACATGGAATCAGCACATAAAAAAAAAATAAATGAAAAAGCACAAGATTTAAATACAAGGTTATCATTAATTGATGGTAAATCAAATGTTGAATCACATTCAGATTTTAAAAATACATCTGATAATGATAATACAGATTTATCTGATACAAATGAACGTTCTTCATTACCATCTCATCGTCAACAACAATCATCTATGCATATGATGCAACAACATCATGGAATGCCATCAATGAATATTCCACCACCACCAGCATTACTTTTTAGACCATCGCCATCAATGCATATGCGGATGCCACCACCACCACCTCCACCACCTAGAATGGGTCTTAGACTTCCACCAGGTATTATATATATTTTTTAAATAAATATTGCATTGAATTAATTGTTTATTTTTAATTTTTTGTAGGACCACCTCCTGGTATGCCACGTATGCTTAGACCAGGTCCACCAAGTATGCCAAGAATGCCACCACCATCACAAATGCCAATAACAAATTTATCGAGCATGCACAATATACAAAATTCACAAATTCAAAATTCAAGTGGATCAAATTTATTAGCTAAAACACCAAATGTATTATCAGCAGCACCACAACTTATTAATCGTAAAGATGATAATAATAAAACAACAACAACAACAATTGAAGCAAAACCACAAATTAGAAATTTAGCTGCTGATGTTACAAGATTTCTTCCTACTTCATTGAGAGTTAAACGTGAAGATAAAAAAAAAGTTCCTTCTACTTTACGTTATTTAGATATGCAACCAATTAGACCGGCACAACCAAAAACAAAAGATGATGCATATATGCGATTCATGCAAGAAATGGAAGGTTTATTATAAATATTTTTTTTTTAATAATTAAATTTAATTACATAATGTCATATTCAAAAGTATACACTTACAAAATTGAAAAATAAATTTTTAAACTCATAAAATTTATTTAAAGGAATTTCATTCATTTTAATTGTTAAATTTAACTGTTTATTTATTATTAACATGTTCTTGCACTTGTTATTCTTTCGGTAAATTACTGATAGATTATTAGAATTAAAAGTATGATTAACAAACACTGAGATTAAAGACAAAAAAATTCATGATCATGGTTTTCAATGTAACGGAAATTAGTTATTTACAAAGCAGATATTTTCCATTATATATTTACATTCATCAGTACTTAAAATATCTACACATCAGTCGAATTATTTGAATTAATTCTTAATTGTTTTGATAATCTTTTACCAACTAATTTTGGATAAGTTTTTTGTTTTATTAAAAGCTCTTTACTGTGATGAGTAATTGCACCACGTTCAAGTTGAAATCTATATTAAATTAAATAATAAAAAAAAGCTTTATTAATTAATTGAATCGAGTATATTACATCGTATTATTAAACATATTAAAAATTGACTAACTTGCAGAGATGATGAAGTGGACCCAACAATGCATCTTTAAGACAGTCTTTTCCTTCTAAAATAGATAATGATAAGGCACCACTTTCTAAGGTTGACAAACAACCGTCAGTTGGTTGAGTTCTAATGACGTATTCACTTATAGGAACACCAACTAATTTACATGTTTTAAGACCGCAAAGTATTGGACTAGAATGATACATTGTCTAGCAGAAATAAATTTAACAAAAAAAAGAAAATATTATTATGATAATAAATTTAAATAAATTTTAATATGATAACAATGTCAAACCTTAGCTTGAGGCCAAGTACCATCAAGTAATATTAAGTTGTATGGTTTCTGTCCATCAATTCCAACTTTTCTATAAAATAAAATAAATGATATCTGTTTTTTAAATATAGTTTAAACAATCTTGCTCTGAATAAAAAATGTTCATACTTTAACTCATGAATGTTAACAGCATTGGGTGATGGATATAGTAATATTGTATTGTCTTCATGTAAGATATCATACAGACCCTCATGATAACTTTTAGGAAATTTTTTTCCTCTAAAAATAAGACACTTATTTAGTTCAAGACCAAGTGATAACATTGGTGCAGTACGTAGAGCTCTTTTAACTTCTGCAGGATGTTGAAGAATTATTACTTTTGATTCTACATGAAGTCGTGGATTCGGTAAACCAGGACACCAGCACACTTCAATTGGTCTTCTGTTAAAAACATACACAGTATTTTTATCAGTAATGTTTATTTGAAACTTTAATTTATTATTTAAACAGTTATTTATTTCTTACGTGCATTGAGAACACTCATCTCTCATTTTTGGTGGATCTACTGAAATTCCTAAAAAATCTTCCCATACATCATTTACCATAGTCATAATTTATAATTCAAATTTTAATTTATAATGAGAATGATTTAGTAAGTCAGCTGTAACAGTCTAGCACTTAAATTAAATAAATATTTTGTTATTTTTTTTAAATATTATTACATATTCTGGTATTATTCCACCAAGCGACTTTGTAGAAATTAAGTTGAATATCCACTGTCTAAGTTGGCAACTCAATTTTTTCAATTGATAGATATTTGAGAAAATTTCATGCAAAGAGTCATTTCGTTTTTTTTATAAAATACATCTTTTACTACAAAAGTCGTAAATTAAATAATTATTTAAATTAATTGTACATTATAGTACATATATCAGTCTTCAATTTTGGATATGATTTACTTCATTTTATAGAAAAAACAAGAAAAAAGAGAGTACTTACGACTATCATACATATCATACGTATTATTGTATGATACTCCGAAAATCGTCAAATTACCCATCGCTATAAGTACTTTCCCATCTTTGTTCAACAATCTCATGCAAGACCTGTACAGTGGACACTTACCTTAAAGCAAACTAAAGTGTTCACTGTGTTCACTTCCAAAGTTATTTATTTTCATAAAGTTCTGTTGCCTGAATTTGTCTTGCTCAGCAATTATTGAAATAAAATTACAGAAACAAAAATCTCATTTAAATAAATTAAATTATTATTATTAAATATTAAAAAACCAAATGTCTTATCAATTGTACAGAAATACTACAGTAGGTAATACTTTGCAGGAAACGTTAGATGAATTGATTCAGGTATTAATTAATTATTTTATATTATTGATCTATTAAAAATAATAACCAATATTTTTTGACCAATATTTTAGATTAAAATTTTGAATTTCAATTTTTTTCAGTATGGTCAAATTACACCTAATGTTGCATCCAAAGTTCTTTTGCAATTTGACAAAGCAATCAATACAGCTTTGGCAACAAGAATGAAATCCAGATTAACATTCAAAGTAATTATTTACATTTTAAATTTATTTATTGAAAAAATTAATTATTTTTATCATAATTTTTGTTGCTTTAATATTATTTCAGGCAGGAAAGTTAAACACTTACAGATTTTGTGATAATGTGTGGACTTTTATGTTGAATGATGTCGAATTCAGAGAAGTACAAGAAGTAGCTAATGTTGGAAAAGTTAAAATTGTTGCCTGTGATGGAAAAAGTAAGTTTAATAACCAATCATTTTTATCTTCTTATTTCTTACTTGTACATATTATTAATAAAAAAAATTTCTTTTCTTTACTTTACTTATAGCTCTAGATGCTGAAGGAGCAGCCAAACGATAAATAATTAACTTTAATTTTAATTTGTCATAATAAAAAGTATTCTATTTAAAACATAAGTAAAGCCAAATAACAACTTTGTTATGGGTATGTAAAAACTAGTACAGAGTTGATTTTTTTTTTTTTTTTATGTTTATTTAATTCTAGTAATGAGTTATCATTTTTGAATAATAATATACATTGTAATTTATATCTGTAACTTGTAATAAATTGATAATGTCTTCATTTTATTCTATAATCAATCTATGGCATAATAAAAATACTATTTGGTTTTAACTATATCAAACAATTTGTTGTTTTTATTAATGGTTTAATATTTATTATTCTAGTGTTCTGTTGTCTTTTTTTGTTATCATTTATTCATTGTTAAATGACAATTGCAATTCGTGATGGTTGTTCATCTTTAGTTGATTCCATTGCATGTTCCTACAAATCTGCTCCCAGTTAAAATTATGTGAAAAGTATAAAAATAATGTCTTAACTTTGTATAATCAATAGTATCAGCTGTTGACTTCAATGCTTCTAAATAATAACAATCAGACTCCATTTTTATTCTGCAAAAATAAATTTAACATACAAATAAACCTGAATGAATTAAGTTTATTAATAAATAAATAGTTAGTTAATTTAGTTTGTTTGAAAAAAAGCCCAACAAAATTTTAAGTTATTATTGGTTATTATTAATAATTTATTTGAATTTATTTGTAGAAAATAATTGCAGGTAAATTTTTATCATCATCCATGTGTGAATTTAGCTTCCTAGCTAATAACACGACAAAAACGATGTTTTTTTTTTTCAGCTGATTTTATCAAGACAGAACAGCTGAATGAATTAAACACACCTCTCTATTGTACACATGTTATATGTCATTTTCATAACTACAAACTTCATTAGATTGTGATAATTAAAAATATTTATATTAATTTTTTTTTAATATTTACTCAATCATTAAAATGGCTACATATACTGTCGTAACATCAGATTTTATTAATTTAAGTATTACAACTTCTGGTCCTCAATCACCATTTATTGAAAGAAGATTTCAAAAATCTATTACTATTGATGAATTTAAGGTAATATTAAAATTAATAATAATCTGTACCAATTGAATATTGATTAATATTATTTTATTTTCAGGGAAAACTAGAACTTCTTACTGGTGGAAATCAATCCTCAATGAAATTAGAAGTTTATGATAAAAATAATACACTTGTATGTTCTCCAAATGAAGGTTCACGACTCCTTGGATCTTATCCCATTGATGATGGTATGAGATTACATGTAAGTTAATTTGTTTTTTTATTTAAATTTAGAACTTATACAAGTTATATTAATCATTTGAATGTCTGTAGGTTGTTGATTCATTTCCACGACAAGAAGATGACTTATCCAAAGTGGAAAAATTTGAAATATCTGAAGATGAATATTCAAAACGACCTGGTAAATATTGCTTTATAAAAAAAAAACAATATTAAATAAAATACTTACGATAAAAAAATATATATAATTTTAGATACTGTGAAAGCATTTCTTGCTAAAAATAAATTGGGTAAATATAATGAAGAAGAAATGAAAAAAAAAAATGAGGAAAAACAAAAAGAAGATAATATTGAAGAGGCTTTAGCAAAATCTTTAATTTGTGGTAACAGATGTGAAGTTAATGTTCCTGGACAACCAAAACGACGAGCTACAATAATGTATGTTGGTGAGTGAATTAAAAGAAATAATAAAATAATAATTAAAAATTTATGAAAATAAACTTTGGAATAATTAAAATGCTATGTAATTGGTAATTTTAGGTAAACCAGCATTTAAAGAAGGATGGTGGGTTGGTGTTAAATATGATGAGCCACTTGGTAAAAATGATGGATCGTATGTATTTGAATATTTTATATTATAAATTATTAAAATATTTAATTTAATTTAATATTAACAATTTTATTAATTAGGGTAAATGGAAAACAATATTTTACTTGTCTACCAAAATATGGAAGTTTTGTGAAACCAGGATTTATTAAACAAGGTGATTTTCCAGAAGAAGATTTTCTTGATGAAGAATTGTAAAAAAAAAATTTTATTACTATATTTTATAAACTTAAATCAGGCTTAGAGAACTAATATTTTTTGTATTACACTTGATTTTCGTTGATTTTTTAATGATAATAATAATAAAAATCAATGCCCATTCAACGTTATTCAGAGCCGAATGCGCATAACCGGCCTCGTATCAATAAAATAAATCTTTTTATTTTTTATTTTTATATATAGTTCATAATCAATTGTAAAATAAATAATTACTATATTCAAAAGATGCTCAGTTATATTTATTTAAAAAAAAATGACAATCAAATTCATAATCTTAAAAATATTAGTCATGTTAATATTAATTTTCTTAAATAGTAATTTATTTATTCATAAAATGATTATTTATCTTCTTACAATTCATTTAAAAATTACAGAAGTTATTTACCTCAGATTCCTGGTGATGTAAATTGAGTATTGTTACAATCAAAAAAACCTTTACTTATAAATTATAATACATGGTGTTTAGTATAAATACCAATTTACATACATTTTGAATGATTATGTTTATGAGAAAATATCAACAACATACTTGTTCATTAAGTTATACTTGTGTTCTTAACTATTTAAGATGGATAAATATTTTAAATTTTTCACCCAGGTTCTGAAGTTTGTTTTACAGCTTTTTTACATTTTAAAACTCTTTCTAATGTTTTTTAGTCAATGTTAAATATAATCACTATTATGATAAAAAATTTATCAGTGAAAAATTAAATATTTTATATCAACACAGCTTTTTGATGTTGTTACTTTAAATTGCATCTGTACTTTCAAAAATCAATAAATACAATTGATATTATCAACTGTAATTATATTATAATTATAATTAATAATTAAAGTGTTATCAAAATGTCATTAGAATCATATTGAAAATTAGAATTTCTCATTGTTTATTACTTAATATTGCCAGAATGTAAAAAAGCCGTAGAACGCAATTTTGAAAGAAAAAAAATATATATATAGGTATATATATATATATATATATTTAACAAAACTTCCACGGTGAAACACACACGTATGCATTCAAATTATTTTTTACTTTGAGCTATTTAAAAATATAGAAATGCCACAAAAACAAAAACAAAAAAATTTATCTAACATAAACATTTATTTTCATTTTAAAATAATTTTTTTCAAACTAATTTGGTGGTCTCGCTAGAAAATCTTAATTGGAATATTTTTAGTACGGTTTTTATTTTTTTGCTATTTTTTTTCTACTGTATTTGCGTTATTTGTAAAACTACTATATACAAACAATCATAGTAACTTTTTAATAATCAAGTTAATAAAAACATAATTACAAATAAAATATTAAGAAAAATTTAAAACAACACAAAATAAACATAATCACAGCTTGATTGGCAGACAATCAGTTGACTCATAGCAAGAAGATTAATTCAATTCTTCATAATCATGGAGCATAGTGTCACACAACACATTTTAGTAATTGTCATTTTTCTTTTTTTTTTTTCCACAATTGAAAATCATAGTAATTGTCATGATATTATACCACTTGTTTTTGGCTTTTAAAAACTATTATTTTTATACATTTTAAAAACTCAAAATGTTTGTTTTTTCCTCGCTATTATTATGCAAAATGTTTAGCTTTACATATACATGTTAAACAATAAAAAAAATATAAATAAACGTTAGAAAAACGATGTATATAAGTTTTAATTTGTTGTTTTGAATATATATAAAATCAAACATTTTACTTTTCTCATAGCGTTGCTATTAAACATGATGAGTTGTATAATAAAAAAAAAAAAATATATATGATTCGATACAAGGTGCTAAAGAGGTGGCCTGTTCATCACTCTAGTAATGTCAGACACACACCTCCTTTGTTTTGTCTCTTGAGAGTCTATTATTGACATGAGAACAATAATTTTCCGATGAATCAAGCTCCGTTAACAAATACACAGGAAATCCATTAATGAAGCATCAAATACACTCGTGAAAATATTTGTTCCCATACATCGATAATAAAATCACAACTTTGGCTTTACTGTTGCTTTTGCTTTTTAAAATTACACGTCTGTTAGTAACATGATAATTTGACCTCTTTAGCAACTTATTTCAATATATATATATTATTTTATCATTGAGCCTAAACGTAATCATTGGTACCAGGGCTTGTAAGTGGTTCTTGTGCCTGTAAAAAAAAAAATCTTTAGTTAAAATCTCTGAATTTCTTTTAAAAAAAAAATAAATCATATAGGTATAAGAATTTACCTCTTCTCCAACAGGTGGACTTGCTAGAGGAAATCTATTTTTTTCCAAGCTAAACTGATCTTCAGTTGTTTTTTTGTATACAGGATTATCAAAGTTCATACTTGTTACATTTCTATGTAAGTAGTGTCTGTAGCAAAGTACAGAAATTGCAGCAAGTAGTAAAAGGCTAAGTGTTACTATACCAATTACTATTCCTGCGATTAAACCAGGCCTTGTCGTTTCATTACTGACGATGTGACTATCATTATTTTTATCATTCAAATCACCTGTGAAATAACAATTTATTAATTATTATTTGGACTTTGTTTTACAATCAATCAATTAGGGTTTATCAGCTGTACGAGTTTCAGAAAAAACTTGCAATGCATCATCATGCTTACTTGAGAATCATATACACCATGCAATTTATATAATTTACACTAACTTAATTATCGTGAAAAATAAAAAAAAAACATTGCATATGTAAATAAAACATTAAGATCTTACCAGAAGTAGAAGAAATTATAGGCTCAAGTCTCTTGAAAGTCCTCAAAGGTTCTTGTGTTGTTGATGCCACATTAGCTGTTACTGAAGTATCCCAAAGTTTGTATGTTCATGCATCATTAATGCAAATTATAATAAAAAATAAAAAAGATAATAAAATTTGATTTAAATAAAAATAATAATTAAAAAAATAAAAAATAAATTTATTCTGATATGATAAACCATTACTATATCTCTATATTTTTCAATGTTAAAAACAAAATTTGTAAGACAAAAACTGAACTAAGATTATTCAAAAAATATTCCGTAAAAAAAAAAACTATTTTGATCGAAAAAAATGAGAAAATAATCATGCAAGATGTATACTACAAGTTTCTTCAAATCAAAATATTACATGCAATAAATAATATATATATGTTAGAAAAATGATATCACACAATGAAACAAATAAAGTTATCAAATTGTTTAAAAAATTTCTAATTAGAAAATTAATTACTGTCAGAGTTAAGTGACTTCACTTTACTAGATGGAGTATTGGAAACTTTGACAGAGACTATGAAGAAATTAATTTTCTACGAATCAATTAGACTATTATAATAATTATACAAAGTACATAATTATTATGGCATGCAATTAGTACATAATTATCAAATAATTTAAGTTTATCAAATCAAAATTTACCCTGCTATCTGAATGAGTAAATTCAATTTATTATTTATAAAATATAGAAAATTTACATTATTAACATAAACAATATGAACATGCTTCATTGAACTTCTTTCAAATAAAAAAGCAATAAGTTTCAACACTTATACTTGAAGAATAAATACAACAATTATTAAAAATTTCTAAAATAAATATTACTATTCAAAAAGTAAATAAAATATTATATAACTTACCATTTTCAACACACATAAGTCCATCAGATAATAATTCAAGTCCATCAGGACATGCACAACTTAATAATGGTGATTGTGAATTGATTTTTGGAGCAGGTAAACATAGATGACTACAATGTCCATTAACAGCTTGACATTGATTCATTCCATCAGCTTGTCTATAAGGATGATAAACATGAACAACCATTGGATGTTGAAGAGATCTTAATGGTGTTACAGCTTCAATATCTTTTCCAGTAAATTTATTAGCTTTAAAAATTGTTTGTTTATCCCAATCTGACCAATAAATATAATCTTCAAATGTTGTTATACTAAATGGATGTCTTAGGCTATCCAAAGAATAAAGAATTGTTCTTCTCCCAGTACCATCATAATTTGATGAAGCAACAATATGTAATTTTGCATCTACCCAATAAACTCTTTTACCAATTAAATCTAATGTTAAACCATTTGGCCAAGAAACATCATTACCAACAATAACCTGATAAATAATAATTGAATTAAATTAAAAAAAAAAAATCATTATATTTTTCGATTAAATGATAATAATAATAATAATAATCATCAATTACCGAACGATGAGATCCATCCATACCAGCACGTTCAATTCTTGCTTCATCTCCCCAATCAGTCCAAAACATCCATCCTTCAAGAGGATTAAGTGCGATTGCTCTTGGTTCTTGTATTTGATCTCTAATTAATGTTTTACGCATATTACCTTCAAAATTTGCTAATTCAATTGTATTTTTTTGTGCATCAGTCCAATAAATATGATTATAAATCCAATCAACTGCTAAACCATCAGTTGTTGTTAAATCTTTATCAACAACAACTGTTCTATCATGACCCTCATCAATTGGTGCTTTATAAATTTTTTTTTCATTAACATCACTCCAAAAAATCATACCAGTACGAAATACAAAATCTAAAGCTGTTGCCATTTTTGTATCATTAACAATTTCTGTCATTTCTTTACGATCAAGTGCAACTTTTCTAATATCATGACGTCTTGTAAATAATAAACTAGCATGTCCTTCTGACGCTTTACATCTTGTTAAATTTTTTGGATCTCTTAAATAACCTGATGCACAACTACATTTATAAGTTCCTTTTTCATTTAAACAATATTGTGAACAACTTCCTGGTTCTAAACATTCATCAATATCATCACATGTATGATTATCAATTAATCGATAACCTTCTCTGCATGAACACCGATAACCAATTGGCATATCAATACATATTTGGCTACATCCACCGTTATTTTGAAGACATTCATTTGTACCACATAGCTCTTTACTCTCATCTTCCCAGCCAAGGCAGTCTGGTTTTTTATTACAAACTTGATCCAAAGGTATACATGAACCTTTACTGCATTCAAATTGTGTCTCTGGATCACACTGTGTTAATGTTGATGTACAATTTTTCTCATCACTACCATCCTTACAATCTTGTTTTCCATCACAATATGAATGTCCTGATAATGATAATAACAATAATAATAATAAAAACAAAACTATTATTATTATCAAAACAATTTAAAAATTGAAAAAAAAAAAATATTTTATAGAATATTATACCTAAAATACAAGTATGATCTCCACATTTAAATTGATCTGCTCTGCATGTCATATTACGACATCTATCTGGAGCTTCATCAGCACCATTTGGACAATCTTTTTCATTATCACAAACCCAACTCCAATGAATACATGTTAAATGATCTCCACATGGAAACTCATGTTCAGCACAATGATTAATTTGTCCATCAGTTAATGAATTTTTACAACCAAGTTCATCTGAATGATCAGGACAATCATAATCACCATCACAACGCCATTTAGATGTTATACAATAACCTTGTGAACAACTAAATTCTATATCTGGTCGACATGTTAATGGAGCACAATCTTTTTCATCACTTCCATCATCACAATCTGCATCTTGATCACATTCCCATTTACTTTGAATACATTTTTTATTTGAACAGGTAAATTGATCCGTTCGACATGTATCATCTAAATAAAAAAATTTCATTTATAAATAATTATTAATTACATATTTTTTTTTTTTTAATAAACTAATTGATTTTTTGTGCTTAAATTTTTATTTTTTGCTGCTTTTTTTTTGACTACTTGCATACAATAATTATTTCTATTTTTTTTTTAGCATCAAAATGTAATTTTTATTTAATATTTAAACAATATTTTTTCATAGGTAAATTGGTATACATAAAAATTAATTATTTGATGCTAAAAAAAAAAAAGTAAATTGACATGATAGTAAACAATTTTTGCATAATTGTTTCATGCAATTATTTTATAATCATTCAGAGACGATAGCATGTAGGTATATATATATATATTTTTTTTTTTTTTTGTCACATGCATTTTTGTATACATATATTTACTAATATGCAATGTAAAGCACTATTGGGATGTGACTTGTGGATATACACGATCATGTAATTCATATACATCATTACTCTGAATTCAGTAAAATTAAACTTGATTAGTTAAAAAAATAATAAATTAATTCATATTAATTTGATTTTCTTATTTCCATTAAAAATTGGGAATTCAATCAAGTGAATCAATATTTCATTTCTTCACTTCCTTTCTAGTCACATCTCAATATAAGATGAATAAATATTTATTTATTATTATCAGTAGAGAAAATAATTTTATATTCTCATACGAATAAGTGTGTTCTTTAGTCCAACACAAATATTGTAAGTTATCAAAATAAAATAAAATAAAATAAACAAAATAAATATAAATAAAAAATAAACTGTACAATACCTAAATATTTTTTTAAATATTTTTTGTAGGACTAAGGAACACATAAATGATATTATGAATAAAAAACATAAACACATTGATTGTCAAATAATTCATGCTGATGCATTGAAAGCAGCTTACTGCAATCAGTTTCATCTGAACCATCTGAACAGTCAGGACTATCATCACACATCCAAGCCAATGCCACGCATTCACCATTTCCTGAACGACAAGTAAATTGATCTGTCGTACAATTTCTGATTCCTACAAGTCAAATAATTATTATATATAGTAATAGATCATTACAAAAGTTTTATATGTATATACATGTCATTTACACATGTCATCATCATTATACTCTCTGAGTAAATCTCATTTCTTATTGATTTGGTCTATTAATATTTTTACAGTTCAGATGTATTCGATTTATTTTTTTTTCTTTAAATTCAATGACTGTTGAGTTTGATGAACATTATTATTTTTAATAAATATATATTCTTTTCATTATCTTTTAAACATTTCTTAGTATTCATCTTTTCCAATTAAAATTCCAGCAGCTCATTTTAAATTAAAAACAACACTGTCAATTAAATTATCAGTTGACATAAACCAGGAAAAAGTTGAGACGTGTTTTAATAACATGTTGGTCCATAAACGGAAATAAAATATTATATTTTATTATTATCATTTTATATTTTTTTCATGGATCAATGAAAAAAATAATTGATAATAAAAATTATAGTCATTGATTATAAGTCTTATAAATTTATCGAAAGTTAACTGATTATTTAAAAACATTCACAAATTACGTAAAAATTACAAGCGAAAAGAGAGAGAAAATATTTTTCTTGACGTAATGTTTTTTAAAGCTTCAATCCAAATTTAGAAAATCTATCTATATATATAAATTTACTTTAAATGAAGTAAATAAATAAATAACAAATGATTTAATAAATCAGATGATGAACTATTTATAGATGACAATTTTAAAAAATATTTATTTCAAGAAAAAAATACTAAAGAATTTATTATTCCTCGAATAGAATCATCATCATTGATACCTCTACATAATTTGTAAATGTGATACTTTCAATTTTTAATTAATTTTCAATTTTATTTTGTATATATATAAAGTTGGACATTTTGATTAAATGATTTTCATATAAGTATAAGTAACCACTCAATAACACATAGTCATATCAACTCCTACTTTGATCAATCAGACGATCGTTAAAGTCGGCCAAGTTTAATTGCGTATTTATATTAATGAACTCGAAGAGATAAAGTCCACTCAGTAAAGTAACATCAAAATGGTATAACTGATATTCAACTTAGCATGAATGATTTTGAATGATATTTAAAATAATAAACAAGATAAAATTTGTTTTTTTTTTTTAAATAAATTATAGTATTTTTATTTTAAAATTTTAATATTTTTTTAGATAGTAATAATTTTAAATGAATAAAAATATTAATTTAAAATTTTATTATGTTTTTTTTTATGTTCTTTAATAGCTTCAATAAAATTATTGTTGTTTTGACTGGCTCATTGAGCTTATTTATCACGGCGCCTCTATTTAATACACGATAGTCTGATCACATATGATCATTGTAATTTAAAATATATAAAAAAAACAAATAGTATGTTTATAAAAAAAAAAAAAAATATTTAAATAATTGAAAAACTTACTGCAAATTGTTGGATCTTCATCAGAAAAATCAAAACAATCTTGTTCTCCATCACATCGCCAATTTCCAGGTATACATTTGCCATTTTTACACTTAAATTCTGTATCTTTGCAGGATTCAGCTGGGGAAGAATGATCAAATCCAAATATTAAATCAGCATCATTAAAATTTACAATAAATATCATGTAAAAATAATTGATTAAAATAAATTTTTTCATATTTATATTATTATATTATATCATTTATATATTTTAATTGTATTTATTTTTTGTTTGTCTTTTCGTAATATTTTAAGTTGTAATTGTTTAAAAAATATATTGCAAGTATTTATTTTTTATAGAACAGTTGTATGTTGAAAGTCACTAAAACATCAAGCAACTGTCGTGAACTAACTCTATTAATATACGACGAGTTTATAGATAATGCGTACATTCTCTTAATCAGTTGAATATATGGATCATTTCGTATCAAGTTATATACGCGTATTTCGTCATGTCTTCAAACTGAATTGACAACTTTCTTTTTAAATTTTTTTTTATTGTACCGAAAAACACTTGTATTTTTTTTTAAATGTCTTGTATCTTTTGTTATTTTTTTTTTAAATAGAAACTTATATTTTTATTCTTATTTTTATTTCATTTTTCAAGTTGTGTTTTTATTTATTTTTTCAAATAGATCAATCTAATTTCGTCATAAAAATATATCTCAAATGAATGATTATTTATACCATCTTTGACTTGTTTAGAATAGTATAAAAGTACAAAATCATTTTATATGGAAAACAAACTTGTTATAATACCAAAAGTTTAATGTCTATTAATTTAATTAATTTTGTAGATAAATTTAATCCATAATTGGAAAAAAAAAATCAATTTTGTAATGATAAAATAACTAAACTCACGTTTACAAGTGATAGAATTTTCATCTGAATTGTCTTTGCAATCATCAGTTCCATCACAAACCCATGTCATTGGTAAACAATGTCCATTATCACATCGAAATTGTCGCAATGGACAAACTGTATGTGCTGGAAAAAAAAATAAAATAATCAAAAAAAGTTATTTGTATTTAAAACTTAAAAATTACAATAACTTCTTGTCAACTAAAATATTTATTTCGATTAAAAAATGATGATTAAAAAATTTGTTTTAAAAATTTCGAGTGTTTGAGTCTCCTATTCAATAAAAATATTTAAGTCTAAAAAAAAAAATATCTCATGTGATTATGTAAAGAATTGGACATTATCAAAGCTCACGAATAAAATCTCTGTAAAAATGCTTTTAGTGAAAGCTTTTTTGTTTTTTTTTTTTTGCGTTGTCTATTGAACACTATTTAGCTTTTTATTTTGATCCTGAGGGTGTTGAGTTTATTAAAGTTTCATAGATATTTTATAGCCAACTATAAAACTTAATGTACATATCTTTTTATTAATAATTTAAGTAAAAAATATATTTACCCATTTTTTTTCTACAATTTTATCAGTAAATAAATTAACAAAATATTTTTTAAATGAAATCAAATTAAGAGACAACGAAACAATTAGCAATAGTTTTCGATTTCTTTAGTTATATTATGATTTATGATGTGTACCTTTTTGTAATTCTGTTTGTGTATTTTTTTTAAATAATAATACATCTGTAATTGTATTTCAACACAATATTGTTTTCAATAATAACTTATTCATCATAAATTATTTTTTGAGTAATTATATTTTCTATGAACACAGCACAATCAAATGACAACAAAATGAAAAAAAAAATCTGCAACATAAAATCATATATGCATACACACTTATGGTATATGATTATTAAAAATAATAAATATAAAAAATAATTATAAGAAAATAAAAAAAATAACACATAAAAAAAATTTATTATACTTACATGAAACAGGAAAACCATTGGGATCAGCAAACGTATATCCAATGGAAAAAAATCCCATAAAAATTATTGACCAGGCCAAAAATAGCCAAAAAAATATTGAATTTAGCCCCATAACTATTATCAAGACGACAAATATATATCGTCTTATTTTTTATAAAAACTTTCACAATAATAATAATGAATTAATTTTTAATTTATTATAATTGAAACAAATTAATTCAAAAAATTTAATAATCATAATAATATAAAATAATAATACTAATGTCAAAAGATCACAGAGCTTTTTAAAACCATGAACTTATTAAAATAATTTTACACTTTTTAGTTAAAAATATAAAATAAAATTGACATTACACAGGTAATGTAATTAAATTTTTAATTTAAATAAATAATAATAATATAAAATGAATAAAAATTAAAGTATAATATTTAAAACAATTTGATAACATAAGAGTTATTTTTTATTTTTTATTGTATCACATTGCTGATTCACCGGCACTTTTTTTATTATTTATTTTTGACTTTTATTAATATATACCTATATTATATATATGACACATATGAAAAAAAAAAGAAAAAGAAATTTGTTAATGAGTTATGAGATATGCCACTTGTCAATAAAATTGTTTGTTTAATAAAATATAACACAAATTAATGTTGAATGTTGATTGGATTAACTGCATTAAATATTTCTGAGTAATTAGTTGTCAATGTCATTACAGACAATAAATATATACGTATTTTATTTTTTATATATTTTTGATATTATGTTGTGACATTTATCATGTCTCAGAAACACTCAGAAACAAAACTTATTTACTGTGTATGTGTGTACATTTTCCGATTGTGACGTACATACTCAATTTTTTCTCAGGTGGGGTTCGATTTCGAGTTTGGATGCGCAAAAAGTTTTACCAGTTATAAATAAAAATGTCCCTAATAATTATTATAGAGCATGCGCATAATGAACATCATGATCAATCAGGATCCACTGATGAATGATGATCATTGATCAGTGTGGATCAGTATTTTTTTTCTTTTCCAAAGAATAAATTCATTTTTTTAGTTGTTGAAATAGAAAAGTATTAAAAATAACAATCAAGTTATTTAGTACTCCTTAAATATAATAAAAATAATTATTAAATACAATTATATATAGTTTGACATTTAATTCAATTTTTATTAATGATTCATAAGTTTTGTATTATAAGTTTTGAGTCGACAATAATGTTAATAATCATAGAATTATATTTTACGAATATTATACATGTACACAGAGAAAAACAGATCTAAAGTTTTTTTTTAACAGGCATATATAGAACTACAGATTAACACAAATACAAGTCAAATTGAATTTATTTATATTTGAAAAATTGATTCTAAAAGAAAATGAATTTACTTATATTTCAATGAAATTAATAATTCATTGTATATGTATATATATATTTTTTTTACTCAATTGAGTATGCTACAATTAGAGAAGATATTTTTTTTTTATTTACTTATTCATTTATTTAAGTTTTTATTTAATATATAATAATAGTTGTCATAAGTAGTTGAAATTTATTCTTCAGGAGTTGTTTGAGCTGTTTCCAAAATTATTTCAAAGGAAAACGGAGTAAAATTGTATCCTGAACCAGAATAAAATTTACTTTGAAATTCAACCCTAAAAAAAAAAAAAGAAAAAATATAATATAATATATTAATATGAATAATTATAATAGTAAAATATTTTTTTTTTAATATAATAAATTTATTATTGATTTACCAGTGAAGACGTAATGTATGAAGGAAAGCTGAAAGTCCTTCCATAAGAACAAGAATACCAACAGTAAGAGTTGCCCAAACTCCAAATGCAAAGAAAAGAAATATTCCACCTACTGATCCTTCTTTACCAAAGCCTTGTCTCATCACCATGTTCCACAAAACTTCAGACAATTGAGCATGAGCAAGAGATAAAGCCCAAAGACGTAAATATGAAGCAGTATGTGATACACTTCCAAGAACATATTCAATAGTATGAATTGCTTGACTAATAAATGCTTCACTTATTTCTTCTTCACGTTCTTCTTCTTTTGGATCCATAGGATTTTGAATAATTGTTCCAGCTCCAATTTCAACATCTCCATTTTCAGTACTATGATTATTTAATTGCATATGTTTACTTTTTCTTTCTTTCATTAACATAATAGGTTTAGCAAAAAGCATCCATGGAATAGTTAAAAGAGCAAATACAAGTAATAATTTTTGAAGATAATATTGACCAGAAAACATATATTCACTTTCACAAACCTCTGGATATACTCCATCTTTACACAAAATCATATTAATAAATGTAATTAAAACAGATGGTGCACAATATGCTGAATTTATTGTTTCATTATCAGCAGCATATTTGATCCATTTAATAATCATAAGCAATGTCATGTAGACAAATAAAAATGTTAAGAATATTATTTGTGGTATAAATTCACAAATAATATTGATACGTTTTTTAAAATAAAGATGATTCCATAGACCAACAGAAATACCAAATAACATATGTATAACTCCAATAATAATTGATATTTTCATTTTATAAGAATTTAAAAATATAATTTTATTTTGTGCCAATTGCCATACTGGATCCATACCAATTGCATATGGTGATTTATCATAAGCAGTTGTACTTGGATTTAAAGTCAAAAAATTATTACTTAAAAGTGTCGAGACATTGTAATCATTACTCCATTTTGAGCCAAATATATTTAATGACTTTGAAAAGGTATCATTGTAAACAAAACCCGTATACATTGAAAATAAACCCATTAAAAATATAATATAACGTCCTCCAAAGAAAATATTCCATATTTCATTATCAGATTTTTTAGCAGCAAGTGGTTTTTCTTTTAATACCATCCAAGCACCAAATATAAACATTAACAAACCATGCCCAGTATCACCAAACATTACACCAAATAAAAATGGAAATGTTATTATTGTATATGGTGCTGGATTCATTTCACGATATGAAGCAACACCATAAGCATCAATCAATGTTTGAAAACCTTTTGTAAATTTATTTGTTCGATTATATGTTGGAGGATTTTCAAAAGTTTCCATTCTATTTAATATTGGAGGCACTGAACTTCCACTTCGTTCCTAAAGAAGAAAGAAAATATTAAATATAATAATAATAATAATAATTTTTTAAATATAAATTTAAATATTTATTTAAAAAATATATTTTTTACTGTTCCACGACGAAGAGCAAGTTGAATTGTTTCAATATCAAGTACTGGTACCCAACATTCAGCAATAAGACATTTTTGTGTAACATCCAAATTAAAAAGATTTAAAGTATGATAAATTGCTTTTATTTTACGAACTTTTATAAACCAATTTTTAATATTTTTTGCTGCAGCAACTAAAACTCTATGACGATGATCTTGAGTTTGTCCCAAAACCTAATAAATTATTAAAATCATTAATATATTATATTTTTATTAATTTAATTTTAATCAATTATATTTTTTAAATAATAAAAATATATTTACAGTGTTTAAATCTTCAATACGTGTCATTACACCCATAGCCATTTCACGTCTATCAGCAGGTGCTTCAGGACATGGATATAAAGTTGCACGAAAACCTTCACATATTTTTTTAACACGTGTTTTCAATTGATCTCCTTGGAAAAATATGATAAATACAGATTTAAATACATTGTCACCCTGAAATTAAAAGAAAAAGAGTTTACAATAATTATATCAATTTTTAAAAATAAATTTAATAATTTATAATGAAAAAAAAGTTTACCGATGATGGATCTTCCAAAGGTGTTTCAATTTCAGCTTGACGTAGAAAAACATTTCCTCTGCATGCACGCCATAACATTCGTTCAAATGCTGGAATTCTTTCTCGTAGAATAACACCAGCAACAAAACTAATTTAAAAAATAAAATTTAATAAATAAACATTGAAATTTTTTATACAAATTATGTGATGAATAAACGCGAATCTAATATTAATTATTATGGATATATAGCATTTACTTAACACATTTAACATAAAAATTTGCATAACAATAATAAAAAAAATTATAAAAAAAAATATATATATATTACGTTCACTCATTGTACTTGATTCTATTCTGATTTGAGTTTTAATTAATGGCAAAAATTTAATACTGATTTAAATAATTTTTTTAAAATTAATAAATTAATAAAATTTAAAAAAAAAAAAACAAAACAAACAAACAAACACAAACTAAATAAAATAGTTATAAAATAATTTAAATAATACCAAGCGTAAAATTTATAATAAAAATAAACACAAAATTGAAAAAGAAAAAAAAAAAACTGTTGTAAAAGAGAAAAAATAAAGAGTTTAGTTGAGAGCTGTGTAGGGTAATTGTTCCTTATTATACCAGCTTATACATATTTCAATAATACAGCATCGTTTAGAACTACATTTTACAATGCGTAAGAATCTACTTGTTTACTTTTTTTTTTTTTATATATTTAAAGAAAGAATATAATAGTGCATATGTCGGTGTGCTTGTACTAAATTTTTACATAAAAAACTTTCAACAATTAACATAATAATGAAAAATAATTATTTAAATTTATACATTTATCAAACGACAAGACAATTAGAACCCAATAATTGTTATTACTTAAAAATTACTATTGTCTTTTTAATGAAAATAAAAAAAAATAAAAAAATAGATCTCTTAACAAAATATGTAATTTGAGAAAATTTATTGTACTTTTGATGGATAAAAAATTGTACCATCATTTAATTTACCATCAAAAAATAGATGAATTATTATCGAAGATCAATATAAATTAAAATTGATTTTTTATTTGATATATCCAGTTTTTCTTTTTCCTTTTAACTTTGTTTATCATCGATCTTACTTGTTCATTCATTTTATAATTTTCATATAAACATACACACATTTTATTTGGATTATTGAAATAGTTAATTAGAAAATTGATAATTAGTAAGAATTGGTAAATGGAAGAAATAATTATATGGATAGTATATTGATAGGATTAATGATGCTATTTTAAGTGAAGGAAGTGATTTAAGGTACATACCCCAACTGGACAGGACCAAGGGTAGACTGGCGAGCGATATTGTCATCACTAATCAACGCGCGTGTCATGGACTCGGTAGGATTCAAGCCTGCGTGCTCTTGCTGACGACACAACAGACAAGACATAAAAACATTAACATTCTATATTCGGACACCACAATGCTCAAAAATAAAAAAATATCACAGGTATTATTTGTAAAAAAAAAAAAAAAAAAAATTAAAAAACAATAAATACAGATAGTTCTACGTTAGTTTTGAGACTGCATGGTAATACTTATACTTATTTATTTATTTATTTTTTTTTGTACAATACAGTGTATTAAATATAAATATTTTAACAAATAATATTTTTATATATTCTTTATACAAGTGTGGATAAATACGTAGATGATACTTGCATAGTTTTTATGTTGACAAATAAATATTATTTAATCAAGAGAGTTTGAATTGAAAAAATTGAAAATAATCGTTCCTCGACAGGATTCGAACCCGCAACTCACTTGTTAAGTTCATCTCAGCTGGTATATTTTTAATTATTTGAATTGTAATTGTCTTTTTGCAACTATGCAAGTATTGACTATGTATTATGAACACATGTAAAAAACTATATTATTAAAATTACAACATTCTTGCACAAATGATAGTGTGTAAGTTGATTTTCACATCCTTAAAATTTATGCAAAACATAAATTATTAATTGTACTGAAAATTGTGAAAAAATAATTTAATATATACAAGGTAATGTATAGTGTAAATCATTTGAATTCATTTAATTCTTTAAATGACAATGAATTAAATGTAATTAAAACGAAACTAACAAATTGAATTTTTTGAAATTTCACCAAAACTTACCTAAAGTCAGAATAAAACTATATTAAATTTAAGATTTAATGAAGTTTGGATTGAAATTACCAAAATTTTGTTTTATTTCGTGTCTATTTATATATTTTTCAAGGGCATTCAAGAAAGTTCTTATACTAAAAATACAACGAAATTTCCTTTCAAGAATTTTTATATTTTAGCGGCTCTAACTTTTGGAACATTTCCTAATTATTATTTTTGGATTTTTAATTATTATACGTATACATTTTATAACGCATTATACGACAAAGATTCACGACAAAATAATTATAATATTTAAACTAACAATCAAGCTATTGAAGTTGGAAAAAATTAAGAAAAATAAATTTGACTTTGGTGGGAATCGAACCAAAGACACTGAGAAACAAACGATCAGATAAATTTGAACTTATAGAAAAATTAAGTTACATATTTGATTATTTTGTTTTGAATCATTTAGTCAGTATCGGTCTGATTTTAAATCGTTCACTTAAAACTTATGGAGTGTATAACGGTATATGTGTGTGGAAATATCATATTATCATTGTTGAAGCATTAATTATTATTTTTACGTTAAATAAAACTTTAATTATCATGTTTTTCAATGTTGTTTAAAAAACTTTAGTATGAGCTTGGGTATAGGGAAAAAAAAAAACAGGAATACCGAGCAAAGGATGTCAATAACAATAGCTAAATAAAAAATATACAAATAAATAAAAGCAAATTCTAAAAACGATTGATAACAGCTTGCCTGAGGGGACTCCGATATTGCGCTCCTACAATAGCTGTGTCTTCTTCAGAATACATGTGCTGTAATCATTAAAATACTAATGATGTTTATGTGCATTTTTAAATACTTATTTTATGACACATTTCATTCCGTATATATAGGTATAATTAGCTTAAAATATAAATTTTAAAAAAATCAGCAAATTGAAACTGTTTATATATAGATATTAAAATTAGATTGTTTCATTTTCATTGCAATTCGAAGTTGTGACAAAATATTTGTTTTCTTTTTATAAAAAAATGCAAAGAATTTGAGACATCAAATTTCGACACAAATATATATATATATATAAGCATTGTAAGTAAAAAATTGACACGACAATTGAGCTTACTATGATTTCTACTTGGGTTGCAGTGTTGCATATTAATACGAGAGTTTTAGCATTGAGCGTTATTTGTTTAGCAAATATTTTCATCTAGAATTGAGACAAAGCAATGATGCTTTGCAAATTATGGTGCTGAAGCTAGTAAAAAAATTATCTGGGCTTGTATCTTCTGCTAATTTTGGTCAGGGCTTCATTTTTTCAGCCAATGTATTTACTGCAAATTCGCAGATATATGTGCACTGAAAATGCAATTTAATTAGAAAAAAAAAACGCAGATTGTCATCGCTACTAAATTCTAGAAAGCTAACGAATGATTTAAATTTAAAAAATCGAGATATTAGTATGCGCTGTATGCACGTTTAATAAGCCAAAGATGGGAATCGAACCCATGATCATTGATTTCCAGACAATCTGTCTCAATCACTTGGCAATGAAACAACTTGTTTTTTCTAAATATGTATATGTTTCGCAACAATCCTTCACCATCAATAACGCCATGAAAAATGCAAATCTTTTCAAAAAAAAAAATGAAATATATTTATATATATGAATCAACTTGAAGTGCAACGCTAGATTTTTATAATTTTTGTGATGCATGATTGCACGATTGATTAAAAAATGGAAAATTCGAGTTTAAAAAAAAAAAAAATTATGATGAACGTTTGTGCTTATAATTGTCAATATAAAAATATATATTGTTGTTTTATATAATATAATTTTATAAATTAAGTAATTTTTATGTAAATAAAAAAATAATTCCAAGATCATTTCAGACTCACAGTTACATGCCAAAGTGAATTAAAATAATTATTTATAAACCCATGCAATAAACATTTTCGTAATAAACATGCAACTTAAATAACTAAACAAGAATAACAACCAAAAACCATAATGATTGAATAAAAATATTAGTGCTAACTATTACATGATTAATAAGTTATCAAACTTTATAACAGTCTAGTAATAAGCTACTTGTTTCTATGCAAAATTGTTATGATAAAAATTTTTAAATGTATTCAAATATATAAGCCGGTAATGGAGCATTTATAAGCATAGGATTTAAAAGGTTGAAAAAGCACAGAAAGAATTATATACTTTCTATATTATATATTGTATTTTTAATTATGTAGATATATATAACTTAAAAATTATTATATACTGTAAAATAATAATGTATACACAGTATATATACATGCGGTACTCGGTCAGCTTAATATAATTTTACTGAAGAGCACAGTAATTTTTAAACAATTTATAAAAAATATGTTATTTTTATTTAAATATTACCATGCTCTATTAGTAAAAAATAAACGCCACAATTAATTACCCGAGTTTAAGAGCCTGGCCGCCAGCGCGGAGGCCCTCTTCACCCAATAAAGTTACTTGCTCTTCCTCGCGATTTGGGTCTGCCATCTGCGACACGACACTTCCATGCTCAGCCTGACAACAAACACATGTCACTTCTCTATTTTCCTGTCTCTTTTCCGATTAATTATTCTTGTATTTTCATTGTAATTATTGTGAAAAACACTCAAACTCAAAATGAGAATAAAGTTTAACACAGCTTCAGTTTGATATATTTTTTAAATTAAAAATTTGATAGGTTTAATTGATAAATCTACATAAAAAAAATAAATAAAACAGCAAGCAGTCATAGATAGATAAATAATTATAGTCACAGTATACACAGAATGAAATATATTCTTAGTAATAGTATGTAAAAAAATATTCAGTGTATCATGCAACGAATACGAGTGCGAAAAGTAGATGATTCTCGCACAAGTTCACAAAAAAAAATATAACAGATAAATATGTAAGATGCGTGTTTGTCAATTAGCATAATAAAAAATTGCCAACGTAAATAATAAATTTTGTAACAATAAAACAGTTAACCATTCCCGAGGTAAAACAATAAATAAAAAAAGAAAACTATTTCAAGAAGCTATGATGTAAGTTTGAAGGGACTGGTTCAATTGATGGAGATACTTTAAGGATCTATGTAACCAATAACGTAAAAAGTGAATGTTGATTTTTAGGCCCAATTTTTTTTTGATATACTATTGAATAAAAATTGTGTGTAGTCTATTGTGTGTGTGTACACGTAAAACTGTTTCAAGCCAAAATGAGAATGTATGACGATGGATCACGAGACTGACACGCCTTGAAATTAAAGAAAAAAAATAATCTTATAATACATTTTATACTTTTGTTTTTTTTTTGTCATAACAATATGTTATTTTAAAAAAAATCAAGTAGAGATGATAATTAGTTACATATGATTTCATAATTAATATAAACATGTATTTTTTGAGAAAGAAAAAACATGCCTTATTAAAACAAAACTACATAATATGGTAGTTATCTACTTATGGTAGTTAATTAAAATAAATGATGAAAATAATAATTAGAATTTTACATAGATATTCTCGCTGAAGCTGGTAAATTGATTTTACTTACATTATATTGTTGTAATCACGTAAAAAAAATTGATAAAAAAAATTACAAGAGACAGGAAATGACAAGTGACGTATGTTCGTTGCAATATTGCAACTGATTTGTTAGCTGGCGCAAATAACGCATTAAGTACTCCTAAAATCACTTAATTGTTATATTTATAGTTGTAAAAACACTCAACATAAAATAAAAACAATTTGACGAATTTTAAAAAAAGATATTAATATATAATTTAATAATCTAATTTTTTATATGGTGTATTTTTTTTTTGTAATTTTTAATTAATGAATTTATTTAAATTGAGTATTTACAACTCAATAAAATTATTTTATAAACGGTTTTACTTCAATTATATCCTTTAAAAAAAAATTTCAAGTTTTAGTTGTAATGATTTTAATAAAGGTATTAACCATAACCATGTAAATCAATTTAAAATTATTATATTTAATTGTAAATTTTGGTAAAATATATCATCAAAATTTTTTTCCATTTTCGTCAATTTTACTGGTTATTAAAAGCGATTATTTCAAGTCAATAAAACTTTTTTAAATTGAAAAAAAAAAAATAACTAATTAAATAAAATTCAAGTATTAATTAAAGAATAAATCAGCTGATTGTATTCTTTAATTTTTACTTAGTGGTAAAACACGCATTATTAAATATAAAAAAAAGAAATTTTAATTACAGCAAATTGATTACTTAAAAAGTAATAATTGAGCTATAAATTATTGTTGCTGTCATTATTTAAATTAAAAAAATTTAACAATATTAGTGAAAATACTTCAAGTATCCTATATTAAAATATTTTTAAAAGTCATCTTACCTCGTCGAAGAATACTTGAGTTTTTCTTAAAATATGTTTAAGCTCAGTTAATTCTAGAAAATTACGTTTAAGAGCTTCAGCATTTTGATTAACTTCACGTAATTCATTTTCAAGTTTTTCAAATGTTGCTTCAAGATCAATCATTTCACGAGGTTGTGGTGCTTCTGGATTCTCTCCAGTGTCCAACATTGGTATACCATCTTTTTTAATTTCTTTTTCCAAATAACGTAATTTACGTTCCATTTCATCACAACGACGTACTTCATTGACAAATTTACGTTGAAATGCATTTACATCAGGATTTAACTAAATCATATTTAATATATTGACATGTCTTTATTATATTAACATCCATTAAATCAATTATTAATTATTAACTTTTTTTTTTATAGGTATATAAGACAATAAAATAAACACAACTTACATCTCTAAATTGTACAAGTCCAAGTTCACCAAGTTCAGAAACACAAGCATAAGCTGCTTCACTTTGAAGGAATAATTGACACAAGGTCATCTCCTCACTGCGAAAAAGAGAGCCCATTTTTCTGATGATTCACAAAACCTAAAAATTTATAAATATTATTATTTTTTTTTATGGCCAAGTTTAGATTCAATAAATAAAAAATATATATAATTTTATTTGTATTTACTTTGTTTATGAAAAATCTTGAAAAAAGTCTTTTTAATCAAAATATTTGTTGTAATTTGGTGTTTTTTTTTTTGCTGCCTCTCAAAATATAAAGATAAGGTGCAGCTCTATAAAATTATCGTCATAACGTTAAAAATATACAAGCCCAACCAGTAAAATCGATACAAGTCACGAGCTATCACGCGGGTGTGTGGAATCCGGTACTTGAGACATAACAGTTGAAATCACGGAATTCATTAAGTAGTTTATACACTTGCAAGTTTTTTTTGTGCAAGATTTAACTATTACCACTTTTTAGTAATATACAGGTAAAAGTCAGTATAATACAGTTGTATACTTGTATCGGTAATAAATAAAAAAACTTGAAGGTGAATAAACATTGTTAAATCTAAACTATTTTACTTATTATTTATGTTATTTCAAAATCATTTCTAATTTTCTATTACACTTAAGTATATAAAGCTTTTTTTTTTTGTAAAAAATTAATGTAAAATAATTTAATTGCGCAGTGTCATGCGCAGAAAACAAAAAACTCAGAAATGCAGTGGTTTATTTTCCAGGGCTTAAGCTTTATTAAAAATATTTCAATAATTAATTAGATAATTATTATTTAAACTTATATGAAATCTTTAAACTTTAAAAATATTAAAAGTCTTGAGGATTTTTTTATAATCGATATAATAATTGTCCCTAGAATACTAAGAAAGTTTATTTTTTCCCTCTCTTTTTGGCGAATGCCACGGTGTACATTGTACAAGACTATTAAAACTCCAGTTTTTTTTGTTAATTTTCATTCTGTTTCAATCCGTTTGCATCTCTGCATCGTGTGCACCTGATCATCCAATTTAATATTTTCAATAAACTAAATTTGTTCACGCAGATTTATTAATAATTTATAACATAAATTATAACAATTAAATTTTGTAATAATGGCTAACAAACAACGTGTTTGTATTATTGGTTCAGGAAATTGGTAAGTTTAATTATTATATTTACTCTTTTTTGTACTGAAAAATTTTTATTTTTAACAAAATAAATATCAAGGGCACAAGAAAAATGAAATATCATAAAACGCTTATATAATAACTTGGAAAACCTTTAAGTTTCCGGTTTACGTCACAATGAAAACTAAAAATATTATTTCTCCATTGTCCAAATTAAAAATACCCAAATAAGTCACATAAATCAAACCGGTATCACTTGATTAGTTTTGTCCCTGACCTTTTTCACTTATTTATATTGAACTTGTTTACCAAATATATGTTGTATCATGTACTTTGTACTATTAAAATTTTGTTTTCCTTAATTATTTAATAAATGATTGTTCATTACCAATCTTTTATTAGCAACTGTTTATCAATTATTATTTAAAGTTTATAAATTTTATTGTTTATTTATAACAATAAATTTTGTTTTTTTTATAATTTTAAGGGGATCAGCCATTGCCAAAATTATTGGTGCAAATGCAAAACATTTAGACAATTTTGAAGATGAAGTTACAATGTATGTTTACGAAGAAATGATTGATGGTAAAAAACTTACAGAAATTATTAATGAAACTCATGAGAATGTCAAGTATTTACCAGGTCATAAAATACCAGAAAATGTGGTAAGTTATTAATTTTAAATAAATAATTAATATAATCTAAACAATAAATTATTATCTTATCCTAGTTTAAACATAAAAACACTCAACAACTTGTATTATCATTATTTTTTTATCTTTTAATTATTAGATTGCTGTTCCGGATGTCCTTGAAGCAGCTAAAAATGCTGATATTCTTGTATTTGTTGTACCTCATCAATTTATTCGTCGGATATGCAGTACTTTATTAGGAAAATTGAAGCCAAATGCAGTTGGACTTTCTCTTGTAAAAGTAATGATAAACTTTAAATTAATAATAATAATAATAATATTTGAAATAATAAAAGACAAAAAAATTAATAATTTATAACTTAATCTTGTAGGGTTTTGATAAAAAAGAAGGTGGTGGTATTCAATTAATTTCTCATATAATAACTGAGCAATTACATATACCAATGGCTGTTCTTATGGGTGCTAATTTAGCATCTGAAGTAGCTGATGAAATGTTTTGCGAGACAACAATAGGTAAAGTTTTTTAGATCTTTCATTGATAATAACATGACATAAGCCTAGATTAAATTTAACTGTGTTATCTGATAACTTAACTGAATCATTACAGGTTGTAAAAATAAAGAAACGGGTATGATTTTACGTGACATTATTCAAACAAACTTTTTCAGAGTTGTTGTTGTTGATGATGTTGATTCTGTTGAATGCTGTGGAGCATTGAAGGTAAATAATAAAAATATTTATATTTATTTTAAGTTTATAAGACAAAATTTACTATTCATAATATAAAACATTTATATCATCAACATGAGTTAACATATTAAATGTTTTTTTTTATTTATCAAATTTAGAATATTGTCGCATGTGGAGCTGGATTTGTTGATGGTCTTAAGTTGGGTGACAATACAAAAGCTGCTGTTATTAGATTGGGTTTAATGGAAATGATTAAATTTGTTGATTTATTCTTCCCTGGTGGTAACTTAAGCACTTTCTTTGAAAGTTGCGGAGTTGCTGATCTTATTACTACATGTTATGGTGGAAGAAACAGAAAAGTATCTGAGGCTTTTGTTACAAAAAATAAGGTACGATTAGACTGTGTTAATTTTATTCTTTAATCAAAAAATAAAAATAAGAACCAATCATTTATACTTTTGATTAATTGGAGGTAATTTTATATTAATTAAATTAATAATTTTCAGTCAATTGATGAACTTGAAAGTGAAATGTTAAATGGTCAAAAACTTCAAGGACCAATAACTGCTGAAGAAGTCAACTACATGTTAAAGCTCAAAGGAATGGAAGAACAATTTCCACTTTTTACTGCTGTTCATAATATTTTTATTGGAAAAGAAAAAGTCACTGATTTCATTGACTGTATACGCAATCACCCAGAACACATGTAAGCTCAAAAAAAAAACACCAAATGAAGATACCAAAATAATTTACGTTATATAAAATACTAAATTTTATCTTACTTAGAATCTCTGTGCCCATGGGGTAAAGCTTTTGTTATAAATCTTTCTATTATCTTTTTTTTTTTTTCTTTATTTTCTCTCGCATTCCTTATTAATCTTTATTCAAAATGTTTGTCAAGTTAAATGACATCATTTATAAATTATAAACAAATTGATTATTAATTAACTTTTGTTTATTGAAGACTATTGCACTTCTAATCAATCAAAGCACCAAGACTAAAAGTCATTAAATTAAGATAAGCAATTTATTTTTCTTTAACGTTGTTAGTAAATGAAAATATTTATTATCAAAAAATGTTATACAGATCTTATGTAATCTTAAATAATGTAACGATTATAATAATAGAAGAAAAAAAAAAAAAAACTTCCAATACTCGTAAAAACAAGAAAAAAGATATTTAAAACTGCAGGGTAGACTTAATCTTTTATATTTTTATTTTTCTTTTTCTTTTTATTTAATTGTTTTTCTATTAAAAATAGTTTGATAAACAATTATTTATAATTTATCAATCTAAATTGTTAATTGTTGATGAAAAACAAAAACAAAATATTGTATATGGGAAAATTTAAAAATATAAATAGTTTATTTCTTGTTGAAAATATTTATTAATTTTTTAAAATTAATTTATAACTAATCTATTCATTGTCTTTCAACTAACATTTCTGTTTTGTGTATGGGTTCATTGGAATTTAATCATCTTTGTATTCTCTTTTATTATAAAATAAAAAAACTCATCATCAATATTTTTTCTCATTGGTATACAGGTATGGCAACGATAATCTTCCACCAAGTTGCAGACTTTAAAGCAGTCATCAAGAAGAAAATTTTTTTTACAAGGCTATTAAAAGTCTTGTCATTGTTGATAATATTGTCCGGAATCAGGGAAACAATTTGGACTATGGACAAGTTCATGTTAAAAAAAAATAAGACTAACACAATTAATTTCATGTCATAAAGTCATTTAATTGACATGTTAGCTATAAGAACCAAATTGTTATTCATAAAAACATATTAAACTTGATACCTCAAATATTTTTTTATCTATATTCTTTATTTTTGGAAAATAATTTATTATCATTGAATAATCATCTTTTTCAGGTAGAATTTAAGTTAATTTTACTAACATGTGAAATAGTTTTTAAATAATACATTAAATATAATATCATTTTTAATTTGTAAATGAATCAAATAATTTATTATAGACTTGGGCTCTTTGAAAATACGTAATCGTGTCTGTTGCTGTGATGATGTCTACATGCGGATATATAGTGTTGAACAATTTGACCTTTATGCTTGGCCGTCTGGTGGTCATGAAAATGAAGCTGTTTCTAGGCCAGTTATTTTTTTTTAATTAATATATAAATTTAGCATTGACAAAAGATAATATTTTCAATAAAAAAATAACAATTAGTATTGTAAAACAATTGAAACTTTGTCATATTGTACTCATTTTTATTTTTCATTTTTTGTGTCATTTATTTTTTAATTTAATGGAAATAATTGAAGGTAAAATGAGATACATATCACAAAAGATAGATCATATTCTCGTTAACTTGACAACCTTGTTACTATATTCTCTTGTTTCAAATAATTTCAAATATTATCTTACAAATTTCTTCTTTTTTTTTTATTTATTTATCAAATGTCTTAAAATTTTGTCAATGTCAAGTGTAATTTAATTTTAAATTATACAATATATTTATATTTGTTGTTTAATTATCATTCTAATATTAAATTTAACATTGGCAATAATCCATTAGACAGATATATATATTTTATTTTTCATTGAAGTTGTTCCAAATCTTGCGTGAACAACATTAAATTCATAGTTTTTGTTATTCTAAGGTCAATGATGAATTAAATTTAGTTAGTAAGCCAATATTTCCCGATCAAAAGACTACAAAAAGAACAGTACACTTCTCAATTGAGTGTCTTATCAGAAAAAAAATTTAATATTGTGTCACAGTGAATTGAAGAATATTTTATTTTCAATATGAGTACAAAGAAAAAAGTTTGCATCGTTGGTAGCGGCAATTGGTAAATAAAATTCAATTCAACAAATTAAAATATATAAAGTGAAAATATTTAAGATAACTCAATGTTATTTTATCATTGAAAAATATTAAAATATAATCAACAATGTTTGAGTGTAAATTTTTTATTTATTTTAAAGGGGATCAGCAATTGCAAAAATTGTTGGTGTTAATACAGCCAAATTCAATGATAAATTTGAAGAGCGTGTAACTATGTATGTTTATGAGGAGATGATTAATGGTAAAAAATTGACTGAAATTATTAATGAACAACATGAAAACGTCAAGTATCTTCCTGGACATAAACTCCCTGTCAACATAGTAAGTCATTGATTTTTTGATGCTATCAAAAAATCATCTGTTTCTTAGTCTAGCTTTATGATATTTAAAAATTTTTAAACTTCTGTAGGTTGCAGTTCCAGATATTGTTGAGGCAGCTAAAGATGCTGATATATTAATTTTTGTTATTCCTCATCAATTTATCAGAGGTTTAGCAGCTGCTATGTTAGGAAAAATTAAACCAACTGCTGTTGGACTTTCACTTATTAAGGTAAATTTATAATCAATACTAACATATCAATTATTGATTTAAATTTTAAAATTATTTGTCGATTAATTAATAATAATTTTATTTAGGGTTTTGATTCTGGAGCTGACAAGAGCATACAGTTGATATCAAAAGTTGTAGAAGATCATCTCAAAATTCCATGTAATGTTTTGATGGGTGCAAATCTTGCAAATGAAGTTGCAGAGGAAAAGTTTTGTGAAACAACAATTGGTAATATTGACTTATAATATTTTAAATATTAAAATGTAAATTGTATGAAATATTTATATAAAATTTTATAATTCTGCCAAAATTATAATCTTTAAAATTTTGGCACTTGTTTATTTGGCTGAATTTATAAAATATTTTATATTTTAATTAATTTTTAGGATGCAAAGATAAAGCTTTGACTTCAGTTTTAAGAGATTTAATTCAAACTCCAAACTTTAGAGTTGTTGTTGTTGAAGATTGTGCAGCTGTTGAAGTTTGTGGAGCTTTAAAGGTAATGGATAATTTATTTTTTATATTAATAAATTATATTTTTGTTAAATTTGTTCCACAAAAATATAATACTAAAATAAATTATAATTTTTTGATACAGAATATCGTAGCTTGTGCAGCTGGTTTTGTTGATGGTTTGGCTTTGGGTGACAACACAAAAGCAGCTGTTATCAGATTAGGCCTAATGGAAATGATTAAATTTGTTGACACATTTTATGGAGGATCAAAACTTTCAACATTTTTTGAAAGTTGTGGTGTTGCTGATCTTATCACTACTTGTTATGGTGGTAGAAACCGTCGTGTTTGTGAACAATTTATTAAGACTGGAAAGGTACAGCTCAGATTTTTTAAAAAAAAAAAAAAAAACCTATATAATAATTCATCAATGAGCTAATTTATTAAATTATTATTTTAGACAATTAAAGAACTTGAAGATGAACTTTTAAATGGACAAAAACTTCAAGGACCTGCTACAGCAGATGAAGTTCATGAAATGTTAAAATCTAAAAATTTAACTGACAAATTTCCATTATTTACTGCAGTACATCGTATTTGCACAAAAGAACTCAAAGGAACTGATCTTATTGATCAAATTAGAAATCATCCTGAGCATGCGTTAGTACAACATTTAAATATACGCATAAATATTTATTGGAATTTTTTAATCAATTCTACTGCTAAGACTCTATCTAGTTAAACTAAATTTTAATAATAATAAGAGCATTAATTTTCTTAATTTTTTTTTGTCACTGACTATTTTGATTCCGTCGAGATTCTTTTTTTATAAGCCTTTCAATTTCTGTTAACAATTTTATTCTCAAAATTAACTTAATAAAAAAAAAAAGAAGAAACAACTAACTATTGAATAAAAATTATTTATAATTATTTAATTTCAGATTGAAAATTTAAGAAGATTGCTGACATCTAATACAGAAGATTTTCAAGATTATTTATGATAAAAATAAATATAGAAAAAATTGTAAAAATTTTCTGTAAATAAAATGATAAACAAATATATATTTATTTTTATTGTACTAACTATTTATTAATATTATCTATAAACATTATATTTTTGATTTTTGTGGTGTACCACATTTACTTCTGGCTTTTGGAAGAGGAGTACCTGGGGGTGGTATATTATCTATAAGATGTTCCTCTTTAACATTTAGTTCAAATGTATCTGGATTTTTTTTGATTGCTTGAATGACAATTGTTCGTACTTCTTGTTCACATTGTTTGGCAAATTCGTTTAGCTAATATTGAAATTAAAATTAAAAATTACATTGAGTATAAAATAAAGTTGATATATTTTGTTTTACCTCAATAATAGAATCTTTGTTGGTCACGTTTTTATATTTTCTATATTCGTCATTAATTTTATTTCTGATATCTAGAAATTAAATATAAATATTATTTTTGAGACGTCAATTATTTGCTAAACTTATTTATATTATACTAATTTTTTAATTTAGGATTACTGATTGAGGATGAGTATTGTGTATGATTATTTCATTGATATGTGTAATATCATCCCTTGAATAACATTTTAAAGATTAATTGTAATGTTATGATGATATTTTTACAAATAGAATAGTTAAATTATCTTCTCCAAGATGATTCATGTTTTTAAAAATCACTCACAATTTAATGCATATTCATCTCCATTAAAGGTATTCATCCGAGTCTTGTGTAATGTTTTGAATGTTTTAAGTACCTAGAATTAATCAAGAGTTAGATGTTGTTATATGAATTACAGATTTATTATATTTATTGTATGTTTTATTATTTCAAGTAAATATAATTAAATTGTCATTTTTTTTCAAATTACCTCTCTTCGAAGATTTCCACTCATTTTTCAAAGGTTATTTCACTTTTTTTTAACACAAAATTCTTTAAAAATAAATAAAGGGTAATTTGAGTACATATGTAATAAATAAATAAATAATCTGGGTTAAAGAGAGTTTCCACTATACAAGATTTTCGTGCAAGGAAAATTGCAGAAAATTGAAAAATTAAAAAAAAAATTTTTTTACCCAAATATCTTGCAAGTGGAAACACCACTTTATAGGACTACGACTCTGAAAAAAAAACAGAAAAAAATAATATAAATAAATAAAAAAGATAGTCTTGTTGACATACAAAACAAAAAATACAAAAAACATCAGATTGATTGACATATGTATCTGCACATCAGAATACTATTTCCACATGTTCCAAGGTCTAAACACTTAAAACTTATTGTTACAATCACAAGTTAATCAAGTAATTAGCAGTAATAAATATCAAATTATCAACTAAAATAAAAACTCATTGTCTTCATTTTGTTTGTGTATGTGATGTCAAATATAATTTCAATTTTTAATAAAATACAGGTAATATTTTATTTTAAAATGGTTTAAACAAATTTATTAAATTAATTAACCAGTTACACACAATTAATATATCAAGTACAAATTCAGAAATGCTTATTCATTTTATGTAATACACAAATTTTAATTGAGCTGTACAACGCCCTGTAATTATTGAGTTAATAAAATATTGTAGATATATCTGCTGCAATTCAATATACCTATATCTATGTAAATTTAAATGTCCTTTGTTATTTAAAATATATTAATTTATTTATTATTCTAGTGATGGAAACAAATACAAAAAAAAAAGATGATACCATCTCAAGAGGATTTAAACGTTCATTAGAACCAGAAAAAATAATTGGAGCAACAGATTCAAGTGGAGAGTTAATGTTCCTTATGAAATGGTAAATTAATTAATTTATTTACAAATAAATAAATAACTACAATGATTTATTTTAATAATAATTAATTAAATTTTAATTTTAGGAAAGGATCCGAAGAAACAGATCTAGTCTCAGCAAAAGAAGCAAATATTTTGTGTCCCCAAGTTGTGATAAGATATTATGAAGATAGATTAACATGGCATACAACAAAATCAAAAAAATAATAAACATATATATTTATATCTATATTAAATAATAATTAAATTTAAATGAAAATTTTTTTAATATATGATCAATTTTAATGATAAATACAAGTTTATTCTAGTCAAATTTTTAATAATAATATTCAACGAAATAAAATTTATGTACAGAAATAAAAAAAAAAAAAAAAAAACGATTTAATAATTATTAAAATTTTGTATAACATTATTTAATAAAACATATTTTGTACATTTATTTGGCTGAATTTTGTTTTTTTTTTTTTACGATTAAAATATTTTTAATATTTAATTTGACATAAAATTAATTAAAAATATCAACATCTTTGAATTAGTTGATTGGTTAAAAATATTATTAATTTTTCAGGTAAAATTGTTTTTCAATTAATTTTGATTAAATATAAATTTCATGATTGAAAATTAATTAGCAACTGATTTTAAAGTTTCAGATGTTCTTCTTCGCCAATGACTTTTTTCAATATTTTTATCATTTTTTAAATATGATACATCATCACATTTTTGTGTGATTGATGAAACAATATTAACTCTATCTGTTTTAATAATATTGTCATTAATTTTTTCATCCATTAAAATAGTACATTTTTTAGATTTATCATAGTCATTAATTTTTAAAATATTATGTTCATCATTATTATTATAATTACACATAATTTTTGTTGTTGAATTGTTACTTTCAACATTTAAATTTGATGTATTTTGTTGATCAATTGTTTGTTGATTCGTTTGAATTTGAGTTGAATGTTTTTGATGTGTTCCAATAACTCTCATTGAACAATGTGAATCTTGAAAATTTGAATTTTCTTGAAAAAAATAAGAATCATTTGGTGATGAATTTTGAAGATATAATTTTTCTTCAATTCTTTGATTAATTTGAACAGCTGTTTCTGATGGAATTGATTCTGTATGAGTTAAACCTCTTGAATTTGATAATTGTTCAAATTTTTTTGAATTTATAGGTCCATTTATAACTGGTACTGCATTACTTAATTCACCTGGTACTCTTATAACTGGTATAAAATTTCCAATTGAATTAATTCTTTGATAAATATTTTTATCAATTTTTGAAATTGAATTTGTTTGTTTATTATCATCTATTGAATTATGATTGAAAATTGAATTTAATTTATCTTTTGAATTTTTTAAATTTGTATTGATTGATGATTTTTTTTCTTTAACTTCTTTAATTTTTTTATCAATTTCATTATTGTTATTACTGGAACAATCTGTTCCTTTTGTATGATGATGACGTATATGACGTGTTAAATTATCTTTTCTACGAAAACTAGTATTACATGTTTGACATAAAAATGGTTTAACATCTGAATGAATTGTAAGGTGACGTAAAAGTTCACTTTTTGATATAAATACACTATTGCAATGATCACAAGAATATGGTCTTTCTTTACTGTGTGTACGTTCATGACGAACAAGTAAAGATTTATCTTTAAATCTTTTATTACAATGACTACATCCAAAAGGTCTATCACTTGAATGAATATTAATATGTCTATTTAAATTTGTTCGTATTTTAAATGTTTTATTACATATTTCACATGTATAAGGTAAAATACCAGAATGAATAAACATATGATTTTTTAAATCTTCTTGTTTACTATATCTTTTACCACAAGTTGAACAAAGAAATTTTTTTTCATTTGTATGAGATAACATGTGTCTATTTAATTTATTTTTTTGTGGAAATGCTTTTGAACATAAATGACATTCAAATGGTTTAAAACCACTGTGTACTCTTTCATGATATTCATAATGTGATTTTTTTACAAAATAACGATTACAAATATTGCAATGATAAGGTTTTATTCCAGTTACACAAACGTCATGATAACATTTACTTTTTTTATTTTTAAATGTTTTTTTACATATTGTGCATTCATATGTTTCTGGAATTCCTGGAATAATTTTTATATGACTACGATCTATTGTTTTTTTACTATTTAATTTTGGAGATTTAATGATTGTTTTAATTGGAGTTACTAATGAATTTTCATCTTTTGATTCAATTATTTTATTGTCATTATGTTTTTCATTATTTAAGGTTTCATTATAATTGAGATTGTTGTAATGTTGTTCATCAACTACCGATGAATTTGGTTGTTTTATCAATTCTGAAATAATTTAAATGATATTTATTTATGTCAAATGATAAAATGTAAACTTTACATTCAGCTATGTCTTACCATTGTTATCGACAACATTTTGAAGACGAATACACGTCATACATCCTTGTTCTTCTTGAAGCAAACAAATACGACACTTTTTGTGTCCACAATTATCTTCAATGAGCCTTGATGAAGTTAAGTTTATTTGTTTATCACAATTTGGACATTTGTTCATAACTTTGATAAGACTAGCTTCAAAATTTCTAAAAAAAAAATTAATGTTTTTCTTTTCTCTTTTGTTTTTCTTATCTAATTGTAAGTTTTTTAAAATTTATTGTTGCAGTTATTATTTAATTTTTTTAAAAGACAAAGTGTAGTGTTATTTGTTATTATGGAGCTTTTATTTATGTCTACATTTATATGTTTATCTTTTTTTTTTGTCTAGGTCAAGGAGGTTATAAACATGCGGATGTAGTAGATAGGAAAGGGTATGTTTTAAAAAATCATGAAAAAAAAAAAACCATTGAAAAATATAATTGTTTTTGGACATGACATTGCGCAATGACAAGTAGATTATTATTAAGACTATTAAGTGGTGTTTCCACTTGCAAGTTTATTCATGCAAGACTATTTATTATTAGAACAACTTGATTTTATCTAAATATCATTAAAAAGTTTTATTTTAATTAGATACAGTTCTATTTTAAAATTAATTTTAACTTTTATATTTTATATTTTTTATATTTTTACATGTCTAACTTTTATCAAGAGTAATTTACAGGTATCTTACAGTAACTTACAGGTAACCCGAGATGATTTTTTTAGCACAACTCTGCTTTGTAGATCTACGCGTGGCGACATCGGTAAACACACCACTGTAAAATTTTTTATTTTTTAGTAGAAGTCCATGTCGGAAACATGGCGGCTAGTGATGATGAGCCGATGCATCTTTACGAAGTTTTTCAAAATTGTTTCAATAAAATTGCTAATAAACAACCCGGTGAGTGTGATTGTTTCAATAAAAAACATCCTATTAATAAATAAAAATAGTAGAATTTTTTTTTTTTGTTTAAAAAATAACAAACTAAACTACTAAATTATAACACGCATGACAATTACAATGACACTTGATGTTTCTACTAAATCAGTAACAAAACAATATAGTTGCAAGATTTATTCTTGACAAATGTGATATTAAAAATTTTATTTAATTACAAAAATAATAATTTTTAAATACAATTAAATAATATAAATTTATAGTTTATTATTAAATTGTTTTTTATTTATAAACATTTGTTTATTGTCGCTGCTATCGTCTTAACCAACGTGAACCAACCCTACTTTTTTTTTTTTTTTTTTCTGTTTTAATTTGTTTGACAACACAAATAAATAAATTAAATTTATTTAAATTTAATTGTTTAAAAAAATAATTTAATTAATTAAAAATTATTATCATTTTATGAAAGAGTATGATTTTGCAATATTCGATAAGCTCAAATACACTGACAGAAGGATTATGGTCTGTTGCTATAGTAGAATAAATAATCATCTAAAGGTTTTGCTATTCTTTTGATTTTTAAATCTTTTATTGTACCCCAACTAGAAATTTTATTTTGCTATTTAATGTTATTCGTCAAAAGCTTGATGAATTTTAACACCTTAAAAATAATAATCACAATATTTGTCAAGTTGAAACTACCTGATGTTTCAAAGGAAAAAATATACCCTAGTGAAAACAAAGTTAATACTATTATTAATTAATAATTATTCAAGGTTTATACAAGCTTGTTTTAATATCTTGATGTTGAGCACAAATTTTTGTTATTCAAAATAATCTTGAAAAAGTTTACAAATTATATTATAACAAATTATTAGTGATATATTTGGTAATAATATGTTGTAATCTGTCTTTATCTGTCATCAGTTTAAATTTAAATGTATTATAAATTTAAATCAAGACAATTTTTTTCGTTCTAATTTAAAGATATTAGATTTATCTTCATGTAAATTGATCAAGTCATCGCTCCAATGACTAAAAAAACTTGTTTTAAAAGATCTTGGAATTTTATCTTTTTTCCAGAAGTTGTTATTGTGATGCAAACATCAAAGATATATACAACTATAGTAAAGATAAAAATTCAATTGATAGATCAATAACTAAAATGACATATTACATTAGTCAAATGTCATCAACAATTATGTTGTTTGATTTTTAAAATAATATTAATCGTTTAAGGTAGCTCAGACACTTTATCTCAAAAAGTTTTTTTTTTTTTTTAAATATTTTTATGTATATATTATGTCAAAATTTTATGATATATGTTTTTATAATTTAAAACATATTAATAATATTAAAATTAATTACTTGGTTATCACAGTAAATTAAGTATTTAATTTTTCTGAATTTTATCTAGATATTAGTTTTAAAAAAAAATATCTACTCTTGTTTCTAAGGGATGATTTTAAAAAATGAAAAAAAAAAAAAAATTATTATTATAATTATTTAATACCCGTGTAAAAAAAATGAAGAAAGTTTTTTGATATTCGAGAAGGTTGGCTCAAAAAGTAATAGTCATGGGTTCGATTCTCATCCGTGGCAAACTCGTTTTTTCAAATTTACTTTTGACACACCCTCCTACTCCTTACGTATTGGGTTCAAAACCTGGCCAAGATTATTATTTTATTTTATTTTTTTTTTTATAATAAATTACTCGAGCAATAGTATATAGTTCGCGTTAATATTTGTGACTGAAAAAAAAAAATCTACCAACAAACAGGGTATGGTATGGGGATTCGGAACAGTGACGACCAATGACGTTTTTTTGGCTGTATAATTTTCACTAATAATTAGGTAGGGTCCCCTCTCCAAACTTTTACAAACTATATAAATTTTAAATAAAATAATAATAAACATCAAAATTTAAACTACATTGCATATACTACTCTGTTTGTTGGCACCTTATGTAAATAATAATACATAGCCCTTTACCTAAAAATATATATATTTAAATATTTATCTTTTTCTCTTTTTTATGGATTGTTATGGTTTAAAAAAAAAAAAACCATAAAAAAAAAAAGCTGTAAGAATTGCTTCTGTATACTTTCCAAGTTTCCATTAATGTTAGTTTTAATTACAAATATTTATTTTGTTTAAAACATGATCATGTTTAATTTATTATCTATAGTTTTTGTTCATTATAAATTATAATTACAACTACTGTTTAAATAACAAGTTTTTCTTTTCTATATATATACAATTATATTTTTTTAACAAAATATTTGAAATTTATGCGAAAGTTTTTAACAGAACTCATAAGAGAATTTATGTCGTATAGAGGTATTTAAAAATTGTGTTAAATTCACCTGGAAAAAAAAAAAAAAGAAAAAGGTATAAAAATAAAAATAAAAAAATACTTGTTGAGCACTTTGTAGCCGTTGGAATATTATAGGGGTACCTTATAAACTGCATAAACAAGTTTTAATATTTAAAAATAAAACAATATATTTTCTATACATATAATGAAAATTTTTTATGATTAGTTTTTTACATATTATCAGTAATATTAATTGAGTCATCACAATATATTCCTTGTCATCATACAATAATAAAATTGTAGATGTTGAGAAGGTCGACTCATATATTAATGTTTATTATAAAAAAAAAAAATATATAAATATATCTAGTCACATATTCTAACCATACATGGAATTTTAATATATTTTATTGTTTTTTTTTTTGTTTCATAACAATAGTTTTTATTTTTCAAAGCCACATATCTTTGAAAAACAAGTAATTCTATTTTCCCATGTATTTAAAAAAGTATTTTATAAATACAATTAAAATTTTCTTTAATTAATTTAATAATACGTTTATATATACTTTTAATATAACAAACAAATTAATCTCTTTAATTTTAAGGTTTAAATAGTTTCTCTATTATTCAAACTATAATTTTACTATTTATATTTTTTTAAATGAATTTATATGATTCATTAAATTTATTCATATTAATTAAAGTGTTAATAATTCTATTAATTCTATTAATATATTTAACAAAAAAAAAAAGTTGAGAATTACTGTGAATTAATGGGGCCCTTATTCCCTACGCCAGTGTACCTTGGCGGGCCCCTTATAGTGTAACATAAAGGGGGGCAACGACAGCTGCTACAGCAACTCGCTCCCCCTCTTTTATCAACTGACAAGCTCTTGGTTGCCTTTCACTGTATTTTACAACCCCCGTTACCCTCTTCCACCACCAAAGCTTCATCCGGCGTTTTCTTTCCAGTTTGGTCGCGTGGCAAAATGATACTATATGTTTACATTCTATATATGTACCACACTGAGCAGTGTAGTATTATAATGATATGACAGGTATCATTATTATTAATATATTAAAAATTATTAAAAAAGATAAAAAAAATTCAACAAAAATCCATGTTACATGTTTTATTATTTATTATTTATTTTTATTTAAATAATACACTATTGTTTTGTAAAATTATTAATGATTTTTAATATTTATTATAAAATATGCATATAATGCATTTTCAATATAATGGAACCCTTACTTCCCACGACTTTGTCATTGAATTGTGGGTCCATAAACTTATACTATATGGGTATATATATAAATTATATACATTTATTTTCAATTGTTGATTTGAAAAAAAAAAAAAAAATATTACACACAAGCTATATATTTTATCGAGCTTCCATAACTGGTTTGTTTCATAATTAAATAGACCTATTTATCTTAAACAAATGGTATATCTATTTGCATTATTCAAAAGAAAAGAAAAAAGTAAACAATTTTTTTTTTTTCAATAAAAGTATAATCAAATATTAATATTAAATTCATGTTTTTTTTTTATATGAAATAATAATAACTAAAACGAAAATTATCTCTGTATGGTTGAAATATATTTCCAAATATGTAGGCGGACTTTCGCCTGTTGTTCAATTCATACCGCAAATCGGGTTCGAACCTGGTACCTTTGATATTATATAGTTCCGCACTACCATATCATGTTTTTATATTTTTCAAATAATATTAAAATTTTATTCATAGAATATATATATAAAACATGTATTAATTAGGCTTATCGTTTTTTTTTATATACGAATCCTTAAATTCTTTTATCTTATTTTGTTTTAATTTGAGTTTTAAAAATTCAAATAAACTTTAGAAAAATATTTTATTTTAATTTTAAAGATTTAGGGTGATAAACAATTTTACGTCAAGCATTTTATTATTGGAATATAAAAATTTGAGCCAACAAGCTTCCTAAGTTTTTATGTCTTAACGGAAGTGCTGTATCTTTTTCAAAACAACCATCTTAAAGTTCTTGAACAGATTTTTTTTTTAGATTCTGTCTGAAGGATCTATTGGTTTTTACTTTTTATTTTTTATTTTATTTTATTTAATTTAATTTATTTTTTTCTTCTATTTCTCTTGAGTCTACCGACAATAATATTTTAAAAAGATACCAATGTTTTATTATCTATAATAAATTTATTCTTGTAATATTTATTTATCTAAAAATCAACAGGTTCGTTCAGTATATCATTTATGTTATATATTTTTTTTCCGTCATACAGAAATATTTAATCAAATATATATAGTTTACATGTTTACGCTATATAGTTAATATTAATTGTTTCTCTTTTTATCTGTTACAGAAAAACCTGTTTTCCAGAATTCTTATGGCAATACAATGGAAAGTGATATGGTTAGTTAAAATTTATATAAAATTTTTATTAATTATAAAAATATTTATTGCAATGAATAAATGACAGAAAGATATTTAACATTTGTGCAATTACCTATAAACTTTTTAAAATGAAATCTACTGTTTTTAAATGCAGCAATTTGTTAGTTACACCCACAATTTGCATTGTTTTAAAAAAATAAATAATTATAAAAAATTTATTGCATTTTAAATTATTATTTTTTGAAAGTACAATGTGTCAGTAGAAAAATATAAAATTAAATATTTAAAAAACTATATTGCAGACATATGTTGATCCTGGATATGAACCAGTGCCTGTATTATCAAGATTACCTGAAAATAGTGAAGATATTGAAACAGCAAATGGATCAACGTATACACCTGATTCACCATATTTTCCATTTGGTACACGTGGAGTTACATTGCCCCTAGGAAATTCAGCTCCAATATCACATCTTACAACCCCAACTGGCAATAATTTAAAATTGCCCATTTCACCTGGTAAATATTATTTTTATTATTTTTATTAGTTATCGTGTGTAATGCTATTTTTTAAATATTATTTTGCGACATATAATCAGCTTTCAAAAAAACATTGATCATTTCCTGATCAATTTTACTTCACTAAAATTGTCTTATTAATTATTTATAATATTGTTTTGGTTGTTACAGATGATACGTCTGTTAAACGTCGAAAAAGTGTAAGTAACTATATTTTTGTATTTCAAAAAATTAAACAAAAAATTAATTTTTATATAATCAGTATTATATTTTTAGTATAATTATCATAAACTTTTGATTTTTTTTTTCAGAATCCAAGTGAAGTAGATAATAAAGAAATCATACCACAACAATGGGTGAGTTTAAAAACGTCATATGTTTTAATTATAGCTAGCAAAGTGTAGGAATGATATAATTTTTATCTATTTGATATATATCCATACAAAAAAAAAAAGAAAAGCGTAATGAAAAATTATAATTGTACTCCGTTTTGTGCATAATATTACTCCAAGTTTTTTGATTTTTGCGCATGACACTACACAATGCGCAGTAAAACAAACTTGCAAATAATTTATTATTAACACAAAAAATGTATTAATTTTTACATTATTATATATAAAAAAAAAAAAAAAATTTCTGTATAATTATTAATTTCTTTCTCCTATAGAAAGAATTTTTAAAATGCATTATTTATCCAGGAGGGCTATTATTAACGCACTAATAACCACACAGGTTCTGGCATTCTTTTTTGGCACTTTTTAGTTACAACTGTGCAAGTGCAATAAAACAAATGTGTTTACGTCAATCATACAATATTACACGTGTATAAAACACAAATAAATTCCATCTGCTCTTGTTCAATTTGTACTGAAAAAAGCTATACCTATAACTACGTCGTTGTGTTGTAGTATAATTTATCCGCATGACGGCGCTTGAAATTGCTAGAATTTAAGGTACTCAATTAATCAAAAAAAATTTACCCTATTTTTTAAATTCTGATACATATTTATTGAGTAATTGCGCACCTTATTACTTTTGTCAATTAAAAAATGATTATCTGCAAATGACAAAGAAAATGTCTAATTTTCTTGGAATAAAAACAGAAAAATTTGAATACAATATTCTGTATACTTTTCTGCTACCTTAATATGATAAAACAATTTAAAAATCAATAATAATTATTAATTATTAAAATTATATAAATCCGTTAGTTTTCCGAATTAAAGAAACTTGTTACTTCTCTATTGTGCTTTTTTTAAAGTTTTTTTTATTCTACCGTTAGAAGGATACTTCCATTCTATACGTCTGTAGGGGTATATACATTATATTTTTGCGTACATTTTCAATTTTTTTTCTTTTGAGGGGAGAGAAAAAGTCCCAACTAAGAAATGCCGAAATACTATGAAAATTATACTAATGTCCGTGTAATGAAAAACATAAATTACTATTGGTGTAATGATATGGATGATTTAGATACTATTGACCAATAAACTTCTTGCCTTATTGTAACCAGATTTTCCTAGGGACTATATGAGTGGATGAGAGCCCCTTTTGCGGTTAAAAAATAAAGTGGGATAAAGCAAGGGAGTTAAAGCTTGGTTAGAGGGGTTATATTGTTATTATTAAACAGAGAAAGATAATGTCGCTTGGCCTATTAAAATGGTGGGGAGTTATAACTTTCTTTATACCGAGCGTCAGTCGTGACGCGTACCCCGAGTTGATACTGTTTTGTGTACTTGTACATATGTACATTATTATTATATTTAACATTTTTTAACGAAAGAGAAAAAATAAAAAAAAAAAATACATTTTCATTCTGGCGTAACTTAGTTAATCGATAATCTCATCGTTGATATTGTGGATATTAATAAACGTTAAAAAACTAGTACATATATTAAATTATTTATTCAAAGTTTTTTTTTTTTATCTTTTTATCTTTTTTTTAGTTTTTTTTTTTTTGTGATTATCTAGTAATGCTTTGAGATCAATGAGAAAATACAGAATAATCGAAACATATTTTACAATTGTTTAACTTTATAAGTGTCTCATTATTTCTTACCATAAATAAACAAACAAACAAAAAATAATAATAATAATAAAAAGAGGCCACTCTATTGTTTAAATTTTTTTATATTTACTTATTATTATTATTATTATTATTATATTTCAATTAATTGTTTATTTAACTTGTAATTTTTAAATGTACATGTATAAGTGAGTAAATGTGACAAATTGATTAAAAACAAAGAGCCTTATTTTAGGCTGGGCTGTTAAACCGGCTATAAGTTTTTTTGTCTGAAATTTTATTGAGCAACAAAGTCAAATATAGTTCATTTTTATAATATACATATTGGTGGTATTGGCAACGACGCATCTTCATGTTTTAGTGCCATGTGTGTTGGAAATTTTCCTTGTGTTCATCTTTCAATTTGTGTTTCATTATTAATTTTAATATCTCAGTTGGTAAAAAAGATATAATAAAAAATATAAGTATTACAGAAATATAAAATGAGTAAAGTTATGTCACGTAAATGTGCACATTTTTGGAATAGACAAGCAATATTTTTATTAATTAGTTGATTTATTTTATATTATTTTTATTAATTATTATTTATATCAAAAAAAAAAAAAACAAACTTTTCAAATCAACATTTGGTATAGTAATAAGAAATAAATGTTGTTTACTCATTTTGTGAATTAGTGTAGAAAAAAAAACAACAAAATTAAATGATCTATTAAAACAATTATACAGTTTGTTTTTTTTTTTTGTTTGTTTATTATTATATTTAAACCAAAGTGATTTTAAATTTGTGTGATAACAAACTTTAAAATACAAATTGTCATAACATAGTGAAATAAAATTGATAAAACAAATTGAAAAATTAAAAAAAAATAAACAATTTGTTTGTTTGTTTTTTTTTTTTTTGTGATAATGATTGAATGATTGAAATACAATCATAAATTATCATTTTATTTATTATTATATTTAAAAAAAAATTAATTTAAATATGCAATCAAACGCAATACTAAGTGAGGTCAGTCACACAGAAAAGTTGCCAATCAACAACAACAACAATAATAACAATTTAAACAACAATGTATCAGCTGGTGCTGACATAATGTTTCAAATGGAAGATGAAAGCATGACACAGCTAGGAAATGCTTTTCAATCTGCTTATCAATCTATTGCTGGTGTTGCACAGGTAACAATTGCATAAAAATAAAAAACAAAAAAAAAAAAATATTACAGTAAATTATTTCTCAGAAACTTTTTATAATAGTTTTATCAATTTATAAAAAATATCTATCAAAATTATAAATATATATTAGTATCATACTGCTGTCAGGCAATAACGTTTTAAGTTGTTTTTTATTTCAATCAAATGTCGTTAGGATAAATTAAAAAAAATAAAAAACTTCTAATTTGTTAGAGATAAGATAAGTTGACATTATCTTATTTAAAATTGCTCCAAATTAATTATAAATATCTATTTATAAAATTGATTAATATATATATATATTTTAACTCTGTTAATGTGTATTATATTATAAACTATAATATTATCTGTTTATATCATTAAGTCTATCCTTAAAAGCTTTGAATTAATATTATTATTACATAGTTTCTGAGATGACGCTAAGCTTGCTGCCATTTTTTGCCCCAGAATATTATATGCTCAGGGACGAATAGTGTACTGGAGCTTTAAAGGCAACTGATACACATATATATTAATTTTAATCTGTTGCCTCTATATGTACAATAGCGTCACACAATATATTTTTTTTTTTGACAGCAAAATTTTTTAGAAATTTTTTAATATGAATTATTTTATTTAGATTTATGAAATTTAATAATTTAACGAACAATATACAATTGTATATTCAACTTGAATCTCTAGGTTGCATAAATTTTTTTATTCTATATATTTAACATATATAAAACTTTCATCAAAAGAATATTAAATCGACCATTTTTTATAACGACGGGTTAGCCACACAACAGCAGCTACTATTAAAATTGGTCGTCTTATAAAAAAAAATATATATCGTCTTTTATCTCTTTGAAAAAATCAACTTGAAATATATATATTTTTTTTATGCTCTATAAGATCTTGAATAATTACGCAAAAAAAAAAAATGGTTCTCTTTATAGCGATTTTATATTTATGAGATTAAAATAAAAAAAACACGAGAAATATGTATATAAAAAAAAAAAAAACAATGATTCACAATTGATTAAAAGCCTACTTGTTATTATTATTTTTCAATTTTGCATATGGAGTTTAAGGAAGTTAGAAAGACATTTGAAAAATAATAGATTATTCTTTTGAAACTTAGTAAAACGTTAGTCCATTGTATTCCATAACGAGTAATGTATTTTTTTTTTTTTAATAGTTTTCTTGATGTTTTTTTTTTGAATTATTCATATAGTTCAAAAACACTCTATATTTATTTAAAATATTTATTTGATTTAATTTTCACACAAGTATCACAAGCGTTATTGTAAAAGTGTCATTAATAACGTACTAATTACAAAAATAATATGCGACTGAACAGGAGTGATTCTGACGGGAATCGAACTTTCAAATGCCTCAATCAAACAAAAAGTTATTTATTTTTTATTTTGATTAAGATATTATAAATACAAAGTCACCAAAATCATGGCAATACTGATTTTTATTTTTCAGAAATGTAATTTTTCTTTTTTTTTTCTTTTCAGTACGGTTCAGATGAATTTGGACCAAACTCACCTAGATATACTTCACCCAAAGCAACAGCACTTTATCCAGATGCTTATTATCTTGGTAAGTTAAAAAAAAAAATTTAGTTTCTTGAAGCAACATTCATTATTAAAAGTAATTTTTATTGAAATTTTTATTATAATTTTACATGTTATTTTTGTTTAGATGGTAATGCAGCGGGGACGGGGGCTGGTGATCCATGGACTGGTGGAAATCCTGTACAACCACCCTACAGTGGTGGATACCCATCGTCTCACTTAGTACAGTCAGCATATCCAATGCACTTACCTCATGATCCTATGGTAAGCCATGTCATTTTAAAACTTATAGTGCATTTTTTTTTTGTTGATTTTTATTTAAATTATTAATTAAATCTTTGATATTATAGCAAGCTTACTCGGCAATGTCACCAAATGGAGAACCAGGAACGTCGGTATTGAGTTCTGCACCAACGAGTGCAGCATCATTACCGCCAATGTCAACGTTTAGAGGAAGTGCACAAGTTGCTAGTAATGGACCAATTGTATCAACACCTAATTCTTTGCAGTATAATCATAGTCCTGTTACTGCAAATACACCTGTACCATCAACAAATGCCTCAACAAATAATCAACAGTCTGCCTCTACTAATATAGGAAAAACTCTAGCATCTGTAGTAAGCACACGAGTACGTGTAAACGTCACTCTTTCATATTTAAAATAATTTTTTATTATATTTATATTTACTAATTAATTTTTTTTATTTACAGATTTATCCAACAGATCAATCGGTTTCAAGTTATAGCAGTAATCCATCAACACCAGTAGGTTCACCACCACCATTAACAAATTCAGCATCAAATTGGGCACCTGGTGCTGCTTCTATATCACCACATTTTACTTCAGATCCAAATAGAGGAACAATTCACATGGTATGAAATTTATTAACAAACTCATTATTTTGTTTTTTTTTTTTTTATATTTTTGAGTGTTAAAAATAATTGCCTAAAATTTAATGCTATTGCTTTTTAATGAAATCATATTTTAAATATTTAACAACTTAAGTTTAAATTAATTAATGAGACAAGTTTATGCTTGACTTTAATTTCAAGTTTTTACCAAGACTTATTTTATACTAAAAAATCAACAATTAAATAGTTTTCTGAGTCTCAAAATAAATTTACTAATTTTGAATGATTTAAAATTAAGTCTTGGTACTAATTTTCAGCTTAAAAAAAAAGTTAACCTGGTTTAAACTTGTTCCTGATTATCGATACGTATCTCAGTATGAATTTGACTAATCCGGTGTGTGACCCTCTTTGATCTAGCCATAAATTATATTGATTGTATTTTTTACTGACCGGTCAAGTTTATCATTTTCAAAACACATTATTCATGTGTCAATTCAGTAAATTAACCACACCTGATAAGTCAATTAAAAATTAAATATCTAAATTAAACTTTTAATCAAAAAGTTAAAATAAAGTCGTCTTATTTATTTTGCTGATACTGAATGACATGCATCACGTGTTAGAATTTTACATTCTCCTGCATATATAACATGTTCGAGGCGTTAGTTTTTTGAATAAAATATGAAATTGAGTTAACATCAAAAAGCTCATAGATGTTTGTTAATTAATAGAGACCTAATAAACTCATACCAAGTTATAAAACAGCGTTCAACATGTCAGAAATTGGTACGACAGTTGTTTTTTTTTTCTAAAGAAATTTAAATCAAACAATTTGTCTTGAATGAAAAAATAAAAAAAACTTAGCTGGCTTATATAAAAGCTAGCTGAGCTGGTAAGACATTTGATATTGAAATTAAATCTGATATGATGACCGCTAATTAACATGTGTCTCTGTCAATTTACAATCTCTCATATTGCACTTGATATTTTTTTTTTTTATTTACAAATCAGCGGTAAACATAAAACTTATTGACTGGACTGACTTCAAAATCAAATAAAAAAAAAACGCTAATCTATTGTTAGATTATTTTTTTTTTTAAGAAATATTTTTTTTAGTTGATTTTGTTTTTTTTTTTTTTTATATATATATACACTGAAAAAAATTTTAGTTTTATATTTATCATAAAAATTTTAGTATTTATAATTATAAACGCATGAGATTAAATTATAAATACTATAATTACATTAATAAATATAAAACAAATATTTTTTTAATTTTTTTTTTTTTTTGTTTCATATAAAAATATGTATTTTAATTTATTTAATTCTAATATTTAGAATACAATATAACCATTTGATGAAATTCATTTGTTTAATTCTAGTATATTTAGATAATAATTAAAATATAATTTATAAAATTAATACTAGAATATATTGAATAAATTTTATCTTTAAATTCTAAATAAAAGAATTTTATGAATGAATATAATATGAATGTATATAAAACTAAAAAATTTTTCAGTAATAGTTTCTTTTGTTTTTGGTTTTTTGTTGTTGCGTTGGTGTTTTGTATGAAGCCGGCACCTGAACAGCAGAGGCTAGACGATGCTATCGGCTACCTTCGCGACCACGTTGAGGTGAGGATTGCCGATTAAATTTTTTTTTATTTGTTTTATTTTACAATAATAAAAAAAAATTTTAATAATTATTTTTATATTATTATAGAATACATATATAGATAAAATAATAAGAGTTTACTTTTCAATTTGATTGGGTTTAAATCCTTTTATTAAAAATTTTATAAAAATTTAAAACTTGTATCTGGATTATTTTATTAAATTTTTTAATTACCAGATTTATTTTTAAACTTTCTTGTTAACCATACAAATTTTTTTTATTCTATGCATGTATTCTGTACTTTAACTAAATTTCTTTGTGTCAAAATTTTAATTTGACTTATTGATTCTTCTTCATACTCTTCTGGTAACAACATAATCTTGCACTGATTTTTATGTGAAAAGTACCACAAAATCTATCTGGTCTTTGAAATGATATCCATCAGTGCATTATTTGACATCTGCAAAGAAAAATATTGTAGTCATTTTAGCATAAAAATTTATGCTTGATACTTATTACTGCCAATTAAATAAATTACAACTGGTAAATCAAAATCTTCTTCATTGTACATAATAATTTTTTCCATTATTAATTTATCATAACTTTTTTAAAACTGCTTTATCAGTTTTATTTCTACTCCAACACCATAAATTCAAAAGTGTTTCGATCTTCAGATTTTTTTTTTTTTAAATCTACCAAGTATCCTTCTTTTTTTGTAACTCAAAACTCCAAGGTTTGATGGAAAATTCTGCTACTATCAATAAAATCATTTATTCAATAAATATTTTTTAAGATCAAAAGGTCACCTGATCATATTGAGAGTTGACTCTTATCATATATTATAAAAATAATTAAATTATAAAACTCAATCACTAACTCAGCAAAAATATAAGTAACTACATGAATAGTTTATTTTTTCTTTAATCATTTTTTTGATTAAAAAAAAATAATGAAAATAAAGAATAAATATTTAATTTTTTTTAGTACACTTTTTTGTGCTTATTAAAATAATTTTTGCTTGAGTTTTATAATTTTTTATTTTAAATTTATTAAATAAGTTACATATAAAATCAGCGTAATCGAGACAAATGTCGAATATTTTGTTAATACAGGGCTCACGAATGGAGGAAAGACTAGATGATGCTATTAATGTTTTGAGAAATCATGCAGAAAGTCAACTTGGTCTTCATCTTGGTTCTGTTGGTCCTCATGGTTCATTATATTCACATACCTCACCACCACAATTGGATCATCTTGTAAGTACAATATTTTATTTATTTTTTATATAAAAAATAATATTATATAATTTGAATATTTTAATTTAAAAAAAATACTTAATTATATTATGATTTTTGTTTCTTTTTTTTTCTAGGCAAGTCCACATCCTGTTGTGACGGTAGCTCAAACACAAGGTTCTTATTCCGGATTAACACCTAATTCTGATACAGATGGCTCAATTAAAATTGAAAGACTACCTTCAGCAAATGCGAGTAAGTTTTAAGTAGTTTTTTAAACAATTATTTTATATTTATCTTTTTTTATTTTAAAGCTAATTACAATTTAATAATAAAACGTGACAAAATAATATTTAATGTTTTTGAAATTATGATATATTATTGATGCAAAATTAAAGTTAAAAATAAAACAAGTAACTAGAGATAATAATAAATATTTCATTTACATTTTATTTATAAATATATCATGATTTCATTAATTAAAAAAAATATATATACTTTAGCAAGTATTATTAAAAAAAATATTCCATAAAATTACAATTTTTTTAAATTTTTTTATCTTTTTGTATTACTAAAAAAAATATTCCATCTTGTCGGTATCAGTATTAATAATTTGTAGAATATATATCTTTAGAAAAGAGGAAAGATCCACCAGACAGTAGTGGTATAGAAACAAAACCATCAAGTAGTGAATTAACATCTCCTGTCCTCGGTGGAACACAAATTAATTCAACGACTTCAGGAAAAGGAACAAAACGATCACGCAGATAGTGAGTTATTTTTTATTACAAATCTAAATTATATTATTTAATTATATTCACTAATCAACAACAAATAAACTAATTTTTTTTCAATAATTTCAGTTCAAGTGCCGATGAAGACTGTGATGATCCTGGCACCAAAGCTGTTCGTGAAAAAGAACGTCGACAAGCAAATAACGTTCGTGAAAGGTTTGTAAAATATAATTATTTATTTTTCATTGTAATAAAAAATTAGTTTTCATTTTTTTTCATGTTTTTTTTTTTTTTTTAGGATACGTATTAGAGATATAAATGAAGCTTTGAAAGAACTTGGTAGAATGTGTATGACACATCTTAAAACTGACAAGCCTCAAACAAAACTTGGAATTCTCAATATGGCTGTTGAAGTTATAATGACATTAGAACAACAAGTAAGAGGTATGTAATACAATAAATAAATATTGATAAATATATATATTTGTTATAATAACAATTGTGATCTTTTAAATTATCTTATCCTAATAACTCTTTAATAACTTTTAATCTTTAAACTATTTTTCATTAATCTAATTTGTTATTTTTTTTTTTGTTTTTTTTTTTTTAGAACGTAACTTAAATCCAAAAGCTGCTTGTTTAAAAAGGCGAGAAGAAGAAAAAGCTGAAGATGGTCCAAAATTACCAGGGCATATTGCGGCACATATTACTCATACACATGGTCATCCACATACACATCCGCAACCTTCCTTCCCCGCAATCGCTGTTAGTACTTCAAACAAATTTTGATTAATTAAATTATTCAAAATTTTTTGTACTTATAGTTTTTAAATTTAATTCTTTTTTTTTTTCTTTTTTAATTAGATAAATTAGATAAAAATTTTAATAAAAATTTTATAAAATTAGGTGTTTCAATAACATTCTGACTCTTATAAAGAGTATAAATATTTATCAATGGCAAGGCTTTATTATAAGTACCAATTCCAAATTTAAAAAAAAAAAACTAATCAATCAATCTATTGGTTCTAGTGCAGCTAATTATAATAATGCAATTGAAAATTTTAAATTAAAAACAATTAAATGATTTATTTTAAACTATATAAAATCTATTTTAAATATTGGTTTATTTGTAAGTTGAATATTTCAAGTAAAAAAATTTATAAAAACTTGATAATGCTCAATCAACAAAATATTACCATTTATAGCTTTTATAATTTATAAATAAAAATTAACATTATTAACAAATATTTTAAACTATTTTTTATTAAACTATATTATATAATATTTGTAAAATTTTTTGTAAAATATTATCAATGATGATAATAATAATGAAATTATTATTAACAAGCTTTATATATATATTTTTTTTTTTAATTAAAAACTAAGTATAATAAACGATTTGTATTGTTTTTTTTTTCGTTTTTTTTTGTTTTAGAAAAATATCCGTGTTGTTACAGAATTTTTCTTAATAAAAAAAAAAAACAATTATTAATAATTTTATTATTTCAGGGGCCGCCATCTTCAATTCAACATAATCCAGTGCAGCCTCAGTAGCAAAAATTGGCCAATCGCCCGTTATGCTGAACTCATGTTGATTCATGTTTACCTAGCCTGTGGATAAACTAATAGAATTTGACAAAAAAAAAAAAAAAAAAAAACAAAAAAAAAAAAAATAAGATAGAATGTATTAAATCATTCAATTATCTATTCTTACATAGTTAAGTAAAACAAAACGTCTTTTTTTTTATTTTCATGAATAATAATAAACATGAAAATAAAATAAATAAATTATAACAATCGTGAAAGTGATAAATCAAGGTGTGCAATTTCATTTAACAAAAAAATGAAAATGCCTTAACTTACAACACGAAAAATAAAAAAAAGAAAAAGATAAGAAAATTAAGAAAAAATGAACATGAAATTTCGATTAATGTTGTTATCAATTGGGCTTTTCCTTAGCTTCAAGTCATATATTTATAAATATATAGGTATATTTTTCTTTCTTTTTCTTTTTATAATTTTAATTTTGTTTTTAAGAAATTGAAATGCTCTTCGAAATTAATCGTTTGATCGTTGAGCTAGGTGACCAATCAGGCTCCAATATATTGACAATAAATGAATTTCTATTCTTAACAAATGATAATTATAAGAAAAATGTCTTGTCTAAACTTTGTTATAGTTTTCTGTCACACATATCAAACTGCGAATGAATGCGCAAATTGATGCCTTCAGAATTTTGACCTTAATCGATTTTGGTACAATTGTTAATAAAACAAATTAAAAAACAAAAAGCTTAACGAAAATAAGACCATATCGATAGCCATATAAATTTATTGAAGATATTAATAAAAATATATCATAATAAAAATAATTTATATTCGAATTGAACTAAACTCAACTACATTGGAACTGTAGAATTGAGTATCGTACACGAAAATAAATTTTGAAAATAATCATTTTCAATAAATATCTATTGATTTTTTAATATTTCGAAATTGTGAATTTGGAATGATATTTATTAAGTTATAATTATTGAAAATAAAAAAAATAGTCTACAAACAAAATAAGTAAATTAAATTAAATTAAAAAAAAAAAAATATATAAGAATGAATAATTTTAGCTCACATTGAAATGCCATTTACTTTTAAGCTGACATTTTTTAACAGCATATATAATTTTATATAACGATACTAAACAAATTTCAAGAGGATGAATTATAGTCATATAATTTCATTTGAATAATAAAAAAAATTTTAAAAAAATATTTCAAAAATATATAAGAAAGTATGATGATTTAAAATTATTTTTATAAACAGCAAAAAAAAAAAAGATTTAAAAATGAAAAGATAGTTATAAAGTTCCTCTTCCAAAATGCAAAAATTAAGAAAAAAAAAATGATAAAATTTAAATTACATACTAAATAAATCATTGCATTATTACTGCTGTCTCTTTTTTTTTTGTTTCAAATATAAAAATTCGTAAGAATTTCAAACGAAGAAATGACTATTTTTTTTTTTTTTTACTTGGCCTAATTATATATAAAATTTAAAAATTCATGGAACAGTTATTATTCGTATACGCAGTAATTTGTTGAGTTTTGCAAATGTAGAGTGCAGTAGATAGGATGAATGTACGATTGATATATTAAAATAATTGATGAATAATAAGTGTCTGATTTGTAATAAAAAAAAAAAAAATGAAATGAAAAATATTTGTTGAAAATGAAGATTGAATGTGAATGCCAATATATAGTTGTATATAGATAATTCAAAAAAAAAAAAAATGTTTACAAAATAAAAAAAATTCTGAGAACATGAATGTTAAGAACTATTGAATTTTGTAAGTCTTATATTATTTATCAATGTCTATATGTTAATGTAGTTTATAAATTACAAGTTTTGTTTTTCAGGATAATTTATCATTAAAAAAATGCCAATATCAATCAGGATTTTTTGGTAGTTTAACTACATTTTCATACAGTACTGGAGATACTAAATATAGATCAACTGTCTATCATCATTTTGTTAAACATTCCATGCTCAAAGAAACAATCAGCAAAATAATAGACCTTACACAAACTAGGTAATATTTTTTCTTTAATAAATTATAATTACTCAGCATGGTAATAATCAAATATTTTTGCTTGATTTAATTATTATTTTAAATCATGTATATCTACTAATCTCAAACATCAACATACTCAACAACACAGTATTATATAAATTTACGAAAAACATCATATGTATATATTACATCAAAGTGATGGTTCCTAAAGTATTTTTTTTTTTAAAATGACCTTGTATGCACAGTCATTGTTAACGAATGACTGTACCAATTGAATGACCAAAGGTCTTTTATGATATGTATTGAGAAAAACATGATTTTTTTAAAGTCTGAAGTTTACTATCTAAACTCTCTAATTATCAAAACAAAGAAAAATCAAAAACTATTGTTGTGAATTAAATTAAAATGAAATAATTAAAAATATTATAAAACAATAATTATAAATTAAAAAAAGATTTTTAAATTTATTAATATACTAATATCTAATTAAAAATTAAAAATTATAGAAAGTGATATCATATATAGTTTGTGTGGTGGATGCTATTGTGTTTGCAAAAAAAAAATTGTGAGTATATTGTATATATACATTACTCACACATCACGTTGTTGCCAAGTCATGTTAACCAGTGTTGACCAGTATCAACAACTTGTACAAATTATAAATGTATAAAATGTTTTCATATTATTATTTAAATTTAAAAAAAAAAAAAAATGATAATAATAAATATTCATTGTTTATATATAGTATATTTTTTTGTAATTAAAATATCTACAAATAATTTAATTTTTTTTAATATGCATTATTTTGTTGATTAAAATGCAGAAAAATATATCAACTCAAAGCAGTGGCCTCTCACCTTCACCTCAAGATCATCTGATATTCGCCACAAGTATATTTTTTTTTCTTATTTTTTCTTGAAATACTGGTTTTACATCATCGAAACAAACTATCTTGCTTTGCTATAAAAAAATAAAAAAATTAAGAAAGAGAATGCCTCTAAGGAGATCGAGAAGCATGAAAAAATTACTACACTGAATTCAATTCAGACGTTTTAGTTTTTCTGTGTTGTATTGTCGTATTTTGATTACATTATTTTGTAAATTAGATATGATATTATACATTCATGAAAAAGAAAACAAATATTTTTCTTATTAAAAAGTGATTAACAAGGATTATTGTGATTATTATTTTAAATATTATTTTAAATTGTATAAAATGTTTTGTGAATTCATGCTGTTGTCAAATTACATTGAAAACAATTAAACAGCATTGAGGTAATTTTTATTTTTAAATTTCAAATATATATTATTTTTTATTCAATAAATATTTTTTAATTTTAATTTATAATTTTTTAATTGTTTAAAGATTAATTTAATAATCAAAAAATAAATGATAATGAAATTGAAAGAAAAAAAAAAAAAAAAAATGTTGATATTTAAGAATTAATAAAGTTTTTTTCTTTTTCATTTAATTGAATTTTGTTAAAAAATTATCATATACTTACCTATATATATTTTACATATGTCAACTCAATTTATTATTATTTATTTATTTTTAAATATTGATATTTTAAAATACCTGTTGAAGAAAAAAAAAACAGCATTAAACTGACAGCAACTTTTTTTCCTCATAAAAAAAAAAAAAATTATAAATTTATTTACACAGTCCGATTAATACTGATATTAATTATCAATAATTTGTTTGTTCAAATATAATAAATAAAATATTATTCAAAATAAAAAAATACAGATTTAAAAATAGCCATTAAATAAAAAAAAAAAAAAACGTCAATCTACCGTGTCGAAATAATTCCGTTGTAACGAAAAAAAAAATTGACTTTCTATTTTTCATAAAAAATTTTTAAAGTACTTGTATTAATATAAAGAATTAAAATAACAATGTCAATGAAATATTTAATTTATTTTTATTCAAAAACTATATTTTTATATACATCATAAAGTCAATAAAAGTTAAATTAAATTACAATATTTTTTTCCTTAAAAAAAAAAAACAAAATAAAATATCGAAATTATCTCAATTTATCTATTTTCAAATCAATAACAAAATTATATAGTATTATTTTTAATTAATAATGTATAATTTTATATCTTTGTAAACAAATAATATCAGTATACATAGAAATCGATTGACATTGAAAAAAAAATCGAAACGATTTGAATAAAATTAGAGAAAAAAAAATAAACAAGTAACTTGTAATTATTAATGTAAAAAAAAAAGATATCTATTTAAATATCTATTAGGATAATTTCAATGATTTTTATAAAAAAAAAATTATTTATTGCTATTTGCTCACTGATAATAGCGGGGATTTTCAATCAAAAGTTAGTTGCTCATAACCAGTCATGATTATCCCCCCGTTTCCCACTGTTACCGGCGTACTTCAACAAACTCAATAAATTAACAATAAACTACCGTGCAAGCAATGTGATTTTTTTGTTGTGAAATTTTTTTATCGTATAGATTTTTTTTTATTAAAATTTTTTGCAATTTATGTTGATTACTTTTTTTTTTTTTCATTGACAATAATAATATTATAAATTAAAAATTATAATGGATATTTTTCTAGTTTTTAAAATACATTAATAAATTTCAAAGGTAAATATTTTTTATCATCGTTAGAAATAAAACTTAAATTTATTTTATTTTTTTTTCCATCTGATCCCTTGTGATTCATAAGAGAGAAGAAAAACACTTAAGTAATATATCGTTTTTTCAAGTGTTTCTATAGATTAGATAAATCTAATCTTTCTATACAATTTTCTAAAATTACAAAAACTACTTGAAATTAACCACAACCAGATCTCTTTTTATATATATAATAACAGTTGCACAACAATAATTTTGATAACTATTTTTTTTTACATAACACAAAGATACACATAAAATAATTAAAAATAATGTTATTAATGTTTTACTTGTTTGTTTATATATATACTTATATATATATATTTCTTTTTTGATTTTAATAATCATATTGCAAGTCATAATATTGTTTTTTCTTGTGTTTCAGAACAAATCAGTTGTCACAATTCAAACAATGAAATTACGTCATATTATCTGATGAATAAAATAATTTTTATTACACAATAGATGACATGCATATTGAATTAGATTTGATTACGAAAACATTATATATTTACGTTTAACGTGATCTTAGCTTGACAATTTTTATAATTTAAAATAATAAAAAATATAATGATATAAAAATTTTTTTGTACGTCATAATAAAATTTAATCATTATTATCGTTATTATAATCATTAAAACGATAAGATTATTGTTATGATTAGAGAAGTGACAGTTGTTTTGAAATATTTGTATTTGGATGAAACAAAAATAATTAACATTAAAGACTCAAAGTGCATTAAAATTATATAAAAAAAAAATTGAAGAAAATATAATTTAAATATTTAAATATATAAAAGAAAAAGAATAAAAATTTAAAAAAATGTATCAAAGAATAGTTTTTGTTGATGTTCCAAAAACAGTAACATTTGATATTGATTTTAGAAATGTTAAATATGAAGTTAATAATGGTTTTGGTCAAAAAAAAAAAACAATATTAAATGGTGTTAGTGGTTGTTTTAAATCAGGTCAATTAACAGCAATAATGGGACCATCTGGTGCTGGTAAATCATCATTATTAAATCTTTTAACTGGCTTTAAAGATGCAAATTTTAAAGGTTCAATACAATATATTAATGATAATAATAATATTGAACAAAGTAATAAAAAAATGTATGATAATTATATGAAAACATCATGTTATATACAACAAGATGATCAATTATTTTGTTTATTTACTGTTATTGAAACAATGGAAATAGCAGCAAATTTAAAATTAGGTAATAGTTTAAATAAAAAATCAAAAAATATATTAATAAATGATATATTAGAAAATTTAGATTTAATTAAAACAAAAGAAACAAGATGTGATCGTTTAAGTGGTGGACAAAAAAAAAGATTAAGTATTGCATTAGAATTAATTGATAATCCACCAGTTATGTTTTTGGATGAACCAACAACTGGTTTAGATTCATCATCAACATTACAATGTATTGCAATGTTACAAAATTTAGCTCATGATGGTAGAACAATAATAGCAACAATACATCAACCATCAGCTGCTATTTATAGTATGTTTGATCATATTTATCTTCTTGCTGATGGTTATTGTATGTATCAAGGTGCACCAGAAAATACAATACCATTTTTTAAAAATATTGGTTTACATTGTCCAAAATATCATAATCCAGCTGATTTTATGATTGAAGTTGTTAGTAAAGAATATGGTAATTATAATAAACAATTATTAATTGCTGCTGAAAATGATATAACATTATGGCGTACATCACAATTTGTTAAAACATCAATATTTGTTAATAATACAATTAATAATAAACGTTATGATGATAATAAAAAAGCAATTGTATTAGTAACACCACCATCAGAATTATTAAGATTTTTTGTATTATTTAAACGTTGTCTTGTACAATTATATCGTGATTGGACAGTAACACATTTAAAATTAATATTACATTTTTTAGTTGGTATATTATTGGGTTTATTTTTTGTTGATGCTGGTACTGATGGATCAAAAACAATTAATAATATTGGTTTTTTATTAATAACAATTGTTTATTTATGTTATACAAGTATGATGCCAGCTGTACTAAGATTTCCATCAGAATTACCAGTATTAAAAAAAGAAAAATTTAATAATTGGTATAAATTAAAAACTTATTATGCTGCATTTTTATTTTCAAATATACCAATACAAATATTATTTTCACTTGTTTATACATCTGTATCATATTTTTTAAGTAGTCAACCACTAGATCCAAATCGTTTTTTTATGTTTTTAATAACAGCAATATTAACAACATTATTATCTGAAAGTATTGGTCTTGTTTTAGGGACAACTGTTAATCCAATAAATGGTACATTTCTTGGTGCTATTTATACATGTGGTATGTTATTATTTGCTGGTTTTTTAGTTTTTTTTAAACATATGCCAGTATATTTATATTATGTTAGTTATTTAAGTTATATGAGATATGCATTAGAAGCATTGGTACAATCAATTTATGGTCTTAATAGAGAAATTTTAACTTGTCCATCACATATTGATTATTGTCATTATAGAATACCATCAATTATTATGAAAGAACTTTCAATGCCTGATGGTAGATTTTGGTTTAATATATCAATTCTTTCTGCTACATTTGTTATACTTCGTTTTATTGGATACTGTACATTAAGAAAAAAATTATCATGTTCTTAAATATTATATTCAATAATTCAACATTTATTATCAAGCTTTAAAAAAAATTTTTAAATTAATATTTTTAATAATTATTATAATAACTAATAAGTAATAATAGCACCACAGATAAAATAATAATGTCACATTTATTTGTCATTTTTATTCATTTTTTTTTTATTGTTTTTTTTTTTTTTTTGGGGCTCATTTAAATTTTAACAGTTGTTAATTATACAACTACATATAGCTAATTTTACTGTAATAATTTTATTGAGATTTAATATTTGTTTTATTTAATTGTTTGAAAATTATAAATAAACGATAAAATTAATCTAAAATAAATTTTATAGTAAATTAGATTTTATTGTATATAAAAAAAAACTGCTCAATGAATTTTTTTTTTTTAAATTCATTAATATAATAATAAAATATTCATTAATAATAATTATTATTGGAACATTTAATTTTTATTTATACAATTTTTGATTCTATGGGAATGGAAAATAATGTATTTATATGGTAACAAGCAATAATATAGTGTTATTAATTAAATTATTTAAGGTGTATGAACAAAAAAAAAAAAAAATGTAATGGCTAATGATTATTAATATTTTAAGTTCAACTTTAATTATATAAGAAGTTAAATAAAAAATTTATAAAAAAACTGTTTTAATAATTTGAAATATATACTTTATTTAATATCAAATTGTTTTGTCTATGTTGAATTATTTAAAAAAATATTATTATATACCTACTTGTGTAAAAAAAAAATAAATAAATATAAATAAATTACAAATCAAGGATACATAAAATGGCGAGAAAATAGTCTGAAGATCAAGTATGTACAAGAAATATTTATTAATATTATATATATTTATCAAGGTCTTTATATAATTTATTCATTTACCAAGGTCTGTACATGAACTTGATCTTTTCAGGAGTAATCGAAAGATATGACATTGCATTATAGATTATCTGAAAATTGAATTACAAAAACCTTGAATTGGATTTATTTAAATATGTAAAATAAAGATTAATTTATTTAACCCATTGAAAAATTACCCTTACATTTACCCTATTATAGAATTAATTTAATCACGTAATTTTACAATATACTTATATTAGCTTGATTAAGACTTATTTTATCAATAAATTATTATTATTATTATTATTATTTTTTATTTTTACATTTAAAAACGCGAAAAATATATATATAAAAATGCTAAAATCCCGGACAACGTATGTGACTTTAGCTTTCAGTGAAATTAGATGGAAATGTCTACTGACACTTTACTGTTTTTTTCAACAAATAAAAAGATCAAAAACGTCTTAATTTTGCAATTGTCATTTACTTCTTATTATCATTTATTTTAAACAAAATATTATTTATCCAATATATTTATAAGAATACAATTGCAAATTAATTTTTATTTTTCTTTTTTTTTTTTTGGCCATTTATAATGGTAAGTACTTTAAATATAAGATCAAAGAAAAAGATTAAAGGTTATGTTTTTGTTGTTAATTATTTTGAACATTTGTTGTCATATATTTGACAGAAAATATTTCAACTTTGATTAATAATAATAATATATTATTATTATTATTATTATTATTATTATTATTATTATTGATATTTTACATTAATGTCATTATTTTATTAATATATTTTTTATTTTTTATTATTATTTAGTCGATTGCTGAATTTTTAGAAGGGCTACCATCCCACAATGAAAGTAATTTTGCAAATTTTCATGCAGATAATGGAAATCGTATTTGCATGAGAAGACCATCTGTGTATTTGCCAACTAAAGAATTGCCTTCAGAACAAAGTTAATAAAATTATAGTTATTTTATTTATTAATTATTTATCATTATATTACAAAATTATATTGATTATACCTATATTTATTTTATTTTAGTTATTGTTACTGAAAGAACTACGATACTCTTGAGATACCTTCATCAACAATGGGATAAAAAGGTAATTTTTACTATTATAAAAATGAAGTTAATTTAATTGCAATGTTGTTTAATAAAATTATTTTATTTTTTATTTGTTTAGAATTTAGACAGAAAACGAGAACATTTAGCATCAGGACTTGAACTATCTGATGATATATCTGTTCGACGATGTAAAAGGCCACGACTTGAAATTCACAGTACACTCTAATCAAATAAATAATAAACTCTATAATTAATAATATTTTTCTATTGATACAGTTATTTGCAACAACTGAAAGCTTATAAACAAAACACCAACCTAAATTTTTCACATAAATAACAACCAAAAGTAAATTAGTTATCAAGTTTGCATGATTATAGTTGCAACGGTATTTTCTTTTAAAGAAAATAAATTTTAATTAACTATAAATCATATCTAGTAAATGTAGTGTTTTCTTTTAATTAATTCGATGGTTATTATTATTCTCTGCTTTTTTTTTTTCTTCAATTATTGATTCTTTTAAATTTTTTTATAAACATATTAGTCACAATTAATAGAGTTTTTTTTCCTTCATTAAATTACGTAAGTGTTCCATTATCAAGATTCAATAATTTCATAAATAATAACGGGTTTGTTTAAAAATAACGGTATTCATTTATTTTCGATTTTTCAGATGTTTAATAATAGTTAATTTAAAGTTCATTTTATTTTTTTTTTATTTTACGTATTGTATTTAATTTAATCTACTGTTTAATATTATTTTTATGAATTAAAAATTGTTAACAATTTTATTATTATTTTAATTTTTCCAATATCCCTCATAAATCAATTATGTCAAATAGTATTATACTTTTTTAAATCTCTTATCAAGATGTTCAGTTTAAAATTTCTGGATGATCATATTTTGAGGGTATTTTCTGGCTCAATTTTCTAATTAAAAAAATCTAGAATTTATTGATATTTCTGGGCTTTTGTTAAACAAAAGTTTGACCATAAAAAGATAATAAAGCTAAACAAAAAAAGTGCCAACACACACCATGTGCGCATGTTTATTTGTCACAAAATCAAATGCGTAACATGCTGACGTGTGTAAATATTTAAAACTTTGTACTTTGTAAACTTGACAAAAATTAATACAACAATAGCATGTTTGTCAAGAGCCTACCCTTGAATATACAGACATAAATTAAAAAGTAAAAACACATTGTAAATACGTATTATTTTAATAAAAACTTTCAAACGTCACGCAACTGATTTTCTGCGCATTTACACGTGTAAGAATGCATATGTGCGTTGGCACACTCTTTAATTATATTATTTTTCATTTTTTACATGGTACGTATTTACAATTAAATTATCAAACTTACAAGTAATCCAAAAAAATTTAAATCATCAAATTAATTAATTAATTAACATCAAATTAAAAATAAATATAAATTTTGTATTTAACAAAGAAAAAAGATTTTTAGATCAATAATATCAGTGCATGGATCATTAGTTTTACAAAATACAAATTCAAGTAATGTATATTTAAAGTGTTGCAAACTTATGACACACAATTTTTTTTGCGCTTTGACTGAGCATGCGTATTTTATATGCAATTTTATGATTAATTTTTTGCAAAAATTTAATTGCAAATTTTATCAGTTTACCACACTGGGATTGACTCAATTCACGGAGATACGCATGCTCAAACACACACAAAAGTTTGCGTGTCATAAGTTTTTTTTTTTTGCACTGTTTTGCACCCTAACTTGTGATTATCTTTTCTACAATAATTGATTAAATAAATAAATAAAAAAATACACTTGTTTAATTCAACAGTTAATTGATCTTTTATTATTTATTTAACAACGTATTTATCATGAAAAAAAAATATAATAAATATAATTTACTTGAAAATAAAATTAATAAATAAAAAAAATATATTTATTTCTATTTTTTTTTTTTTTATTTTTTTCAATACGTTAAACTAACACAGACGCCATGAAAAATATTATATTATTATTTATCAAAAATTATCTTTCTTATCAATGATAAAGAGATAATGAATCTGTTTATTTTTTTAAATAATAATAATGATAAGTGTGCTTAAAAGATATGTTAATGTACAGCGAAATAACCTAAAATTAATTGCCACTGTTTGTCCTGTAAGGCGTAGTGACAATGTCATGATAGTTAAACAATTGTATTGTTATTATTATTATTATTATTATTATTGTTTAAATATTTAAGCATGTACAAGATATTAGAAGAAATGACTATAAAGGATATTGCTGATCGTATTGCTGAAGGTGTTATGATTTTTGGAGGAATCATACCTTACATTCCACAGTATATTGAAATTAAACAAAAAGATGATGCTGAAGGTTTTTCATTGTATGTTTGTTTAGCATTACTCATTGCTAATACATTAAGAATTTTTTTTTGGTAAGTTTTAATTATTGTTTATTCAATTTATTTGTATTCATTTTTTTAAATAAAATTAAACAATGACTTTTTTTTTCATTTTAGGTTTGGAAAAAGATTTGAAAAACCATTGCTTATTCAAAGTATTTTAATGAATATCACAATGTTAATAATGATAAGGGTATGCGTTACAGTACGAAACAAAAATCAAATAATACGATCAAAAGATCGTGTATTTACAGGTATGTAAAAAAATTTAAATAAATGAAAGAATCATCATTTCATTCCTATATGTCATGTAGTTATTTATTTATTTATTTGTTTTTTATTATTATTTATTTGCTTTTTTTTGTTTTTTTTTTTTATTTTGGCAAAATTTTATTATTTTATATTTACTGTAGTTCCATTTTAAAAATAATTCGCATAGATTTGGAAACTAAATACTTTTGGAAATGGACAGACTTCCAGTCATATGCAGAGTTTATTCTACTGTTTGGTGTACTTGGTGGATTGTTGACATACTTGTTTGTCGACTGTCAAGTGTTTGTTGAGATTATTGGATTTTTAGCTGTTTCAACAGAAGCAGTATTGGGTGTGCCTCAATTTTATCAAAATTTAAAAAATAAATCAACTGATGGAATGAGGTAAGCATATTATTGATTTTTATAAATATAATTGTTTAATTTTATTTTTAAATTTTTCTTTTTTTGTTATTTTAGTAAAGCTATGGTTGCTATGTGGACTGCTGGTGATGTTTTTAAAACTGGGTATTTTTATTGGCGTGAATCTCCAATACAATTTACTATTTGTGGAGGTAATAAATTAAATTTCAATATGTTAATTACATTTGTTTATTCAAACATTACTCATTGATATTTTTAATTAAATTTATTTTTTCTGGAAACTAATTATATCTATATTTAAATAAAACTACAAGTTTTTAGTTTTAATTAATTGCTTAATCTTTGCACCAAGTATTGCTATTATCTCATTTAAAAATTAATAAAATTTTTGATACAACATGTGAGATACAACATTAACGACAAAATACTCTTTTTCATTTCAGGTTTACAAGTTTTCATCGATTTAGCAATACTATTTCAAATATATATTTATAGAATAATTTCACCATTACGACCAGAACTACGCACAGACTGAAAGATACTTCATGGAACTATTAGTTCTGGAGTAGCCATATATTATTCCAAAGTTTTATCAAATTCTTCCTTTCTATATAATAATAATTTCAAATATTTTCGATCGCTAATTTTTTTTTTTTTTTTATATGATTTTTCCGTTATATTATTTTTGGATGACAATTTTTTTTTTTTTAGTTTATTTTATATAGATTAATTAATTTTGTGAAATTATTAAAATAATATATATAAATAAATATAATCAGAGTTTATGGGGAAAGACGCTGAAATTTAAATGAATTATTATTTTATTTTTTTACATTCTACATTTAACAAAAAAATATATCATTTTTTTAAAAATAAATTTAGAGTAAAATCACTGTTACAAATATATATATATTTTAAATTAATCAAGTTAAAAATGAAATTTTATCATTTTAATAATTAAAAAAAAATATATACCTATAATTATAATGAGGATAATATTCTAAACTTATAAATAAACAATATTTTTCTGAATAGAATTCAAAAAAAAAAAAACAAATAAACAATGCTTATAGTTTTAATTAAAAAATTTTTTTGTTTTATGGAATGTCAAAGGAATTTTATTTGATAAAAATAAAAAAAAGTAATTAAATTAAGGCAGCTATTTATGAAAATATTAGGGTATTAACTATTTAATGCGTCCTACCCCATATAAATATGTTTAAAGATAATAATTTTATCATTAAATTTTAATAACTGTGTAAATAAAGTTTACTTCTTTATTTTTATTTATTTATAATCTTGTAATTCATCTGCGTCATGATATTGTTAACATTATCTCAGTTTTATTATCCTGAATGTGTATAAAAAAAAAATCAGAGTATTTCTGAAGATAAATAATAAAATATTTTTAAAATCTTAAATTTATTGTCTACAAAATATATGAGTTGAACATTATTTTAAAAGACCGAAAAAAAAAAAAAAAACAAATAATTAATTTTTATACTAATTAATAAATATTAAAATTAGATCATTGAAGAATCATTCACAAGAAATGAAAATTATCAATCATTGTAAAAGATTGAAATGACAAATTGTTAAATATCTAAATTTTATTATCTTATTAGAAATAATTCCTGTAAATTCAAATATATAAAAATAAAAAATTTTAAAACAAGAACTTTGGTTTTAAAATTAGCTAATAGACACACTTGATTACACTCTTAACAAGTGATTGAATCATTAGCTAACTATATAAGTTAATTAAAATTAAGAAATAAAAAAATACAAATTATTGTATTTAATGATGACCAATGCAAACAATGAGTTTATTTGTTTTTCAACATGTGATAATTGAAATAATAAATATAATTTTTATGAAATATTTACATTATATGTTTCAAGTACTTTTTAACGAAAAAAATAAAACTAGTGATTGTTTTAAAAAAAAAAAAATATCAAACTAAAATACTTATTTATTATATGAAAAAGAAAAAAAAACAACTAAATTGATAAATTTATAGTAACTGAATCAACAAAGACTAAAGAGAAAAAAACAAACATTTTAAGGAAAATTGAATGAACATTTACAGTCTTGTTGATTTTTATTTATTGATTCTTAATAATTAAGTTTTTCTTTTTTTAATCTTAAGTTAAACTAGTTTTATCTTTAGACACAATTTTTTTTTTTCTTTTGGATATATATAAATAAAAAAAAAAAAAAAAAAAAAAAAAAAAAAAAAAAAATATACCAGTGAAACATCACTTTTGTCAACGATAAATTGATGAACAATATTATATATAAAAAAAAAAATATTATTTATATATTTATTGTGTAATTGTTATTTTATTTTTATTAATTTATAATTTACGAATTTAATCTAGCACACATATAAATATATCAAAACAATTTAATATATATAAAAAAAAATAATAAATGAAAACAAATATGATTTACAAAATTCGTCCTTTGAGTATTTCATAAACCATTTTCATTCTAAAATAGGGCATATCATTTTGACTAAATGTTATTTCACGATTAGCACAAATAAATTCAGCAAATGTACATGAAAATACACCACAATCACTTCCATTCATTTGTTGAGGAATACCTTTCATAATTTCAAATGTCCAATTACTTGTATCATATGGTTTTTTCTTTTTATCAAGACTTTCATCTTCAAGATATTTTTTTAATGCTGGTAAACATTCTCTATTTGATCCACCCATACTATCATAATATCTTATTGATTTATCACGAAAATCAATAATTGACATACACCAATGCATACCAAGATGAATTGGTACAACAACAATATCTTGTGCAAATATATCAATTTTTCTTGTCCAACGTTTTAATGATGAATGACCACCACTTAATAATTTTGGATAAAAAAATGTATTCATTGCATGTACATTTAAATAATTATCTTGATTACCTCTTGCTATTAATAAATTCATATAAAAATTAATAACTTCATCATTTAACCAATGAAGACCTTCTAATGTATTCATATCTTTTCTTGTTATTCTTAAACCAAAATGTTCAACAAGTACTTCATTACTTGGATTTGGAATAAGTGCATTATTAATTATTTTTATCATTTCAGGTGTTAATTCTGGAAGTGATGGTTCTTCAATAATTTCTTCTTCTTCTTCATCTTCAAGAAATGGTTTACAAATTTTTAATGTACGTGCAAGTTGTTCTTCTAAACCTAATGTACGTTGATGACGATTTTGTGATGCAAGAAGTTCTGTTTCTTTTTTTAATTGTTCAACTTCTTTATAACGTTGTTCCATACGTTCTTTATATTGTTCAGTTGCACGTGGAACATAATCAACTCGTATAACTTCTTTTGATGCAAGTCTATCTCTAAGCGTATTTGTTGCAATAACTTCAACAGAACGATTTGCAACTACTTTTTTTAATTTTGCACTTGTATTTGGTGTTACTTTTTCTTCAATTATATCATCATCATCGTCATCAGATAATTGTATTTCTTTAGGTTGTAGTTTTTGTTGCTGTTGTAGTTTATTAAATTTGGATTTATTGACTAATTGAGTCATTGGTGTAAACCAAGTTGTTGATGGTTTTGCATTTGGTGTTTTGTAAACTTCTGGTGAAATTCTTGAAGATGTTGAAGGTTCATAATTTTCAACGTCAATAATTTCAATAACTCCATTTGTTTTTTTTTTACCATTTGGTGTTGGATTAATAATATTAGTTTTTGGTGTACAAAAACTTTGTAACATTTCACTGTACTGTTGTTTTTCACGAAGTTGATTAGCCTTATTGAGTGTAGAATTTTTTGAATCAATATAAAATGGACGTTGTCGATTTTTACCCAGAAAAGAACCCATTTTTAAGCTGTTGTTATTACGTAATTTTGGTTTTATAATTGAATAAGAATTTTTATGATAACAACAGTTTGAACGATTGAATTTTTTTTTAAATGAACTTTTATTGTATCCAAGATAATTATTTTGTGTTTTGGATTGTTGAAAACTTATATTATCATAAATTGGAATTGAATTGTTGATTGTTTCAAGTTCAATGATATCTCTTTGATTATTATGATTGATATGATTATTATGATTACAACTGTGGTAACACTGCTTTTTTGGTGTTACTGAATTAAAGCAAACATCATTTTCTAATTCTGGATGTCTTCGTTTTCTTGAGCCTTCATCGACCCAACCAAATATTTTTGCTAATATTGAGTACATTATTTTCAATAAGCTTTATATGATACACAGCATGTACAAATAAAGCTTTTTTTTTCTGATATCGATTAATACAAGCCCCTGTCAGTTCATCATTGGAAAACCTTGAGAAAATAAATTGAATTATTTTATTAATTGTTATGATGAACTATTAATTAAAATCCTAATTATATTTTCCAACAAACCTTTGGATAAATAAACTATATCATCTACAATCTTCGAAGATGGAATATGTAAATTTTTGCAAAAAAATTTACATTGCTGGTGTTCTAACCTGAAATATATTTAAATTAGTTATGGATATATTTGACTGAATAAAATAAAAAATTATTAAACAAAATTATAAAAGCATTGTATTTACAATTGAGGTTAACATAAAAAAACAAAGTTACCATAAATCATAAATAAATGGCCAATGAAATTTTATTGATAGAGTAAATTAGATAATTTGAGTGTATATAATTTATATTGCAAACTTACGTATGGTGAATTTAAAGAATCGATTAATTTTCAGAGTATATTTTTTGAGTTGTTAGTGACTTGGCTTAATATTTGTAGAGTTAAAAAGAGCTTTTTATTTAATTTTTTTGTTGAAAATAATGAAATGACATTATTATTGCAAGCCGACTGTGTGGTGATGCTAAATAACATTAGGTCTTGGTCGATGACTACATATATAATTTTGAAGTATTGTCAATTGATTTTGATGGCAAAAAAAAGTTTTAACGCGGCGGCACCAGCAAACACGATCACCACGAAAAAATATATGTATAAATATATATATAATTCGTTAAAGACATTTCCTTCCGCTAGAGGGATAAAGGAATGTATCCACTGTACAAGATTTCCGTGCAAGAAATAGTTCTTTTCAAAAAATATTATTGTAAAAAAAGATTATAATATTTATAATAAAAAAAAATACGACATCAAATGCGGATAAGATAAGCGAACGTAACTTGAAAAGAGATATTCAGAACTGCTTATACATTTTTTGTCGTCCAAGTTAAAAACAAGTTTTTCTGCCCTGCGACTTTTATTATTTATTGAAAAAAGGGCGGATAATACTAGGCGAACATAACTTGAAAAGAGGTATTCAGAACTGCTTATACATTTTTTGTCGGCCAAGTTAAAAACAAATTTTCCTGCCCTGCGACTTTTAATAATTATTGAAAAAAGGGCGGATAATACTAGGCGAACATAACTTGAAAAGAGGTATTCAGAACTGCTTATACATTTTTTGTCGGCCAAGTTAAAAACAAGTTTTCCTGCCCTGCGACTTTTAATAATTATTGAAAAAAATGGGGATAATACTAGGCGAACATAACTTGAGAAGAGGTTTTCAGAACTGCTTATATATTTTTTGTCGGCCAAGTTAAACACATGTTTTCCTGCCCTGCGACTTTTAATAATTATTGAATAATATGGGGATAATACTAGGCGAACATAACTTGAAAAGAGGTATTCAGAACTGCTTATACATTTTTTGTCGGCCAAGTTAAAAACAAGTTTTCCTGCTCTGCGACTTTTATTATTTATTGAAAAAAGGGCGGATAATACTAGGCGAACATAACTTGAAAAGAGGTAATCAGAACTGCTTCCACATTTTTTGTCAGCCAAGTTAAACACATGTTTTCCTGCCCTGCGACTTTTAATAATTATTGAATAATATGGGGATAATACTAGGCGAACATAACTTGAAAAGAGGTATTCAGAACTGCTTATACATTTTTTGTCGGCCAAGTTAAACACAAGTTTTCCTGCCCTGCGACTTTTATTATTTATTGAAAAAAGGGCGGATAATACTAGGCGAACATAACTTGAGAAGAGGTTTTCAGAACTGCTTATATATTTTTTGTCGGCCAAGTTAAACACATGTTTTCCTGCCCTGCGACTTTTAATAATTATTGAATAATATGGGGATAATACTAGGCGAACATAACTTGAAAAGAGGTTTTCAGAACTGCTTATACATTTTTTGTCGGCCAAGTTAAAAACAAGTTTTCCTGCCCTGCGACTTTTGATAATTATTGAAAAAAGGGCGGATAATACTAGGCGAACATAACTTGAAAAGAGGTTTTCAGAACTGCTTATACATTTTTTGTCGGCCAAGTTAAAAACATGTTTTCCTGCCCTGCGACTTTTAATAATTATTGAATAATATGGGGATAATACTAGGCGAACATAACTTGAAAAGAGGTTTTCAGAACTGCTTATACATTTTTTGTCGGCCAAGTTAAAAACATGTTTTCCTGCCCTGCGACTTTTAATAATTATTGAATAATATGGGGATAATACTAGGCGAACATAACTTGAAAAGAGGTTTTCAGAACTGCTTATACATTTTTTGTCGGCCAAGTTAAAAACATGTTTTCCTGCCCTGCGACTTTTAATAATTATTGAATAATATGGGGATAATACTAGGCGAACATAACTTGAAAAGAGGTTTTCAGAACTGCTTATACATTTTTTGTCGGCCAAGTTAAAAACATGTTTTCCTGCCCTGCGACTTTTAATAATTATTGAATAATATGGGGATAATACTAGGCGAACATAACTTGAAAAGAGGTTTTCAGAACTGCTTATACATTTTTTGTCGGCCAAGTTAAAAACAAGTTTTCCTGCCCTGCGACTTTTATTATTTATTGAAAAAAGGGCGGATAATACTAGGCGAACATAACTTGAGAAGAGGTTTTCAGAACTGCTTATATATTTTTTGTCGGCCAAGTTAAACACATGTTTTCCTGCCCTGCGACTTTTAATAATTATTGAATAATATGGGGATAATACTAGGCGAACATAACTTGAAAAGAGGTTTTCAGAACTGCTTATACATTTTTTGTCGGCCAAGTTAAAAACATGTTTTCCTGCCCTGCGACTTTTAATAATTATTGAAAAAAATGGGGATAATACTAGGCGAACATAACTTGAGAAGAGGTTTTCAGAACTGCTTATATATTTTTTGTCGGCCAAGTTAAACACATGTTTTCCTGCCCTGCGACTTTTAATAATTATTGAATAATATGGGGATAATACTAGGCGAACATAACTTGAAAAGAGGTTTTCAGAACTGCTTATACATTTTTTGTCGGCCAAGTTAAAAACAAGTTTTCCTGCCCTGCGACTTTTAATAATTATTGAAAAAAATGGGGATAATACTAGGCGAACATAACTTGAAAAGAGGTTTCAGAACTGCTTATACATTTTTTGTCGGCCAAGTTAAAAACAAGTTTTCCTGCTCTGCGACTTTTATTATTTATTGAAAAAAGGGCGGATAATACTAGGCGAACATAACTTGAAAAGAGGTAATCAGAACTGCTTCCACATTTTTTGTCAGCCAAGTTAAACACATGTTTTCCTGCCCTGCGACTTTTAATAATTATTGAATAATATGGGGATAATACTAGGCGAACATAACTTGAAAAGAGGTATTCAGAACTGCTTATACATTTTTTGTCGGCCAAGTTAAACACAAGTTTTCCTGCCCTGCGACTTTTATTATTTATTGAAAAAAGGGCGGATAATACTAGGCGAACATAACTTGAGAAGAGGTTTTCAGAACTGCTTATATATTTTTTGTCGGCCAAGTTAAACACATGTTTTCCTGCCCTGCGACTTTTAATAATTATTGAATAATATGGGGATAATACTAGGCGAACATAACTTGAAAAGAGGTTTTCAGAACTGCTTATACATTTTTTGTCGGCCAAGTTAAAAACATGTTTTCCTGCCCTGCGACTTTTAATAATTATTGAATAATATGGGGATAATACTAGGCGAACATAACTTGAAAAGAGGTTTTCAGAACTGCTTATACATTTTTTGTCGGCCAAGTTAAAAACAAGTTTTCCTGCCCTGCGACTTTTATTATTTATTGAAAAAAGGGCGGATAATACTAGGCGAACATAACTTGAGAAGAGGTTTTCAGAACTGCTTATATATTTTTTGTCGGCCAAGTTAAACACATGTTTTCCTGCCCTGCGACTTTTAATAATTATTGAAAAAAATGGGGATAATACTAGGCGAACATAACTTGAAAAGAGGTTTTCAGAACTGCTTATACATTTTTTGTCGGCCAAGTTAAAAACATGTTTTCCTGCCCTGCGACTTTTAATAATTATTGAAAAAAATGGGGATAATACTAGGCGAACATAACTTGAAAAGAGGTTTTCAGAACTGCTTATACATTTTTTGTCGGCCAAGTTAAAAACAAGTTTTCCTGCCCTGCGACTTTTAATAATTATTGAAAAAAATGGGGATAATACTAGGCGAACATAACTTGAAAAGAGGTATTCAGAACTGCTTATACATTTTTTGTCGGCCAAGTTAAAAACAAGTTTTCCTGCCCTGCGACTTTTGATAATTATTGAAAAAAGGGCGGATAATACTAGGCGAACATAACTTGAAAAGAGGTATTCAGAACTGCTTCCACATTTTTTGTCAGCCAAGTTAAAAACAAGTTTTCCTGCCCTGCGACTTTTATTATTTATTGAAAAAAGGGCGGATAATACTAGGCGAACATAACTTGAGAAGAGGTTTTCAGAACTGCTTATATATTTTTTGTCGGCCAAGTTAAACACATGTTTTCCTGCCCTGCGACTTTTAATAATTATTGAATAATATGGGGATAATACTAGGCGAACATAACTTGAAAAGAGGTATTCAGAACTGCTTATACATTTTTTGTCGGCCAAGTTAAAAACAAGTTTTCCTGCCCTGCGACTTTTGATAATTATTGAAAAAAGGGCGGATAATACTAGGCGAACATAACTTGAAAAGAGGTATTCAGAACTGCTTCCACATTTTTTGTCAGCCAAGTTAAAAACAAGTTTTCCTGCCCTGCGACTTTTATTATTTATTGAAAAAAGGGCGGATAATACTAGGCGAACATAACTTGAGAAGAGGTTTTCAGAACTGCTTATATATTTTTTGTCGGCCAAGTTAAACACATGTTTTCCTGCCCTGCGACTTTTAATAATTATTGAATAATATGGGGATAATACTAGGCGAACATAACTTGAAAAGAGGTTTTCAGAACTGCTTATACATTTTTTGTCGGCCAAGTTAAAAACATGTTTTCCTGCCCTGCGACTTTTAATAATTATTGAAAAAAATGGGGATAATACTAGGCGAACATAACTTGAGAAGAGGTTTTCAGAACTGCTTATATATTTTTTGTCGGCCAAGTTAAACACATGTTTTCCTGCCCTGCGACTTTTAATAATTATTGAATAATATGGGGATAATACTAGGCGAACATAACTTGAAAAGAGGTTTTCAGAACTGCTTATACATTTTTTGTCGGCCAAGTTAAAAACAAGTTTTCCTGCCCTGCGACTTTTAATAATTATTGAAAAAAATGGGGATAATACTAGGCGAACATAACTTGAGAAGAGGTTTTCAGAACTGCTTATATATTTTTTGTCGGCCAAGTTAAACACATGTTTTCCTGCCCTGCGACTTTTAATAATTATTGAATAATATGGGGATAATACTAGGCGAACATAACTTGAAAAGAGGTATTCAGAACTGCTTATACATTTTTTGTCGGCCAAGTTAAAAACAAGTTTTCCTGCTCTGCGACTTTTATTATTTATTGAAAAAAGGGCGGATAATACTAGGCGAACATAACTTGAAAAGAGGTAATCAGAACTGCTTCCACATTTTTTGTCAGCCAAGTTAAACACATGTTTTCCTGCCCTGCGACTTTTAATAATTATTGAATAATATGGGGATAATACTAGGCGAACATAACTTGAAAAGAGGTATTCAGAACTGCTTATACATTTTTTGTCGGCCAAGTTAAACACAAGTTTTCCTGCCCTGCGACTTTTATTATTTATTGAAAAAAGGGCGGATAATACTAGGCGAACATAACTTGAGAAGAGGTTTTCAGAACTGCTTATATATTTTTTGTCGGCCAAGTTAAACACATGTTTTCCTGCCCTGCGACTTTTAATAATTATTGAATAATATGGGGATAATACTAGGCGAACATAACTTGAAAAGAGGTTTTCAGAACTGCTTATACATTTTTTGTCGGCCAAGTTAAAAACAAGTTTTCCTGCCCTGCGACTTTTAATAATTATTGAAAAAAATGGGGATAATACTAGGCGAACATAACTTGAAAAGAGGTTTTCAGAACTGCTTATACATTTTTTGTCGGCCAAGTTAAAAACATGTTTTCCTGCCCTGCGACTTTTAATAATTATTGAATAATATGGGATAATACTAGGCGAACATAACTTGAAAAGAGGTTTTCAGAACTGCTTATACATTTTTTGTCGGCCAAGTTAAAAACATGTTTTCCTGCCCTGCGACTTTTAATAATTATTGAATAATATGGGGATAATACTAGGCGAACATAACTTGAAAAGAGGTTTTCAGAACTGCTTATACATTTTTTGTCGGCCAAGTTAAAAACATGTTTTCCTGCCCTGCGACTTTTAATAATTATTGAATAATATGGGGATAATACTAGGCGAACATAACTTGAAAAGAGGTTTTCAGAACTGCTTATACATTTTTTGTCGGCCAAGTTAAAAACAAGTTTTCCTGCCCTGCGACTTTTGATAATTATTGAAAAAAGGGCGGATAATACTAGGCGAACATAACTTGAAAAGAGGTATTCAGAACTGCTTATACATTTTTTGTCGGCCAAGTTAAAAACAAGTTTTCCTGCCCTGCGACTTTTGATAATTATTGAAAAAAGGGCGGATAATACTAGGCGAACATAACTTGAAAAGAGGTATTCAGAACTGCTTCCACATTTTTTGTCAGCCAAGTTAAAAACAAGTTTTCCTGCCCTGCGACTTTTATTATTTATTGAAAAAAGGGCGGATAATACTAGGCGAACATAACTTGAGAAGAGGTTTTCAGAACTGCTTATACATTTTTTGTCGGCCAAGTTAAAAACAAGTTTTCCTGCCCTGCGACTTTTAATAATTATTGAAAAATGGGGATAATACTAGGCGAACATAACTTGAAAAGAGGTATTCAGAACTGCTTATACATTTTTTGTCGGCCAAGTTAAAAACAAGTTTTCCTGCCCTGCGACTTTTGATAATTATTGAAAAAAGGGCGGATAATACTAGGCGAACATAACTTGAAAAGAGGTATTCAGAACTGCTTCCACATTTTTTGTCAGCCAAGTTAAAAACAAGTTTTCCTGCCCTGCGACTTTTATTATTTATTGAAAAAAGGGCGGATAATACTAGGCGAACATAACTTGAGAAGAGGTTTTCAGAACTGCTTATATATTTTTTGTCGGCCAAGTTAAACACATGTTTTCCTGCCCTGCGACTTTTAATAATTATTGAATAATATGGGGATAATACTAGGCGAACATAACTTGAAAAGAGGTTTTCAGAACTGCTTATACATTTTTTGTCGGCCAAGTTAAAAACATGTTTTCCTGCCCTGCGACTTTTAATAATTATTGAAAAAAATGGGGATAATACTAGGCGAACATAACTTGAGAAGAGGTTTTCAGAACTGCTTATATATTTTTTGTCGGCCAAGTTAAACACATGTTTTCCTGCCCTGCGACTTTTAATAATTATTGAATAATATGGGGATAATACTAGGCGAACATAACTTGAAAAGAGGTTTTCAGAACTGCTTATACATTTTTTGTCGGCCAAGTTAAAAACAAGTTTTCCTGCCCTGCGACTTTTAATAATTATTGAAAAAAATGGGGATAATACTAGGCGAACATAACTTGAGAAGAGGTTTTCAGAACTGCTTATATATTTTTTGTCGGCCAAGTTAAACACATGTTTTCCTGCCCTGCGACTTTTAATAATTATTGAATAATATGGGGATAATACTAGGCGAACATAACTTGAAAAGAGGTATTCAGAACTGCTTATACATTTTTTGTCGGCCAAGTTAAAAACAAGTTTTCCTGCTCTGCGACTTTTATTATTTATTGAAAAAAGGGCGGATAATACTAGGCGAACATAACTTGAAAAGAGGTAATCAGAACTGCTTCCACATTTTTTGTCAGCCAAGTTAAACACATGTTTTCCTGCCCTGCGACTTTTAATAATTATTGAATAATATGGGGATAATACTAGGCGAACATAACTTGAAAAGAGGTATTCAGAACTGCTTATACATTTTTTGTCGGCCAAGTTAAACACAAGTTTTCCTGCCCTGCGACTTTTATTATTTATTGAAAAAAGGGCGGATAATACTAGGCGAACATAACTTGAGAAGAGGTTTTCAGAACTGCTTATATATTTTTTGTCGGCCAAGTTAAACACATGTTTTCCTGCCCTGCGACTTTTAATAATTATTGAATAATATGGGGATAATACTAGGCGAACATAACTTGAAAAGAGGTTTTCAGAACTGCTTATACATTTTTTGTCGGCCAAGTTAAAAACAAGTTTTCCTGCCCTGCGACTTTTGATAATTATTGAAAAAAGGGCGGATAATACTAGGCGAACATAACTTGAAAAGAGGTTTTCAGAACTGCTTATACATTTTTTGTCGGCCAAGTTAAAAACATGTTTTCTTGCCCTGCGACTTTTAATAATTATTGGATAATATGAGGATAATACTAGGCGAACATAACTTGAAAAGAGGTTTTCAGAACTGCTTATACATTTTTTGTCGGCCAAGTTAAAAACATGTTTTCCTGCCCTGCGACTTTTAATAATTATTGAATAATATGGGGATAATACTAGGCGAACATAACTTGAAAAGAGGTTTTCAGAACTGCTTATACATTTTTTGTCGGCCAAGTTAAAAACATGTTTTCCTGCCCTGCGACTTTTAATAATTATTGAATAATATGGGGATAATACTAGGCGAACATAACTTGAAAAGAGGTTTTCAGAACTGCTTATACATTTTTTGTCGGCCAAGTTAAAAACAAGTTTTCCTGCCCTGCGACTTTTGATAATTATTGAAAAAAGGGCGGATAATACTAGGCGAACATAACTTGAAAAGAGGTTTTCAGAACTGCTTATACATTTTTTGTCGGCCAAGTTAAAAACATGTTTTCTTGCCCTGCGACTTTTAATAATTATTGGATAATATGAGGATAATACTAGGCGAACATAACTTGAAAAGAGGTTTTCAGAACTGCTTATACATTTTTTGTCGGCCAAGTTAAAAACAAGTTTTCCTGCCCTGCGACTTTTATTATTTATTGAAAAAAGGGCGGATAATACTAGGCGAACATAACTTGAGAAGAGGTTTTCAGAACTGCTTATATATTTTTTGTCGGCCAAGTTAAAAACATGTTTTCCTGCCCTGCGACTTTTAATAATTATTGAAAAAAATGGGGATAATACTAGGCGAACATAACTTGAAAAGAGGTTTTCAGAACTGCTTATACATTTTTTGTCGGCCAAGTTAAAAACATGTTTTCCTGCCCTGCGACTTTTAATAATTATTGAAAAAAATGGGGATAATACTAGGCGAACATAACTTGAAAAGAGGTTTTCAGAACTGCTTATACATTTTTTGTCGGCCAAGTTAAAAACAAGTTTTCCTGCCCTGCGACTTTTAATAATTATTGAAAAAAATGGGGATAATACTAGGCGAACATAACTTGAAAAGAGGTATTCAGAACTGCTTATACATTTTTTGTCGGCCAAGTTAAAAACAAGTTTTCCTGCCCTGCGACTTTTGATAATTATTGAAAAAAGGGCGGATAATACTAGGCGAACATAACTTGAAAAGAGGTATTCAGAACTGCTTCCACATTTTTTGTCAGCCAAGTTAAAAACAAGTTTTCCTGCCCTGCGACTTTTATTATTTATTGAAAAAAGGGCGGATAATACTAGGCGAACATAACTTGAGAAGAGGTTTTCAGAACTGCTTATACATTTTTTGTCGGCCAAGTTAAAAACATGTTTTCCTGCCCTGCGACTTTTAATAATTATTGAAAAATGGGGATAATACTAGGCGAACATAACTTGAAAAGAGGTATTCAGAACTGCTTATACATTTTTTGTCGGCCAAGTTAAAAACAAGTTTTCCTGCCCTGCGACTTTTGATAATTATTGAAAAAAGGGCGGATAATACTAGGCGAACATAACTTGAAAAGAGGTATTCAGAACTGCTTCCACATTTTTTGTCAGCCAAGTTAAAAACAAGTTTTCCTGCCCTGCGACTTTTATTATTTATTGAAAAAAGGGCGGATAATACTAGGCGAACATAACTTGAGAAGAGGTTTTCAGAACTGCTTATATATTTTTTGTCGGCCAAGTTAAACACATGTTTTCCTGCCCTGCGACTTTTAATAATTATTGAATAATATGGGGATAATACTAGGCGAACATAACTTGAAAAGAGGTTTTCAGAACTGCTTATACATTTTTTGTCGGCCAAGTTAAAAACAAGTTTTCCTGCCCTGCGACTTTTGATAATTATTGAAAAAAGGGCGGATAATACTAGGCGAACATAACTTGAAAAGAGGTTTTCAGAACTGCTTATACATTTTTTGTCGGCCAAGTTAAAAACATGTTTTCCTGCCCTGCGACTTTTAATAATTATTGATAATATGAGGATAATACTAGGCGAACATAACTTGAAAAGAGGTTTTCAGAACTGCTTATATATTTTTTGTCGGCCAAGTTAAACACATGTTTTCCTGCCCTGCGACTTTTAATAATTATTGAATAATATGGGGATAATACTAGGCGAACATAACTTGAAAAGAGGTTTTCAGAACTGCTTATACATTTTTTGTCGGCCAAGTTAAAAACAAGTTTTCCTGCCCTGCGACTTTTGATAATTATTGAAAAAAGGGCGGATAATACTAGGCGAACATAACTTGAAAAGAGGTTTTCAGAACTGCTTATACATTTTTTGTCGGCCAAGTTAAAAACATGTTTTCTTGCCCTGCGACTTTTAATAATTATTGGATAATATGAGGATAATACTAGGCGAACATAACTTGAAAAGAGGTTTTCAGAACTGCTTATACATTTTTTGTCGGCCAAGTTAAAAACAAGTTTTCCTGCCCTGCGACTTTTATTATTTATTGAAAAAAGGGCGGATAATACTAGGCGAACATAACTTGAAAAGAGGTATTCAGAACTGCTCATACATTTTATCTCGGCCAAGTTAAAAACAAGTTTTCCTGCCCTGCGACTGTTATTATCTATTGAAAAAAGAGCGAATAATACTAGGCGAACATAACTTGAAAAGAGGTATTCAGAACTGCTTATACATTTTTTGTCGGCCAAGTTAAAAACAAGTTTTTCTGCCCTGCGACTTTCAAAATTTATCGGAAAAAATGCGGGTAATACTAGGCGAACATAACTTGAAAAGAGGTATTCAGAACTGCTTATACATTTTTTGTCGGCCAAGTTAAAAACAAGTTTTCCTGCTCTGCGACTTTTATTATTTATTGAAAAAAGGGCGGATAATACTAGGCGAACATAACTTGAAAAGAGGTATTCAGAACTGCTTCCACATTTTTTGTCAGCCAAGTTAAAAACAAGTTTTCCTGCCCTGCGACTTTTAATAATCATTGAATAAAATGGGGATAATACTAGGCGAACATAACTTGAAAAGAGGTATTCAGAACTGCTTCCACATTTTTTGTCAGCCAAGTTAAAAACAAGTTTTCCTGCCCTGCGACTTTTAATAATCATTGAATAAAATGGGGATAATACTAGGCGAACATAACTTGAAAAGAAGTATTCAGAACTGCTTATACATTTTTTGTCGGCCAAGTTAAAAACAAGTTTTCCTGCCCTGCGACTTTTAATAATTATTGAAAAAAGGGCAGATAATACTAGGCGAACATATTAAAATGAAATTTCCAAAAAAATTATAGAAATATATATTGTTTTATTATCAATTGAAATTTACATCATGTACAACAACTGTAAGCAATTTTTCACAAATTATCAATCCTTATTGATAGTAAATACTGGTAATGCGTTATTACAATTTGGTTTTTACCTTCCCAGTTCAACACATTTGATATTTTCGTGTCATCAATTCGTCAATTTAACTTTTTTTAATGATAAAATATTTAATGACTCGTTTGCTAATCACTGTCAAAAATACGATGCACACAGAATATAATTTGATTGTTAATGTTATCTGTCAATTGTCCTTTTGCAAAATCAAAGTATTGTTGTTGTTGTTTTGACATTTTGCTAGATATTTGTTTCTTGGACGATGTCATTGACTTCCATCACCATAGCTTGATAAAAGTACTAGGAAAAGTAAAAACTAATAACATATATATGGTACGATGACTTATGTTTAAAATAGAGTTGAATAAATTGAGCGTTTTAGTAGCCTTGAAGATCATTTTGTTTTGATTAAAGCATAGAATCAATTGCATGTATCACGCCATTTGTAGCTGGAATATTGCGATTAATTACAACAGCATCGTTAACTGTGATTTGTCCTACATAAAAACATAACAATATAATATAACATAAATGAATTTTATTGTTGTTTTATCATTGTTTTATATCAAGATCATTTACCATCATCTTTCCATATTCTAAGTTTGAATCTTGGTAAAATTGTATTCATTTCACGATAATGACTGATTCCAGCAGTATACAATGTTGTTGGTAATATATGTCGTGATATAATTTCTTTTATATTTTTTGATCTAAAAGAAGTTTTATTATGTCCTGCATTTGACTCAAAGTATTTATCTATTGGTGCAAAAACTGTATATGTTCGTGTTCCTGTTAAAACAAAAAAAAAAAAAAAATACAAATCAATTGATAACATATTTCGTAATATATTAATATTAAATTACCAGTTAGTATTTTATCAAGTCCTGAAACATGTAACATTTTTAAAAATTGACTAAATCGTTGTTCACGATCAGCAGCAAGAGTTTGCATTAAATCTCCAATTGGTAGAGGAAACATTACTCGGTCCATTTCATGAGCAATACCCTGTGGTAGCTGGATATTTTTTTTAGTTGAAACTATTTTTGCTCCATTTATTGTTGTTATCTGTTGACGTAATTTAAATGGATATAATAAAGTAAAATTTTATTGTTAAAAATTCAAGTGATGATTTTAAAATGGTGTTAAAAAAATTTTCTTACTTTATTGGTAGTATCTCGATCATTATCATCCTTGTTGTATACATTGACTCTCAGTTGAGTTCCAGCAAGACTAACACCAATCATTTCATCTTGAAGAGAGTCAGTATCAAAAGCACCTGGAATAGCATGATGTAGTAAAAGCTACATCAATAAAAAATAACATTAAACATTTAAATAACAATCAAATTGTATTAAAATTTTATTTAAATGTTCTTAAACACTTACTCCACTTAAAAGTCGTGGATTTTCTCTGAATTTTTGTTCAGCTTTTTCAGCACCTCCTAAATGAATCAATAGTTTATCAAATGCTCTATCACTAGGTATGAAAACTGTATAGGGACCTGCAATAAAAACATTTATTAAATAAAATATTATTTTAAAATGAATTTAATAAAATTAATTAATGTAAAATTACCTGTTTCATTTAGTACTGTGTTAAGACCTGATTGTAAAAGATATTTTGCCATAGCAAAAAATCCATTTGCTTTTAATAAATTTTCCATTGTATCTGATGAATATTGATTTGATAAATAATTTGTTTGGGAATTTTTATTTTTAATATCATTGAATTCTAAATTATCAGCATTATTATTTATAGCTCCATTTGTTTTAATAACACTTTCTGTTACTGTTAATGATGGAGAATAATTTTTTGGTAAAAATATATATGATGGTGTTATTGCTTTCATTGTTGTTGATTTAATAGTTTCAAAATTTTTGTAATTATTTTCTGTTAATGTTGATGCAGACGTAACATAATTATCATATTGATAAACTGGTGTTGTAGAAACAAATGATGATTTTGAATTTGTTATAAATTCAACATCTTGAGATTTTTTTAATGTATTTAAATTAATTATTGTTTTATTTGTTAATGGTTTTATCATTGTTAATATACTTTGGTTCATTGGTTTTGTCATTGATATTGATGATTCTTTTGGTTGAACAAAATCAATTTCACCTTTTTTTATTTTTTCAATAATTGATTTAACATCATTTGAATCTTTTTTATCTGAACTACTTTTAATTCCTTGTATATGAAATGTACCATCATATTGTTCTTCAAGTATAACAAATGTTACTTTTTTATCTGTTTGATTTTGTTCAAATGATTTTTCAATATTTTCTAATTTTTTATTATTTAAATTTGGTATTACTTTTTGATTTAATTTATTAAATATTAATTTTTCTGGTGTTATTATATTTTTTGATGTTGTTGACGATATGTGATTTAAATTTTTAATACTTATTAATTCTGATTCATTTGTTAATATATCATCAAAAACTTTATCATTATTTTCAATCGAATCTAAATTTGTTTGTTTCGTTTTTTTTATTATTTTTTCATAATTATTATCATTAACATTATCTTTAATTGGATTTAATGTTGGTGATTGTTTTGGTTGAATAAATTTAACTTGATGTGCTGCGATAGCTTTTAGAAAAATTTCTGATTCTTCTGGTGTAAATTTTCTGAATAATGAAGAACTTACAGTTGATGATGGTTGTTGAGCATGATTGATATTTGATGAATTGAACTGTGGTGTTATTGGGTAATTTAAATTTGATTTATCATTTGAAATAACTGGTTTTTTTAAACGATTTGAATTTTGATCTACTCGGTATCTAACAAATGATGGATTAGATGAAGAACCAACGGTTGTGTCTTCTGATTGATTTGGCACAGTTATGATATTATTTCTTTGTGAGGCTTCATTATGACGTAGTTGATGTTGTTGAACATCATTTAAAATTTGTTGTTGATGTATTGGTGATAATTTTGTATGTAAACCTGATGTTATTCTGACCTATATAAACAATTATTTATCAAAAAAAAAAAAAAAAACCACTTAAAGATGCTTGACAATGACTTGCTCATTTAATATTTTACTACAAGTTTATGTTAACAATATTTTGATAGGTAAATTTATAGTCTAAAAATAATTCTAGATAAATATTTTCAAGCTAAAGAAACAAATAGTAAATTAATTTCTCATCTTTTTATTTTTCTTCAACAATATAACATCATAGAAAATTTTGAGACAACTCTCTAGTAATTATTACTTTATATCTTTCATAAACAATTAATTGACTTATTGTTTATAAAAAGTTTTGTATTTTAAATTATTTTACCGGATAAAATTTTGCGAAAGTTAAATCTCATATAATTAAATAAATAAATATAAATATTATTGTACTTATTATCATCAACCTTTTTTTTTTTTTTATAATGAGGTCAAAATTTTGTTCTGGTGTTGTTGATGAAGTATAAAGTTGTTGAAAAATATAAATACATTATTACCTTTGAAATGTTATGAGTATCAGAATCAGCATAAATAATCCGATTGACATCAAATGAATTAAGCCCAGTTATTCCAAGAATAAATAATCCATTTATAAATAACACAACACACTTAAATTTCATTTTAAAATTAAACGAAATCAATGACAAAAAAAGTAAAAAAAAAAAAAAATAAGAAAAGAAAAGAAAATTGAATATTATTTTTAAAATTAACAAATAAGAATTATAAATATTTTTTCGTTTATATATGTATTTTTCAAATAAAATTGATTCGGATGTTAAGATAAAAGAAAGTTACTATGATTTCACTGTTTTAAGCTGACGTGTACAGGGTTGCTGTAACGATGATTTCAGAATGAAATGAAAGTTTTGCTCTGTTAATTGCTTAAAGAAGAAAACCGCGAAATGGAGAGGCGGGAAGCATCAAAGTGGGAGATGGACTGAATTTTGTTCAACGGAAGATTACATCCTCTTAGAGAATGGCAATTCAATGAAATGAATATTTTAAATTCAAGCCTTTTTTTTTTTTTTTCCTGATGGCTTGTAGTTTTTTTTTTTTTATGTTTTTCATATAAACTCCATTTAACTTCCCACGTTTTAATAAAAAAAAAAATTGATATAAACGACATTATCAAAATACAGAAAATCACAGTGAAAGCTAATTAATACTTGAAGAAAAAAAAAATATAATATAAAAATAATTCTTTTTTCATTTTATTACATCTTCTTTTGTTTTATAAATATTTTATCATGACTTAATTGTTTATTTGTTTGATATATTTGTATTTTAGTTAACAAAAAAAAAACACACCTAATAAAATAACAGACATGAAATAAAAAAAAAAACATCATATGGATACCGGAAACAGGACAGGCTCATTAAAATATCTCGAGGCAAGCTATAAATCGATTCTATAAAATTGTCAGTAGTGATATAATCAACATAAACGCATTATAGACTAGAAAAAAAAAAAAAAAAAAAAAAAAATTACTTCATATTATAAGTGTAAATTTATATTATCAATTTTATTATCTATAAATCATAAATAACATCTGAACGATTCAATCTAAATAAGTATGATTACGTTTTATAAATATTAATATAAAAATCTATTATATCGATGTAACTACAGTTCTCAAGAAAATTATAACTTAACAATATTTTATACTTGTGAGTAAGTAAAATTTAAATGATTTAAAATAATAATAATAATAATTTTTGTTTTATTAATTTCACTAGAGATTTCTTTACGTATTTTTTTTTTTTTAAAGGATATACCGGAAGTAATATCATCAAGTTTGTATAAAATAATTAAATGTCTGTATGAATATTTAAATTTGTATGCTGAAGTGTGATAATTAAACATCAACATATTTGTAATTTAAATATTATAAAATTTTATAATGAAAAGTAACTTTCATTTTTTAACAAAATTAAAAAAAAAAAAATCTATAGAATTATCAAAACTATCAGTGAATTTATGCATCGTAAAACCGACAAATGAGTGGCCAAAGATGTTTTATGTCAAGTATCTTGGTTCACAAAATATACAATACATGTGGGGAATTGATAAAATCAGAGAGCCTATTGACAATATGGTGGCTGTTGCAAAAAAATTTCATAATAATATTATATTACCACTCATAAAAATAATTATTTTACATGAAGAAATTATTATTACACCTATTTGTGATATAAAATCAAAAAAATTATTTAAAAAAAAAATTTCAATTGAAAAAATATCATATGGATCAAGAGATATTGTTTATAATAAAATTTGGTCAATGATTGTTGTTCATGACACAATATCAATTGATAATTATTCCAATTTTGAATGTCATGGATTTATTTGTAAATCAACATATCATGCAGAACAAATAACAATAGCACTTGAAAATGCATTTAAATTTTATTTGATGAAAACAAATTTATTAATAAATAACTGAAGAATTCATATTTTAAAATAATACATTCATTCAGTGCTGATGTTTATTCAATTGAATATTAATCATAGTAATTGTAATGCATTGAAAAATAAAAAATAAAAAAAAATTAAGAGAAATATTTTTTACTAAAAAATAATAAATAATAAATGACTAATTTAAAAAAATAATTTTATATTAAATTATTTTTATATTATCTAATTAAATTTATTATTTCTAAATAAATTTATATTTAATTTTATTCTTTCTGGCGCATATCTTGATTCTTAATCCGTTATGGCTTTTACCGAGGTGAAGTAAGATCCTGTAGTAACTAAAAACTTGATAAAAAAAAAACAACATTATTTATTTGTCTATTTGTCTATTTGTTTTTTTTTTTTTTTTTTTTTTTTCACTGTGTATTTATAGAATAAAACTTGATGAATTACTTACAGACATGTAGCTTTCCAATCTTAAAGGAATTAAATTCCCTGCAAATATTTTTAATGGTGCATTACTTCTTGCTATTATAAACATTATTGTTTTTTGATGTTTTATTTGAAAAGATTCCCAATTACTACTGTATGCAGCAGAAGCAACTTTTTCTGCCTGAAAGAAAAAATAAAATTATAAATTATTAGTATTATTTTATTACAATTTATTTAATTATCTATTTTTTATTTTATTTTTAATAAAAAGTTGATGGCTTTGGTAGTAATAACCAGCGATTACTACTTACTTCAGTAGCTATTGTTTCACCCAAAAAATAGTAGAAAAATAATTGTTGAGCATAATAAACAGCCAAAACAATAAATAACATTGCATCGACGTATGATGAACTTGTCTGAAAAATAAATAATATATCATATAACAATTGATTAATTAATTTATATAAATAAAAAAAAAATTACACTTGATACAGCTAAGCCAGCACAAACAATAGCAATAATAACTGCTAAAAAAATTAACAAAACAATATATGTATAAGATTCATTGATCTTTGAAATATCACTGAAATAAATAAATTCTGTTAAATTTTTTTTACTAACTAAATTAACAAATTAAATAACAAATTAATTACCAAAGAACATCTTCATGAAATTTGACAATTGATGACAAAATTTTTTGATTAGTTTTGTCATTGTTATCATTAGGAATCGTTATAAGTTTTTGATGAATTTCTTTGAGTCTAGCACAACAATATAAAATACACCAAACATATGAAAATTCACTTGCACTGGTGCAACCTAAAACAATAGTGATAACAATTTCATGAACATAAGTAATAGCATAAAAAATTTTTGAATGTTTCCAATCCCAAGGATAATAAGCATTAAATGGTAAAGTTCGATTTTCTTCTAATAAAGGACCAGCAAGATATCCAATTGATAAAAATATTGCAATTCCATAAAACCCAAAACATATTAAACTTGCTAATTTCATATAATTTTTAAAATAAATATTTGTTAATGAATTTTTATTTAAATTTGCTAAACAATGTTCTAATTTAATAGATAATTTAGCTAGTTTTTTTTTGTGTGAACGATAGATACATAATTTTCCAAATGATATTATTAACTGCATCTGAAAAAAAAATATATATTAAATTTATATAAAAATTTATAAATAAAATATATCTTTATTGTTGTCTTACCATTGGTCCAATACTTTCAGCTGCTGAATTAAAATCTGTTACTTTCATACACATTATACCCATCAAAATAAATTGTAAAAGAGCTGAAAAACTAACACTAAAAAAATGTATTGAATCAATATATTTTTTATACGTTAAATTATTTTTTGTAATTGGCCAAACAGCTACAACTTTTAAAAGTATTTTAGTAAAATTCCAAAAATAATTTATTTGTGTAAATTTGATGTCTTTGTTTATGATATTTTTCATTGTAAAGACTCAAATAACAATTTATTATATGAATTGAAAAATATTCTTCATCGCAAAATTATGTGTCTGTAAATGCATTTAGTGAAATTAAATATTTAATACAAATCAAAACTCTCCCTATGAGCTATGGAAAATTGAATATTTTTTTATTGCATAATATAGTATTGAAAGTATCGAACGGTATCAGTTACACCAAAGTATATTTATTATTCAAATAATATCGTATGCAAATAGTATCAGTTTTACATGGTCCATGTTTATATTTTGTTTTATTTTTCGACTCCTCACTTGCAACGTAAAACGTTCACGTGTTAAATTCTCATATAAATTTTTTAGTAAGATTGGCAAATAAATATTCGCAGTACATAGCTGCGAAAAAAAAATATATAAAAACAAAATTGTTTTGTACTTGTGAATTATATATTGATAACCACCTTAGTATTGTTCTATACACAAGTTTATTTTTTATTTTCAATGTGTTTTTTTGTAGTATAAATATCGAAAAATTATGACATATTTACCGGTAAAGTTTACCAAAAAAATTGAAGATTCTATCGTGTCTTGTGATGTTGCACATTATTTTGATAAGTATATAGAATAAAAAAATTTATTAAGTTGTTACTAATTGGTAAAACTTTTATTTGATAGAATTACTTGAAGTTGATGGAAAATCAAATAAGCCTGCAAAAAAAGATCACTTAATTTTTATTTTTAAATTAAAATTTAGTAGTACAAAGTTTTATGAACGATCACATATTTATTTAATGAATGTATATACTTCATTTCATCATGTACAAAACTTAAATATATTATCATTATAAAATACAGTGAATAAAATAACAAATTAAACTTAAAATTCTAAAACATTTTTCGTTAAAGATATGTTGGAATAATGTTTCATTTTAATGTCTATTTTCTTTTGCGTAAATATTATATTTAGAACTATCAACTAGCATGGAATATTTTCCACAAACAAAAATTTTTAACGTGATCGTACTGAAAGATTGAAATGAAATTTAAAAAATAGTAAATAAAAAATTAATTTTTTTTTTTTTTTTTGTTTACTTAGTGTAACTACAAAACTGTTGAAGTGTATATATACAGAAAAAAATAATAGGTCTAGTAAAACATATTAGATTTAATCATGTTTAGATACGTTCTACAACATGATTACACATTTTCATATAGATTTTGAATGCAATTCAAAAGTAAAATAATAAAAATAATATTCAGAAAATAAGTGGAAGAATAGACAAGTTTGTAACTAGTTTCTATCAAACTTCAAGGTTTTTCGCAGACTATTTTTTTATTATTTATAGAATAATTTATCAGTAGATAGGAGTAAAACAATAAACCTCCGATTATGACCTTAAAGCTTGATAGGAAAAATCTCGTTTATGACTGATCAAAGTACATGAGTTTAAAAAAATAAAGAACAAGTTTTTTACCATTTATATAAATAATGCTTGATTTTCAACAAATTATTATTTAGGACAGTTTAATCCAGAATATATTATTCACGCTCCGAATTTTTCGAATCAATACTCGCATCTAATAAAACATTTTGATTTTTGAATTTTCATTATACGATTTTAAATTAAATATTAACTATATTTAATCTGAATTTCAATAATCAAACTTTAAATGTATATAACAGGAGTAACAGTTTAAAAACTCTTAATAATATAAAAACGAAAAAGAAATTTATCGTGATTCATTAAAAGATATAAAATTTGGAGTTGATTCTTTCTTTTTTCTATTTAATTGTATTGAATTATCTTGTTCATTTGCTTTTCTACCTACAAGACATAAACCTCGTGGACTATTGTATCTTCCTCGTGATGGAAGAATTGTTTTTTTAATACCTGAACGTTTATTATTTCTCTGTACATATTGATCATCAAAAATAAATGACTCATTAAGTGATTCATCAGAGTTTTTATTATCCTGAGATTGTTTTGCATTTTCGATGATATCACTGTAATCATAATGGCTACTGTTATTTTCATGATTAGGACAATCTTTATCATTATTATTATTATTGTTATTGTAATTATTAAAATTATTATTGTCATTATTATTAATAGTATATTGAATTTGTTGAATTTTTTGTTTCGTTGTTTTTTCGTCCGATAATGGTAGATGTTCAGTTTTTTGAATAACAAATGATGTATTTAAATTGGGTGATATTAAAGAACGATCTACACTTTCTTGTTCTTGAGTTTCTTTTACAAAACTAGGAAGACTTGAAGAAGTTTTAAGAATTAATTCCTGTTCTTCTGTGTTTAAATTATAAGATAAGGATCCATTATTGTTGCCATGAATAATATCTGGGTAATCACGTGATTGATCAGAATAAGCCGTGGGACTTTTCTCATTGCCAATTTTTACGTTGTATTGAATTCTTCTAAAATAAACATTAATATATCAGTCTATACAGTTTCATTATAATAGAGGCTAACAATTATGTTTTGTAATATTAAAAATGTATATGCATTGTAAAAATTTAAAGAACCCAGGTATGGTTATGCAGATGCGTAGGGTAACAATGACTTGTTAAAATAATTGTCTAAGTGTGTACGTTTTAAATTTTAGCAATGAATTGGTAGACAAAATTTGGCATGTATATACGAGCAATTTTATTTACGTGGGTTTATTTTTTACGGTGTGTACGTTACCTTACCTGGGTCGCACTTCACGTTCTCCATCACGTGTTGAATAAATTCTGTCTCGATGATTACGCTCGTAATCACGGTAAGGTTTTCGCTGTCTCATTGGTCGACGAACAGGCATGTCATCTATGTCATCTTCATCATAATCATCCATTAATGGAGTTGATGAAATAGGTTCGGTGGTTAATTTTCGGGGTTCTAAAATATAATAAATTTATTAGAAATTTAGGCGATTTAATAATTTAAAAAATTATTACTTATTAATTAAAAATTTTTATTATAAAATAAACTTGCCAGGTGTTGAAAGTTGAGTCGTTTTGTATGCAAATCTCTCTTTTTCTGATAAAGGAACTGGTCGTCGTATTTTCGATGGTATTCTAGGTCGTGAGTAGACAGATGTATTTAGAACTAAAGGTTTATTTGAAGAATCTGAGCTTCCAACTACTGCCTCTTCTTCATCATATTCATTTCTATATAATTAAAAAAAAAGAAAATAATCGTTGTTCATTTTACTCTACTGTGAGAAATAAAGCATCTTTAATTTGCTGAATGACTGATTATTTTTAAAATACCTTTTTTCTTGTGATGGAGCTGCAACTGTAGCTCGCTCAAAATCTTTAATTGGTCGGGCATTGCTTGAAAATTCTTTTCTGGTGTTTCGATTTGAAAATCTTTCATTTGGAACATTGGATCCGAAATCTTTATAATCTCTTGCTGGCTCTCTTCGAGAAATATCACGATCTCGATTATTTCTATCTCGATCTCTGTCTTGGAAATCTTGATTTCGATCACGATTTCGTTCCCTCATGTAAGTTCGATCATTATATTCATGATTATTACGTCGTTCATAATTATTACGCATTCTTGGTTGTTCATAGTCGTCATCGTAATATTCTTCTTCATAGTAATCATAAGATGGACGTCTTCTGTAAGGTCTTCTTCGACGGAAGGGTCGAGAGCCTTCTATCGATGCTTCTGTTGCCTGATTAGTTGGTGTAGTAATTTGCGCTTTCGAAGTTGTTGGTGCTAGAGTTGTCGTTGTTGTTGTCGTTGTTGTTGATGGTGTTGTTGTTGAAGCTGCTTGATAAAGAACATCATTACGATACCAGTATTTTTTTGAATTTACACAATCAACTTCTGATACAAAATGACAAATGAAATTTTTTTGATCAAAAGCTGTAAAATTTGCGCATAGAAAATCATAGCGTGTTCCAAAAAGACAATGATGATAAACCTACAGAAAGAATTTTACTTTTAAATAAATATCATAAAGTTTAAAGTTATTAAATAATTAACATAATTTTACCTGGCACTTGTGTGGAACACTTGCATAAAATCCATCATGAAGTCCATCACACGCAAATTTAATGTCTGCTGGAATACTATTATAAAATGGATATTCACTCAAATTATATCCATTTAATTCTCTTGGCAAATTAGGATCCCAAACATAATCTATTTGTGGAATACCAGTGAGAGTACGTTTAGTTGTACCATTAATTTCATTGGCGATTGTCGATACCTATATGTAAATAAAAATGTAATAGTGCTACTCCTCTTCTAATTTGTATTAACCTATTTTTTTTTTTGTTTTTATTATTGTTTCTTAGATAAATATCTACCTCGTCAATATTGTCTCCCTCGTTGATATCTTCCTCTTCCTCAGGTGCTTCAGTTGTAGTTGTGCTTGTCGTTGCTACTTTTAATTTAGTCCTTGATCCTTTCAAAGCATTCGATACTGTCAAGACTAATAGTATTCCTAAAAATATTATATTCATGAAGTAAAAAAGTTAGGTAATTTTATAGCTGATGAGATTAAAAGTCGTTTGTTTTATCAACAAGTATATATAAAATATTTACCATAAGATATTAGCAAAAGTGATTTCTTTGGCAGCATTTTGAAGGCTCTAAAATTAAAGAAACATATATTCAAGTTATTTTAAGTAATTTAGTAGTGAGTAAAAAAAATAATATTGTTTAAAAAGTGCGCGATGAGTCACATTGTATTCTTGCATTGTCGTCGCAAACCAGTCTGTAAGAATTAAATATTCTACACACACTCAAGGTTCTTGTAAGACTATATAGTACTTGGCAAAAAAACAGTGCAAGATTTTATTTCACTTCATAGTTTTACTGATAAAATTATTTTTTTTGCAATTGAATTTTGAACATCACTGTTGCACTATTTTTATAAATATTATTATCTTAATTTTTTACATATATCACAATATAATTCTACCTTCAATCATATAGTTTCAAAATAATAAAAAATAACATTGAAAATTATTATTATTACGAGCAATTGTTGCAACGTTGCACAATGGTAGCATTACAGAGCAAGAAATTCGGTAGCTGGTGTCACGGAATTACAGTGACCATTTTGTGCTTTTATTCATTCGAATATTCACAATGTTATTCCAAAAAAAATAAAATAAAAATAAAAACTGCCTCAACAAATGATGCGTGAATAAATAATTATGATGCAATAGAAAAAGTTTCAATCAAATATTTTAATTTTTAAAAATTCGAATATATATATATTATAATGAACTTTAAAATGATTTTTTATACATTTTCCTTTTCATCTATAAATATTCATTTGATTAATAAAAAATTTCATGTGACTATATTTTTTTATGCATTAACATTGAAAAATAATTTTTTCTTTTCACTGACTGATTAAGAAATAACTGTAATGGCGGTGAATTATCTGCTTACCATCTGGCTGTTTAAAAATGTCAAATGAATATGATATTCAAAAGAGAGTGTATAGTTCGTTGCTAAACTACTGATTGTAATTTTGTTACTCGATGTATAATATATAAGCAGTATAGCTATTTACTTTAAAAAAAATAAAATAATTTTTTGGTATATTAAATATATTTGTCAATCAATATAGAAAGTTTGGAATGTTTCAATGATCTAAGAATACATTAATTTTTGCATTTAATAATTTTGATTACGAAAATATCATACAACTTTTATTTAAATGCAATAAATTATAAACTATTTTTTTTTTTTTTTTTAAATTTATAATTCCATTGTATTTGTTTTATTATTTTTATTGACTTTCTAATTGTTAGAGTATGAAGTTAGCTCTTATCAAAATATATGCATTAAAACAATGAATATTGAATTCAAATCTTTTATATTATATATCTCAATTAAACTAATATTTTTTTCTACTTTTTCACTAAAGCTAACAAATTATTTATATATTTATCCACAATTTTTCTCCGGCAATTATTATACTCACACTTGTTGCAAAAATACCCATAAACACTTGAAAAAAAAAAAAAAACAGAAATCACATGAAACACAATTGTTTAATTAAAATATACATGAAAATATATAAAATTCAATTCATGTTATTTATAAATTATATATTTAAAAAAAATATCTTTGTTTTTGTATTTTAAAATTTAAGAAATTATTAAATGCCTGTCCAACCTTAAGTGGAATGGCTTAGGTACTGGCGTTAGTAGAAGTGGAAATCACCATTGGGCTGTCGTTAATTTTACTTCAAGACTTTCTACAACAAGGCTTGAGTTAACAAGTGGGGATAAGACCCACATAGCCATTAAGAATATGGTAATTGTATCCATCATATATTTTTTGCTTCGTTGAATAAGATATTTATATATTTATTTATTTTATTTTTTCATCAAATAGATAGTCATTATTTTATTTGTATTAAAAATTAAAAATTAATATATAAATATAGAGGTATATTATTTTTAAAATTTTTGACAAAAAATTGATATACAAAATTATTATTTTTAAATATTATATATTGGCAAAAATATAATAACAATAAAATACTGCTTTGGCAAAAAAAAAAAAAAAATCATATTCATACGTATACATTCGTTGTTTATTTGAGGTCTGGTGGAATTATTAGTTATATAGGGAAAAAACCTGTTTCATATAATTCGAAAAAAAAATTCCTGAATTTATTTATTTTTTAACTTGTTTTATTCTTATCCTTCTGCTGCACTTGGAATTTTCCATATATAAATTTTTTGACTGATTTAAATTGTAATTTTAATTAAAAATATTTAATTACTACAACAATATATTTTATTATTATTTTGTATTATTATAATTATAAATATATTATATAATATCGAAAACTATTATATAAAAATAATCAATATGTTAAAAAAATATATATATATTTTAAGATTGTTTCATAATTTTTATTTTACATATTATATTTTTTTGTTTTATAAATTTTTTTTTATTTCATATGATTATTTTTATGTATCGTTTTTTATTGAAGAATTTCGCAGGCTCATTACTGATTCGTGAGAGAGAACCAATGATGTTTCGAAAAAATAAAATTATGATTGAGCTTTTTGTGGATAAAAATTCTTTTGATTTCTCTAGAGAAAAAAAAATTACATAAAGTTTATGTTTGGCATTTGAAATTGTATACATGAAGCTTGCGATTGCACTGCTTTGAAGTTTTTCAAAATGTATATAGTGTTAACACATTTAGATATTGTTCACACTTGTCTACTGTCATAAAAATGCAAAAATAATGTAAATAAACATTTCAAGAAATTTTATTAGTATAAATGTATAACAAAATATAATTGTACATTAATTGAAATATTTTAAATTAAATTATGGATTGTTGTAAAGTATTCTAATAATATGAGAAAAAGAAAATTGCTCCTAGAGTTTCTGGATGTAGTTAATTACAAATTTACATTCTAAATATTCCAAAGTTGCTTTGAGGAATTGATGAATTAAGTGATGCTGCTAAACTCATGGCAAGAACACTTCTAGTATCTACTGGATCAATAACTCCATCATCCCACAAACGTGCACTTGAATAGTATGGACTACCTTCAATATCAAATTGTTGAATAATAGATTCTTTGAGACTAAGTTCATCTTCTGTTGTCCAATTTTTTTTACTTCGAATATTTTTTTCTTTAGCAAGTTGACATAATACATCTGCTGCTTGTTCTCCACCCATTACTGAAGTTTTTGCATTTGGCCATGTATACATAAATCTAGGTGAAAATGATCGTCCACACATACCTGTTTAAAATTAACATAATTATTAAATTTTTATAAATTAATTTAACGATGTGTTAAACACTCATAAATTACCATAATTTCCTGCACCATAAGATCCACCAATGACAACTGTAATTTTTGGTACTTCAGCACAAGCAACAGCAGTCACCATTTTTGCACCATTTTTAGCAATTCCACCAATTTCAGCTTCACGGCCTACCATAAAACCTGTTGAAATAAGAAGAGTATATTCAGTAAAGTAAACTTAGAATATATATAAAAAAATAAGTACTGGGATATAGAACGTGACCAAAATTATTTAAACACGTATTAGAAATCATAGTATTCGGGAATTTTACCAGAAACTTATATTGTGATCTCAATTTTAAGCTCTAATTATTTTGTTGCAGTTTGCATCAACTAGTAATTATTTTTAATCTTGCATTGATGAGTTTGATTAAACGATATTAATCTCTTCTATCAATTACTAAGCTTTAATAATTTTGCGACAATTAAATAATTTATTCATAAAAATATAAACCTGTGATATTTTGTAGAAAAATAAGTGGTATTTTTCGTTGAGCACATAATTGAACAAAATGTGCACCCTTTAATGCACTTTCAGAAAATAATACTCCATTATTAGCTACAATTCCTACTGAATATGAATGTATTTTAGCAAAACCAGTTACAAGTGTTTGTCCATATTCAGCTTTAAATTCATGAAAACGTGACCCATCAACAATCCTTGCAATAACTTCTTTGACATCATATGATTTTTTTAGATCTGTTCCAACGATTCCATAAATATCATCTATATTATACTTTGGGATTTCTATTCCATATTCAATTGTATTATTTGTTGTTGGTAAATTATTTGGTTTTAAAATTTCAATGATATTTCGAGCAATATGAAGACCATGTACATCATCAATAGCAAAATGATCTGTAACACCTGATTGTCTATAAATCATAAAATTCAATGTTAATATAAATATGATAATAATATAAATAATTTTTGATGTTTAATTTTAATGATTCCTTACTGACAATGAAGAGTAGCCCCTCCAAGATTTTCAGCTGAAACTATTTCTCCAGTTGATGCTTTTACAAGAGGTGGACCTGCCAAAAAAATTGTTCCTTGTTTATCAACAATTATATTTTCATCTGCAATTGCAGGAACATATGCACCACCAGCAGTACAACTTCCCATTACAACAGCAATTTGTGATATGCCTTTAGCACTCATTTTTGCCTAAAAAAAAATAAGTTGTCCAAATGTCATTGTTAATTTTATATGAAAACAGGAAAATTTTAAAATATTGTAAGTGAATTACTTGATTGTAAAAAGTTTGACCAAAATGATTTTTATCTGGAAATACATCAGCTTGATGAGGCAAATTTGCACCACCACTGTCAACTAAATAAACACATGGAAGATTATTTTCATTTGCAATTTCTTGTGCTCGAAGTTGTTTCTTTACAGTTATTGGATAATATGTTCCTCCTTTTACTGTGGCATCATTGGCAACAACCAAAACTTCTTTTCTATAAAAATTTAAATAATCGAAATTTGCAATAAATCAATAATTATGATAATTATACTATTGGGCTTAATATCTTTAACGATCTTTGCAGATACATCTAATATTACCCATGAATTCGTCCTATGCCAGTTATAATTCCACCAGCATAAATTTGTTCATTTCCATACATTCCATATCCAGCTAATTGTGAAAATTCTAAGAATGGTGATTCAGCATCAAGTAAAACATTAATTCTATCGCGAACTAATAATTTGCCTTTTGCAACATGACTGTCGCGTGATTTTTGATTACGGCCACCAGTGACAATTTCTTCGACAGTTTTTGTAAGTTTATCAACCAATTTTGTCATATCATGATAATTTTTCTGATAAAAAAAAATAAATATATTAAATTAATGTAAATATTTTAATGTACAAAATGACAATGTTTTGTGTAGATGAGCTTAAAAAAAATAAAAATCCTTGTAGTCAAGGTAACTACCCGGAAAGTATAATGTTTGCGAGTTCAAATCCCGTCAGGGTCACTACTTGTTTTTCCAATTTTTTTTCAATGAAAAATAGCAATAAATAAAATATAAAATAATGACGGAAATAAAACAACATAATTAATCCTTGACAACATACTTTGGATTAAAATTAATTAATATTTTCTAATTTAATTAACATTTTAATTTCAATTAAAAATGATATTAAATTATTCTTTTTTTAAAAATTTCATAGAGATGAGTAATAGTTCTATATATAAAACCATCAAATACAGTAGAATGTCAGGGTTCAAAAAAAAATTAAATAAATCCATAAGAAAGCTAAACTATTAAAATACTATTTCATAAACTATATTACTCAAAATTAGAAAGACATACCTTTCGTTTTCCATAAATATTACTAATTTAAAAACGAAACTTATTTTTTTGTTTTGACCTATGTTTTCATTATAACGGTAACACTTCTTAATTTTTTTACTCACTTAAAATATAAAATACAACATTCTAACCTGGTATAAAGTTGACTCGGTATCCACTTTCGATTCAATTATCGATGAGATTGATCTTGATAATATCCTAAAACTGACTAATTTATTTTCAATTTGTCTAAGCATGATGATAAAAATAATTAACAATTGTATTGCTCAAAAGACTTTGCCAAAAATTATTTTGTATTCATATGAAATAAAATAACTGGCCACGTCTAAATGTTTTAGAATACAAGTCAACAGTTTATTTGTTATCGTACATAAATTATAATATTTTATGCAGATGAGCATGTGAATTGATAAAGTTATACAATCATTCGATAAAAGTTTGAGTTCCCAGAGTATTCTACACTTGGTAGCTTACTATATCATTGTCAATGTCAAATAATAATTTCTAATTACTCAAAAATTTTCTAAAATAAATCAGTCAATAAATTATAAATTAATTAACACATAAAATTTTTTAATAAATATAACCAAGTTTTTTATAATAACATTAAAGATATATTTTTGACTTTTTGATCTATCATAATTACATGATCAATGTCTAGATATATAAACAACTGAGCATGCGCAATTTAATCATGGTTGTCGGGTTAATGTGTTTGTGAACAGCTGAATTACGTTGTGTATCTTTCAAGCAACGTATCAAGCTACTAATTCGATAACTAACCAGACTCACGTATCACTATTTAAGAGAGGGAAAGGCTTATGTTGGCTACCACTGTACAATATGATATGTAACAGTGAAATAACTTTCCAGTAGTTGTAATGTTATTAAAAATTAATTATTAATACAATATCCTAAAACCTGATTTAAATCACAGACTTTGTATACATTCTAAATTATATTTTTTTTATTAACATATTATTTAAAATAACGATAAATCATAAAATAACTTATTAGTATTTAGTGTTTTAAATCTGGAAGGAAATACTTAAAATTGAGGTCTCGGGCAATACTAGATATTTGTACTAAACAAGGGCGAAAAACCGGTGATTCTAAGTTTTAATTGAGTCAAGGTAATCATGTCTCGTACCAGAACTTAGATGTACCCATGAGATATTTTAACTTTGTTATCCATTTGACAATCACTTACTCACATAGCACATGATAGTTTTTTTCAAGAAACATTATAGAAAGTGAAATGAAATGTACGCTAAAAATAATGGGAGAATGTAAAACTTTACACATGTTTTATTGAAGTATGTAAAGTATATATATCTCAGTCCAATGTATATATACGATTTGAGCTTGGTAAGGTAAGAGGCTCCAGTAGCCAAGTAAACTGTTGTATGGTTAACATCGTTGGTTCGATTCCCGTTCGAGTCACAGCTTATTTCCAATGATTTTATAACGTTTTGTTTCAACGTACGTACAAAAAAGAAATTTAGTATTATTATTGTATACTTATACTGTAAATATCGTACAGTACAATTGAAATAAAATATTTTATACTTTTGTTGTTGTTATTATTAGTAAGACATGGTACCGAATTAACACCTCAACTCACCGTTAAAATAAATGGATAGAACAGAGATCCTGTTACTCTGGATGACCTTGCTTTTTTTGTCTGAAACCGTTCGCCAATCATTTCAGTTATTTTGATCACCTTATAAAAGCAATTCAAGTAAAATTTATCATTTAAATTAATGTTAATATTTGCTTGAAAAATTATCGTGACATTTTATTTTTTTCATCATTCGATTTCTTTATATATGTTTTTTTCGATTAATACAATTCAATTATTACTTTCACTCAATAGATTTTCATATAGCTATATAATAATAGTAGTTGTAAACAAGTTAATGACGTAAGCAATCGAGTTAATATTTTCTACTTTTTATATATATTTTAACCTTCTTTCCACGCTGAGTTACCTTTCTCTTTGCTTCAAGTCTTTAAACATCTTTCACATTCAGTTCGTACATCTACACTGCTTGAAAACTGTCTTGTCAATATTGTTCTCATATTTAAAAACATTAAATTTATCATAAAAAAAACCTGAATAATTTTAATTACATATTATTAAAAAAACTGGATAAGTAAAATTAAAAAAAATATATATTAATTACAGTAAGTGTAATGTACTTGCTTGTTTTTTAAAAAATGAAATAAATATATAATTTTACTGGAAAAAAACAAGAAAGAGAAAAAACAAAAAAAAACAAAAATAATAAACAATGTGATAATTTGAAAATATTAATACAAAATAAATAGTTTTGTGTATAATCTAGTTTAATAAAACTGCAGATTCTATTAGGTCAGCAGTCGTGATGTGTATTGAAGCAACAATACATAAATAATAAATAAACTAGGTAAGTAAACTAACTTACTTTGATATATGAAAACACAAATCTTTTTAATATAAAATCAAAACTTTTATAATAAAATTTCAAATAATATAAAAAAAAGTTTTGAATTTTCCATATTATTCTTTTTTTTTTTATATTTTAAAATGACAAAAACTTGTTTTAACGTTCGATTCAAAGACATTGACTCTGGACTAAACAACTTTTATTTTAAAAATAAAAAAAAAACAATTGATAAAATTCTACAAGTTATTTAAATATAAAATTTTAAAAATAATATTATTTTATTTTAGAATGGAGTTTAGAATTCAGCTGATACTGTTAATAATTTCACCAATTTTTGGAGAATACATTGCTCCAGGTCCACGTTATAAATGTCCAGATAAAACAAATTCAATAAATATATATCCATGTTTATGTATCAAAGGAACAGATGATGGATTAATTGTGAAATGTGAAAATACAAATTTAGCTAGTTTGAGTATAGCATTTTCAAATTTGGCTACTGAATCAGTACCAATTGAAGAACTTGTTATATCCAAATGTGACATAGGTAAGTTTTTATAAATATTTATTAAAAATACAATTAAATTATGTATTTAAATTTATAAAAAAAAAACAAAACAAAGAAAATTTCATAGAAATTATTGTCTATTTATCAATGAGGAATCAAATTTATAATTATTTCTGCAACTAAATTCTCACGTAAACAATAACAAAATAAATAAGAAAATTTTTAAATTAAAAATTCGATTTAAAGTTTACAGTTAGACAATTTTAACTGTTTTTTTTTTTGCAACGGATCATTAAAAATATAGATTTATTCATGTGATGAATTTTAATAATTAATTTTGTAAAGAAAAAACAATGAATTAACATGTTAAATTAATTTTTTCTTTATATTTTTTTTATCAGCAAGATTTTATGGGCCAGCATTGTATCAACTAGATGTTCGTGTCTTAAAAATATTAGAAACTCCATTAAAATATATAGAACAACATAGTTTTCTTGGAATTAATCGTACACTTCAAGAACTTTATATTCATCAAACAAATTTAATAAAATTTCCAAAAGAAGCATTACAAATATTGGGAAATTTATCAATACTCAGTATATCTGGACATCATTTAACAGAACTTGAAAAAGATAGTTTTACTGAAAGTATGATATCATTAAAATTAGAAAAACTTGAAATTAGTAATGGAATTCTTTCAATAATATCACCAGCATCATTAACACCATTAAAAAAATTAAAAACATTAAATTTAAATAGTAATAAAATAACAGAATTAAATCGTAATCAATTTAAAGGTTTACGTGATACTGAATCAGTTGATTTATCAAATAATTCAATTCGTATATTAGATCCTTCATATTTTATGGAATTAACAAAAATGGGATGGTGTAATTTATCACGTAATTCAATAAGTGATCTTAAACGTGGTACATTTTCAAGAAATGCAGTTTTAAAAGTATTAAATTTAAGTCATAATAAAATTAAAAAATTAGATTCAAATACATTCAAAGGTATGAGATTTTTAAGACGTTTATTACTTGATAATAATGAAATAAATGATGTTGGTCGTGGTACATTTGAATCAATAACAAGAATTGGAACAATTAATTTAGCAAATAATGCATTGAAAATAATTAAATATCAAATGTTTTATGATTTAAAACATATTGAATTAATTGATGTTTCTAATAATCATGTTAAAACAATTGAAAAAAGTGCATTTGTAAATTTAATATTAACTAAAATTAATTTATCAAATAATGATATAATAAATCTTGAAAGTGGAGCATTTGAAAATTGTATAAATATAACACATCTTGATTTAAGTTATAATAAAATAAGTAATATTAGTAAATATTCATTTGATGAAACAACATATGCAACTGAAATACAATTGAGTTATAATTTTTTAACATCATTAAATCAGGTTAGTTGTTTTATTTTAATTATATTAATTTTATATTTAATTTATTTATATAAATATAATTATATTTATTTTTTTATTTTACAGGTACCATTACAAAATATGACTGGTCTTAAATTATTAAATGTTTCAAATAATATCATAAATTCAATACCACGTAATACATTTCCAAAACTTTATGAACTTCATACAATTGATTTGGCATATAATAATTTATCAGATATTCATAATGGAATATTTCAAACACTTTTTAGTTTACGTTTATTAAATTTATCACATAATTCAATGGAAGAAATAAAATCAGGTACATTTGGAACATTACCAACATTATTAGAACTTGATTTAAGTTATAATAAATTAAATATAATTGCTAATGGTGGTCTAGCAAAATTATCAGGTTGTAGATATTTAACAGTTAAAAATAATAAACTTCAAAAAATATTTCAACTTCCAATATCATTAGCTCATTTAGATTATTCAAATAATGAATTAACAGAAATACCAACAGTTGAAGTTTGGCCATCAATGAATTCATTATTACATCTTGATTTATCAATGAATAAACTTGGTGATAATCTTAATTATGGTTCATTTGATCCACTTTTAACACTTAGAATATTAAATCTTCAAGGTAATAATATAACTTTACCACCTTGGGCAGCATTAAGTACATTGACAAGTCTTCAATATCTTTATATACAAGATAATAATATAACATTATTGAATAAAAAATCATTTGGACAATTACCAATTGTATTTGAATTAAATCTTGCTAGTAATAAAATTCATGATATTACAGTATATGCATTTGAAGGTTTATTACAATTGTTGACATTAAATCTTACCAACAATGATATAAAATTTATTCCAGTTGGTGCATTTAAAGGTCTTGTATCATTAAGAATATTAGATATTTCTTATAATCATATTGAAAGATTAGATAATAAAACACATGCATTATTAAATGATTGTTTATCATTGGAAAAAATTAATCTTAGTCATAATAGAATATCTTTTATTTCAAAACATACATTTCCAAGTGATCCATGGATTTCATTTAAACTCAAAGAAATTGATTTATCATACAATTCAATATCAGTTATTAGTTATGATTTAACAATTGGAACTAAAAAAGTTATATCATTGAATTTAAGCAATAATCATATAAATGAAATAAGAGAATGTGAGTTTTTATTTTTTTAAAAATTTATTTAATAATTTTATATAGGTATATACAGAAATTATAAAATTAATTAATTTTTTTTTTTTTCAGATGTAATTGGAAATTTAACAGCAATTGAAAATCTTGATTTATCACACAATGATTTAATTGATATATCAGATAAAGATATTTTTCAACCACCAAATAGTTTGATTAATTTAAATCTTCAAAATAATTTTTTTACATATTTACCATTTGATAAAATAGTAAAATTACCACAATTAAAAGTATTAAATATACAATATAATAATCTTAGTAGTTTTGATAATAATATATTGAAAATAATTAATAATTCAACAGTACTAAAATTTAAAGGTAATCCTTTAAATTGTGATTGTCGTATTAGACCAGTTAAAAGATGGTTAACATCATTAACAGAAATTCCATTTGAATGGTCAAACATAACATGTGTTACTCCAAATCATCTTGCATCAGAATTACTCATTGATGCTCGTGATGAATTGATGACATGTGAAGATAAACAACTACAAAATAATACTGATTTACAAATTTCACCAGATATTAAATTTAGAAATATTGAATACTTTGAAGAGGATGATTATTTTATTGTCACTTGGTATGTTACTTCTAGAAGTGATATTGGAGATTTTTACATTGTCGTTAAAGAAATTGGTAAACCAAGACCAATTATTGAAAAAGACATTGTTTACAATGAAAGATCATATAAATTACGAGGACTTACAATGTCTAAAACAAATTATGAATTGTGCATTTTAGCAAGAGATTCAACTGGTAATGTCAAACATTATAGAAATTCACAGTGTCAAATTTTAAAAAAACAATCATCACTATCATCAATTGCTGTTACTATAAATTTAAATATGAGTCTTATCATCATTAGCATTTATTTACTTGCTGTTTTTGAATTAAAATATTTATAAAACTAAAATTTAATAGATATAAAAAAAAAATATAAAAAATTTAATTGTTGATAAATCATGTAAAAAATTTTCTTAATCTTTAAAGAAATCAATTGAAATTTTTTTAAATACTTTAATATTATAAAACAAAAAAAATATTAATTAACTGTGATGAAAAAATATTTATTTTATATTTTAAAAATTTATATAAAAAATTTTAATTGTTGAAAAATCTATTTATTTATATCCTTTTATAAAATCCAAGTCATCTAGTTAAAATAAAATTGATATGTTACTATTAATTGTAAAAAAAAAAAATAAATAAACAAAAAATTCTATATTAACTATTTAAACTAAAGTAATTAAGTTTTAGTATTATTAAAACATTTGAAATATCATCATCAATATAAGCTAATGATTTATTATATTTTTTGAGTTATCTTACAGATAATCTAGTCCCTGGATGACAAGAGAGTCTGTCTAAAAAAATCCATGATATATATACAAAAGGAGGAGTCTAAAATGCAGTTTAAAATTCTCAGCTGAGATACATATATATATATAAATAAAAACAAAGGATAGAAAATATATAACATTCAATTTTATATCGTCAGACAGTACTAAAGTTTAAAAAAAATAAAATAAAAAAAAAAGTGTAGGTGAACATCGTTTTACTCTCCATGAAACATGACCATTTACAGATAAACGTTCTATTTTTTATTTGCTACAGAATATTTTTTAAATTTTATCAGTTTAATATTTAGTCCTGTGCAAATTAACAAGACAAATATATATCTTAAATTATATTTTATGTAGGATTGGAATGTCTGAGTTCATCACCATTTTCGTAAATTCTCTTATGGCAATATTGGACAAGAACAAAAAAAAATATATATATTTATTCAATTTAATATTACAATACACTTGAATATGATTTTTCATAGAATGTATTTAAAATACTAATTTTTATATATAATTATAATAATAAATAATTATTATAAACTATTAATGAATAAAAGATTCATTTCATTCAAAGAGTTTATTGCATAAAAAAATTACTTGAATCATAATAATATGTTTAATACCTGTTTATATATACATATTGTTATTCATTAAAAATTTATTTAATTATTTATTTATTAATTTATTGACTGAGTAGTTTATTAAATGATTTATTAAACCATACAAATTGCTACGTACATAACATAACTGCAATGTACACCAGACAACAAATGTAATTATAATTGACATCACTTTCCCTTTTTTTTTTATATAATCTTCTAAACTTTTCATAACTCGTTAATCATATTTAAATTTATAAAATGATTTATAATTATATACAATTAATAAATATAGATAAATGATTAATTATTAGTAAAAAAAAATATAGAAAAAAAAAAAAAAAAAAGAGACAAAATAACAAGAAAATTTTTATTTGCAATTATTGTAAAACTTTTGAGAAACCAAGTTTCAGCATTTGAAGGCTTTATACATACTGTTGAGACTACTATACACAGGTAAGTTGAATATATATTTAGTTGCTTCGTCAGTGATGGTTTTCACCTTGAATAGCAAACATCGCGGTGTGTGTATTTATTTCCCGTGGATATATGTGGATATATTCTCTGTTGTTTATATGATCATCATACGTGCCTAAAAAACTTGTTTGTATTATCATCATACTGTACATCAATTATTGTTGAAAGTAAAAAATCTCATATGAAATTATTTAAATTATTATATTATTGATTATTATAATATTACCAAAATGAGTGCCATTTATGGAATTTTTTGGATTGGAATGGTGATTATGTTAAATATAGTTGGTCAAGTTTTTTCTGATGGTAAGTGTCATATTTTTTTTTCATCACTCATTTAGTCATTTAATTAATAAATATATAATATTTATATAACAATCTTTACTTTTTAAATAACACAAAATTTTTTTTTTTCAATTAAAATTTATTACAACGCACATATGTTGTGATAAATAGAGTAAATAATAATATACAAGTAATTAAAGTTTTTGATTGGTTGGTTCAATTAGATGGTTGCGTGTATTGAGGTATTTAATTCCATAAAAAAATGTAATCTTTTGTATGGTAGACTCACACATAACATGTTTAATTTTTCGTTGATATTATCATTTACTGCTATAATTCTATACTTTATTATTTATGGTAGAAAAAAAGAAAAAAAAAAACAAATTACTCTTGTGAAAAATCCTCGACTAGTTGGTTGAATCATATATAAAAGTTATATACCAAATCAGACCAGGTAGTGACAGTACAATATTTCCCACTTTTTTATTTTATATATTCAAAATAATTTATTCTTTTCAATATTTATTTATAAAGCAATAAATTATTCATGATAGTTATTAAAATTAATTTTACTTTTTAACAAAGAGAAAATTTCTATTGAAAAAAAAAAAATTCTTTTACTAAATGCTTTTTTGTTTTTTTTTTTTTTTTAAATTTATTTATAGTTTTCTATTTTTTTCTAAAGAAAAGATATTGATAATATGTGATATTTATCAAAAAATATTTTATGTAAGAAAAACTATTTTTATATTATTTTTATCTAAAAAAAATCTTGTTGTTTTATATTAACAAGTTGACTATTAAAATTTTATAGAAAAACCATCAATTATTTCTACTTAAAAACCATGATAGGAAATAATAAAGGTATCGTGTCTTGTTAAATCCAAGATATCTTGATAAATGATGATATTATTATCCTGTTTTCTTAACCATAACTAAATACTATAATTAACTGACAAAATTCATACGTATTTAGTCTGTTGTGTTTATCGATAAAAGGACATGATACCTTTATTTATTGATCATCACAGTTTTTAGTATAAATAAGTGATGATTTTTTTATGTTATATTTCTTAGAAAATTAAAAAGGATTCTAACTAGTATATCAGTAAATAAAAATAATAATTAATAGCATGTATGTGAGTCAACCAATGTCAACTTGAACCAGCACATATATGGAAGGTAACACCTTTTTATAAATTGATGACATTTCCCCCCAGCCGGTTCTTTCAGCCCCCGAGGTTTTATATATATATATATTTCAAAAGAATTTGTGGGTAGAAAATTGTTAAGAAAGAACAGTCTTGTGATTGAAAAAAGATACAGACTCTATATACTTGAGTATTTGATAAAACTTTGGTAAGAGAATTTTCGTCGATTAATAATAAAATTGATAACAATTTCAACTATTTATTATGAGAAGTGATTGGCTCTTTTTAAAAATTTCTATTAATCAAATTATTATTATAGTCTAATAAAAGCTAAGAAGAAAAATATTTTTTTACTTTGAATTTTATAAATGTAATTTTGTTTTATTTTCTAGTTCAAAGTGAAGTAAGATGCACCAAGGATTCAATGGAAATAATCATAGTAAAACCAAGTCAACAAGCAAAAGTATATCTTCAAGATTTAAAACATTACCCGGGTAAATTTATAATTTTATAAATTATAACTGTCAATGTATTTTTATTGTTTTAATTTTGAAAATAATTTATTTTCAGATGATGCATGTAAACCAAAAATATTCAAGGGAATTGCAACATTTAAGTTGTCTCTTGCTGAAGAAGAAATGTCTCGTTGTGGAATATCACGAGTTATAAACAAAATATCGGTATGATTTTGTTTGACGAAAAAGAACAGATAATTTTTTTAAAACAAAAATTTTTCTTGCAACATATGTTGATTATACATATATGTAATACTAACGATATTAGTAATTTTTTAAATTTAGTTAGTCTAATTAGATGTCAAAATAAATTATATCATGTAAATTTTTTATTTATTTATTTATTTTTATTCAGGGAGAAAAAGTTTATTATCATCGAGTTATTGTGGAAGAATCTGAAAAATCATCTAAACATCATATTACTGTCAAATGTGACATGATGACAGCTGGAATTAAAAGTAATCATACTGCAGCACGAAGAAGTGTACTTCCAGCTGGTTTTCAAGAAGACGAGTAAATATAACTCAATTTATTTAAAAAAAAAACATTTTAAACGTTTCAAAATATTTAAAGTTTCGTGTATAAATTAAATTCGAATGACTAGCATTTATTTTTTAAACCAATTATTTAAATTTAAAAAAAAAAAAACTTGGAAATTTGTATTGTAATGCTATTTTTTATTATTTTGTTTATAGTACCATTGATATTGGAGGAGTTATATCAGGAGTAGCACCATTACCAATGTTAAGTGTTGGAGTACGTCAAGGTGGTAAACTTGTAACTGGAGAACTCAATGTAAGTCCTGGTACACCATTACAAATGGAAATATTTCTTGATAATAAATCATCACCAGTTTATGGACTTTTAGTAACTTATATGCAAGTTACCGACACAATATCTGCTGAAGAAACAATTATTTTCAATGGGTAAGAATGAGTTTATGGTCCAACTACAAACCATATGATAATTAAAAATACAATGATATTTAATTTGTTTAATTTAAACTATTTCAGATGTTCAGTTGATCCATATCTTTTTGAAAACTTTAACACAGTTGATGGTGATTTTTTGGTTGCTAAATTTCGAGCATTTAAATTTCCCGAAAGTACATATGTTCAGTTTCGAGGTACTGTTAATGTTTGTCTTGATAAATGTCAAGGGGTATGTTTAAATTTTATTTATTATTTTTTCTATAATTTATATAATATTTATCAGTCAAATAAATATATATATTTATTTGATTTATAGGTTGAATGTAGTAATGGACAAATTGGATTTGGAAGAAAAAAAAGATCAATATCAATGTCATCAAATAGAAACAATGTATTTGAAGTAACAATGTCAACATTTATAAAAGTTGATTGGGATAAAAATACTATTCATGATGATGGTAATATATTTTATGTTAATTAAATAGTTTTATAATATTTCATAAATTATTTGTAAAAAGTTTCTATGTTTTAGCATTATCATCATTTATCAGACAAGGAAAAAAAAGAATGGAAGTTAATCCATTAATAAGTGAAAATGTTAAAAGTCAATTTATTTATAAAGTTATGGAAACAGAAACAAATTCAGCAAATTTAATTTCTTTTAAATTATGTCAAATATTTATAATTGGATTATTATTCATTTTCTAGAAAAATATATGCCATTTTTAAAGCTAAAAATTATCAATATTTAATATAATCATATACAAAACTTTGATTTGCTGATCTTTAAAATTTTTTAAAAACAATTAAACATTTTAAAAAATATCTTTTTACTAGAATTTTTTTTCACTATTTTAAAATATAATCAACACAAAAATAATAGGATTTATTTAAAAAAATATCATTGATTATTTTATTCGATTATGGCTGTTTGCCATGTGGTCAAATGTGATGACCTACTTATGAGTATAATGTCTGAAACATAATTGATGTACTTTGGTAATTGAAATTAATTAGAATAAGATTTAACTAAAGAAAATTATTCAAAATAAAAAAAAAACCGTAAAAAGAAATTTATATCTTTTATTGTTTCAACCAATATATATATATACAAATTATATTTCAAGTATAAATAGATAAATATAATAGTGATAATTTAAACGATCGATTAAATGAAACATAAATAATATTAAATAAATAAATAAATAAATGAGGTTTTTTTTTTTTAATGAAAAATTGTTAGTTGAACTGATCTACACTTGGGGCCCATCCATTGTAGGCATAATTGTTATCAAGTTCTTCAGTTGATCTTCTCCAATAATCTCCATGATCATCAGGATCATAATGATGTTGATGATGAGCATGTTCATAGTAAACTATTTTATCTGGTTGATGACTTTTTTTTAAATCAATCCAAAATCTTGCAATATTAACAATTAAACTGATTACAGCAATTTTGAAAAATTTAATTTGAAAGTGGGTTGATATCATTTGAAGTAATAATGAAATTTTTGCTTTCACTAGCATAAATATTGGCATCAATTTTGCTAAAAGTTTTTTCTTTTTTTTTCCAAATTTATGTTTTCTTGATTCATCTTCTAAAATTGAATAATAATAATGAATACATTACAAGCATATTTTTAATTATTTTATAAAATATATTTAATTATTAAAAAACCTAACGTTATTCTTGGTGAAAATAATTTTTTTAAATTACTTAATTCTTTTAAATACTTTACTATTAATATCTAACGATTTAATTAATCGACCATTGATAAAAAAAATTAACTAGATTAAAAAAATAAGTATAGAAGGAAATAGTTTAATATCAAAGAAAAGTAGAACGAAAATTAAAAAAAAAAAAGAGAGAATAAGAAAAGTTATTTTTGCCAGTAAAACTAACGATAGTTTCTCCGAATAAGATTCGAATTCAAAACTTTGTACATCATTAGCAAAAAATAAAAAAAATAATCACAAGCATAACTATAATAATTACAAACAAAAAAATAAACAATTATTTTGACTATATTATTATATATATTTTTTTTCTATTTAATTATTTAAAAAAAAAAAAACACGTTCTTATTGCTCACTTATAAGTATACAATCAATTTATTATTGTAACACTTTAACACAAAATGTATAAAAAAAAAAATAATAAATTATTAACACAATAAAAAAACTTGTTAAAATATTATATTTACTTACGAAATTCAGTTTCTGGTGTATCATTATCTGTTAAAAATGTTTTAACACCATCAGTAACTTTTTTAACAATTTCATTAAAATTATTAAAATAATTTTTTCCAGTTATTTCAATATCAGTTTGATTAAATTGTGTTTTAGCAATTTGCACAAAACATTCAACAGGTGAATCAACACTTAAACAATCAAAATATGTTTCTTGTTTTTCATTATCAAGTGAAACTGTCAGTGATACTAAACTTGTTAAAAAAATTAAAATTAAAGCTTTCATAATGCTTATAAATTAAATATTATATTATGTATAATTTATAATCTTAGTAGTTGAAAATAAAATATACAAAAAAATAAATACTATTTATTATAGTATAAAAAATTAAAAAAAATTAAAAAAAAAACTGCTAGGGATACTAATCGAGAGCGTTGCTCAAGACATACAGGAGTTTTTTGTTCGTTTGCCGTTCTTCTTATTCATACGGTAAAAAAGTGGGATGTAACACACATATGATATTGGTGGTATATATTAATCCACTGTAAATTATTTAGTAAAAGTATGAATTTTTAATGATCAACCACAATCCCGATCGTACCACGATTATTTAAATATTCTTTTTTTTTTTTTTTATTTTTCAAAAAAACAACTTTTATCAAATTTAATATATCCGCCCATAATAAATAATAACAGCATTAAGATTATAATTTTATTTTTATTAAATAATTTGATAGAATATTTCATGCTCAATTGTGCGAAATAAATTAATTTTTTTTTATATAGGTATATATTATAATTAAAATTTATTAGTAAATTAGCGAAAAAAATTATATGTACAATGTAATTATAAAATTAAAATTTGTTAAACAATTTATTATTATAAAAATAATAATGAAAAAAATAACCTGATTTAAAATACTTTATTGTTTTCAATTTAGATTTGTAGAACAAGTACTCAATGATAATACAAAATGAATCATCATTAATGAATCATAAAAATATACGAAATATAACGTTATAACGATGCATTCAACAGAATAAGAATGATAACTATGTAAAATTTCAACCGGTTTCTTTTTTTTTTTTTTAATGCTTTTTTATATGACTGACATGAGATTCACTCTGCATATTTTTTTATGTACGTGCACCACAAAATTATTGCAAAAAAAAAAAAAAAGTGTTTATATATATCTTTTTTGTGTCTACTCAATAGACAATTGAAAATAAAAAAAAAATACAATATCGATTGTTATTTATAAATATAATTTTAATGTTTTTTTGCAGACATAAAAATAGCAATGTTAATAATATTTATGATTTTTTAAACGATAAAATATTGGTTTTATAAAAATATATAATTATAATTTAAATTTTCTAATATTTTTAATGATATATAAATTAACAAACGATTAAATTTCAATTCATATATATTTTAAAAAATATTGGGGCCAATATACCGTTAGGTATAATGGCTAAAAAGGTCGTATGTTTTTTTAACATGAGCTACAGTTAATACTGACACTTTCTTTTAAAACATATATATACATACAACAATGGTAACAAATATCGTCTCAAGATAACCACATTCCAGTATTATTATTAACTATAAAAAAAATTGATGTTACGATCATGACAAATTTTTATTTTTGTTAACAGAGAGAAAAAAAAATTAAATTTCTCTGTATAAAAAATATTAAATAGAAATTAAATTTCAAATTATGATTTTTGGGCTGAAGCTCATGATCCAAGGTTACCAAGTGAGTTTCATATATCGAAATGACCTAGTGAACAAGTAAAATTTTTTCAACATTCTTTTATTCTGTTCATCAGAGTTTGAATCGCTTTCGAAATATATTTTGTTTTTTTTTTTTTTTATATTACAATTAATTAAATTTTTTGATACGATATATACACTATCACTGACAATCAACAAATGTCTCTATTAATATGATAGAAAGATACAAAAAGTATTTAGGTCTTGATGGTGAGAGTGGTAACATTAAATGTTCTACAATTGATAAGTTCATTAACAGTCATAAACTGTGTATTTTAATACATTCGAAAAATATTAACGATTAAATTTGATGATATCATTTGACACTTAAACGATCAATAAATTATGATCATTAAATTTTTGAAAATCATTAGCTTTTTTTGTTTAAATAATAGATAAAAATATTATTAAAAAATGTCAATTGTATAATAATTTTACAAAACAATTTATTAACAGAATGAATTATATATTTATTTCATAGTTTTTCTTAATAAATTTAACAATTTCATACATAAAAATAAATAGTTAAATAATATTACTAACTTATATTTAAAATTATAAATAAATAATAAATTAAAATTAGAAAAATTATAAAGCATTAAACAGGCTAAATATTATTAAACAGAAACTTTTGTTTTCTTTTTTTTTCTTTCAGATTTAAAACAATGTAATGTATCGAAATATTTTCATATTATTTAAAGACTTTTTAAAGTATTAATTTACGAAGTAAACTGACATTATTATAATCAAGAAAAAAGAATGCAAAAAAATTTTATTTTGTTGGGCTATTGATAGCAGATTTATTTTTTGTTTGTAAATTCTTTGTATTTAATAAAATCACTACCGTAACTTTAAATAATAATTTTTTTTCGAGTCATTTATTCAGCTTGTTTTAATGATAAAAAATTAAAAACAAACAAAAAACTAATATTCTATACAATGTAATAATATAATTGTAAGAAAATTAAATTATTTTTATATTTCCTGAGATCTGAAATATTTTCAAATACTTTGCACGACTGTAAAATTAAATTAGTTTTAAAAAATTTAAAGAAAAAAAGCTTATAGTTTATCATAGCTTTCAAAATGAAGATATAATTTTACATTTTAATAAGCAATGATCAACAAAGTTTACTAAATGTTTAACGAAACATGTTTAAATATTTATAAATAAAATTATATTAATTAAATATTTTATCCATTGTAATAGTAGTTATCATCATTGACAGGAATAGATGGTTTTTCCCAACCATTGTAAGGTAAATTATTATGACGATCTCCATTATTATGAACAAATAAGTGTAGAGCCTGAGGTGGTGAAATTGGTGATTGATGATTTTGTGTTGTAAGTGAATAGAGCTTACCAAATAGTGCACTTAATTTAAGAACAAGTAGCATAATTCCTGTAATTAAAAATTATTTATTATTTAATTCAATTAATTTTTTAACTGTTTATTATAACAAGTACTTTCTTTAATACCATTTAAAGAAAAAATGAAAGTTAAGCAAAATTGACCCTCATTTTTTTGAAGGTCAATTTTGCATGACTTTCTTTATTTTTTTATTGTTTTAAAAAACAAAAACATATTTATTAAATTAATATCTAAATGAAAAAATTAAACGAAAATATATTTATTTATAAATAAAATGTTAAAAATTTAATTATAAAAAAATGCAAAAGGTAGCGTTAGTTGTAATTTAAATAATAATAAAAAATAAAAAAAAAACTATTTACAATTGTGTAAAAAACCGCGAATGAAAAATTTAAGTAATTGTTTTCATATAATGTTTCATAACTTTTATTATAGATAATAAAAAAAATATATAATTTTTGATTTATTACGTAAACTTACCAACTGCTAAACCTTTCATTGAAATAATTGTCAGAAAAACCATCATTGTCATCATAATTCCCATTTTAAATATAAGTGGTATCAGCATAAATTGTGTTCTTTTATGACCAAATGTTCTGCCTAAAAATTATGAAAAATAATTATTATTAATAAATGAGTTAATATATAAAAATAAAAATAATTTATTTATATTTTTTTAAACTTACCCTCAGAAATACTACTCTGTTCATTATCTTGTTTTAAAGATTTTTCATTTTCCAAAATATTATTTGCTTCAATTGATGATAAATATAAACACAACATAATAAAAATTGACCAACACTTAATTAAAGTCATCGTAAATAATTATTGATGACAATTTTTATCGAAATAAAATAAAGAAACTAATAAAATATTTTAGGAGGCGTTAATAAAGTCTAACGTACCTTCCAAAGGTGGGCCCGAAACAGACTCAAAAACTTTAAATCAAATTATTCAAAAACACAAAAAAAAAAAATTAGATGTGCGCATTTATTCATGCGCAGGTCGTAATCTGTATGCCACTGTACAACAAAATATTCATTTCCATATATTAATTTCCCCCTGTTATTGCTCTGCTAGTTCGATGGTCAAGTGTACTCAAAACTTAGCGGTAGATATATTCAACAAGTTTATTATTGTTATCATTTTTTATTTAATATAACTAAACGATTAAAGATATTTTTACTTTCTATAAATTAGAATAATTTTTAAGGCATAGCTTCAAGTCATTAATATTAATTGATTTGATTTAAAAAATTAAAAATTACTATCAGAAATATTTAGCAAAAATGTAAATTTAAAAACACTAATATTATAAATTATTTTAAACCAATCAAATATTTAACATAAATATTTTAAAACTCAACTCTTTTAATTGTATTTTTAAGATAATTTTTCAATTGTTAAAGTTTGATGGAATTTACACAGTTGCATTAGATGAACGCAGTAAGTTTACTACTTGGAAATGGCAAAGGGGCGCAAAGGAAGGGCAATAAAAAATAACTACATATAGTTTCGAAATTATATAAATAATATATCAGTATACATTCAACTTGTTGAATATACAACTAATATGCAGTTATTTTAAATTTTAGATAATTGCATAATTTAAATAAAATTACTTAAAAAAAAATTAAATTATAAATCAAGCTATATCTATTTTTAATTAAAAAATATTTTTTATATTCAATATAAATTTATCATTGCAATAAACATAGTATATATAATAAAACAAACATCATAATATGATGGTGATTCAAGTGTCAAGGTCTGTAGGTAGATGAATATATATATAAGGTCATCGCACTTGGGAAGAGAGTATGGCTGACTGAAGCGCGCATTTTTCGAATTGATTAAAACCATTTTTTTTTTTTTATAATTTTTTATAGCAATATTTGTGTGTCAATTTATTATTCAAATATTATATATACAATATATATTAATTTATAAAATAAAAATTTTAAACGTTAAATATAAATTGGCTTATTAATTTTATAATTATTAACAATAAAATATTTCGAATTAAATGTGAAATTTGTTTTATACAATTTTATATTACTATTTTGACTGTAAAAATTTGTAGAAAATTCATAAAATTTGATAAATAATAATATATAATATAATAATTTTGATATAAACAAAAAATTATCTGTGATTATTATAAATTTAGTTTTTTAAATCAATAAATCATTGATATTTAAAAATTTGAATATTTATTTTACATTTAAATTTTAATTGTTAATATTATTATTTAAATATATATGCAGTTGTAATAATTCAACTATATTTTTTCGGCAATTGTATAAATTAATTAATTTTGTTATAATGAAAATTTATATGTATATGTATATATTAATAATTTGTTTTATATTTTTTAATTTCAATCATAATATGATGAATATTTGTTAGTTGCATTCTGGCATTTGCAGGTAATATTTTATGTAATCTATGATAATATTGTACAAAATGTGTCATAGCTCTTTGGACTAGTGTTGCACCTAATACTAAATTTGGAAATGATCCTAATATTTCATTATTAATTGAATCTAAATAACGTCGCCAATTATTTGTAAATGATTGTACAAGTTCCATAGCTTTCGTTTCATTTTTTTTAGTATCATCAGTTAATTTTTTTTCTAAATTTTCAGATTCTTTAACTAATTGTATAATACCACCAAAATAAGGTGATAATATTTCTTCAACATATTCAGATGATCTAGCATTTAATTGTTCTCTAAAACTTTCAGCTTCTTTTGAATTATCTTTTGTTCTTTCCATTAATACACCAAGTACTAAATCATAATTATTAATTAAAAATACTAATTGTTGTGTTCTAAGAGGAAATATTGCAGCCATACGTAATAAAAAACATTGTACAGCATCTCTTAATTCAGCAAGTAATAATGTTGCTCTTTCACATGGAAAACCTTCACTAACTTCAATCATTGCTGCACTAAATTCAGCATATCTTCTTGTAATATAATGTGGTCCAGTTTCTTTATGAAATTTAATTGGATCACATTCTTTAATACTTTGTATATTCATTGAAAATACATGTAAAAAACGTGGCCATATTATTTCAGTTAAATTATCCCAATATTTATCAAGTGCTGGTACAGCACGTTTATGACATATTATTTGATATCTCATAACTAAATGAAGACATAAAAATAATGAAATTGTATCATAACAATCATCAACAAATATTTGTACATTTTTATTCATTAAATTTAATGTTGAACCCATAACTTGATTAAATATATCTAATGCTTGTGTACCATTAACTTTATAAAATTCTGATAAAAATAAATATTCTCTACATGCATTATCAACTAATGCATACTGTTTACTTCTAAATAATGCTTCATAATAATAACGTATTTTTGATGCAGCATGTGGTACAATTATTGGTTCTTGTAATTGTAAATTAAGTATATCACCTCTTTTACCAATTGAAAATACAGTACCTTTATGTTTTAATGATGTTTTATGAAATAAACTACGATTACCACCAGTATCTTCAACTCCCATTAAATCATCTTTTGTTGGTCTTTCTTCATATTGTAATTTCATTAAACGTGTTGAATATGATTTAAAATATGAATAATATATTTTACTCATTGTATTAATATATTCATTACATATTTCTTCAGCAACATTTCTTTCATTACCCAATATAAATTCAAAAAAAAATTTATATTTTAACATATTATTTTGTGGTACTTGATAATTTGTCATTGGTTTACGAAATTTAAATATTTGTTCAAGTAAATATGTACGTATTTTATTTATTGATTTTATTTTTAATTTTTCAACTATTTCTTTAATATCAATACAAGATTTTGCATCTTTAAAATTTTGTTCTTTTAAAAAATTTATTTTATAATTTAATGTCATTAAATATGTCATAAAATCTTTTTCAATTACTGGAGTTTCAATAATTCCCCTTTTAACAATAAAATAAAATAAATTAAATAATTGTTATTTTTTTTTTTTTTTTCAAAAATACTTACATTATTAAAGATTCTGAAACACTCATGTCATCAATAAATTGATTTAATGGTACTTGTATTGCATGTCTGTTTGACAGCTGTTGACTCATTGATACAGATCTTTTTTGTAGATTTAAAATTTCAGTACTTATACTTCCCAAATCATTTTGAAAACCAACCAACATTAACTCCATATTCTAAAAAATAGGTATATAATATATTTATTTATTTGTTTTAAAAAAAAAAAGATTTAATATGACAGTTGGTCAGTTAATTACCTCCAAAATATTATCACATGCTGCAATTTGATTATGTAAACTGGCAATATTTTGACTTTCTTTAATATGATCTTGAATTGATTTGGTTTCAACTTTTTTAAGTTCTGTTTCAATTTGTTTTGAATATTGTCGTAAATCTGTACCAGTTTTAAGAATATCTTTGACAACATCATCCTTAAGGTTATGAAAAAGTACAGTTTTTTCGTTATCATCAGAAAAATTCCATGATGACTCCATTTCAATTGTTTTTAATAATAAACTTTATTTTTATCACGAATTTATAAAAATAAATAAATCCCTACATGTATATTTCGCGTTTCAATTTTTTTAAATAATATAAATAAATATTAATAATAAATAATAATAAAACTTTGTGTATGTTTACTATCGAGCTACCAATGATGACACACTGACTGATATTTATGACGAATGTGTCAAATAATTGACAACATTGAAAAAAGACAGATTAAGACACGTTTAAGGTTTCTTACAGTAAAATTGGGTAAAATACTTTCGACCTTAAGCCACTTTTACATTTTCACTGATAAATTATATATGTCTAGGGAAAAATCTTATCAATCTTATCAATCAAATTAATAAATAGACAGTGTGTGTTAGATATTACAAACAACCATTTATATATTATTATAATTAATTATTATCAATTTTTAGTTTATATTTCTTTTGCATTATGTAGTTTAATGTTTGCAGTGCCACCAAGTGGAGGTATACAGAACCTCCATGTGTTTTTATTTTGTTTATTATTATTGTTTATTTGTGTAAACATAACTGTACATATTGTTTAGCATTGTTATTTGTTAAGCATGTATAAAAACATGCCAAATAAAGCCAAACATTGAATGTCATTTAAATAATATTAGGTACCTATTTAATAATTTGTTGTATATAAATTAATTAAAAATTTATAAAATGGATATATTTGAACTAAAAGATGTCAAAACAATACCTGATATAGTTCATTTATATCCTGATAATATAAAAAATGATTCAGTTCCACTTGTTATTGACAATGGTAATACAAATTAGTTTAATTACTTTTATATAAATATAAATTATTATCAATGTAAATTAATAATTATTTAAAATATAGGTTCATATAATTGTCGAGTTGGTTGGGCATGTGAGGATGAACCACGATTGATATTTAAAAATTTAATAGCTAAACCACGTAGAGAAAGAGGTAAAAAAGATGGAGATTTACAAATTGGAAATGATATTGTTAATATTGAAGCAATGAGATTTCAATTGAAAACACAATTTGATAGAAATATTATAACACATTTTGAAGCACAAGAACAAATTTTTGATTATGTATTTACTCATATGGGTATTGATGGTGAAAAATCAGTAAATCATCCTATTATATTAACTGAATCATTTTTAAATCCAAATTATTCACGTAATCGTAAGTTTTTATTAATAAAAAAAATATTATTTATAATTTTTACAATAAGTATATTTAATTTTTATAAATTTTTCATTCAAGTTATGGCTGAACTTTTATTTGAATGTTATGGTATACCATCAATAGCATATGGTATTGATTGTTTATTTTCATATCATCATAATAATTGTTTATCTGATGGTTTAATTGTAAGCATGGGTTATCATGCAACTCATATAATTCCTATTCTTAATGGTAAAATTGATTTTATAAATACCAGACGAATGAATGTTGGAGGATTTCATATTATATCATACATGCATCGTCTTTTACAATTAAAATATCCAGCACATGTTAATGCAATAACACCAAGTCGTGCTGAAGTAAGTTGAATTTATTTATTTAATTTGTCAAAATTAAATATTTATTAAATAATTAATTTTTTAACAGGAAATAATTCATGAACATTCAATGATTGCTTATGAATATCAAAGAGAAATTCAAAAATGGTCTGATTCAAATCATTATGATTCAAATGTTGTAAGAGTACAACTTCCATATATTGCACCAGCTGCAACTTCAGGTTTGACAATTGAACAACAAAAGGAAAGAAAACGTGAACTTGCTAGGCGTTTAATGGAAATAAATGCAAGAAAACGAGAAGAAAGGGTAAAAATAATATTTAAATAAATCAATTAAACATAAAATGATTTATTTTTTTTTACCGTATTAATTGTTTAAATATTTGTTTATTTTATTTTTTTAGCTTGCAGAAGATGAAGAACAATTAAATCAATTTTTAGAATTAAAAGAATTACTGGACAACGGTGAAAATAATAAATTTGAAAAAGCATTAAAATCATATAATATTTCTAATGCAACTGAACTTAAAAAAATAATTACAAATTTACAAACAAAAATTTCGAAAATTAAACAAAAAATTATTGCAGCAAATTCTCAAGAAGAAAATGTTATAATTGAAGAACAAAAACCAAAAATTAAAGTAAATTTACAACCAAAAGATCAACAAGATTTTACTGAATGGATAACAGGTGTAAGAAAAAAAAGGTAATAAATATATTTTATAGTTAAAAAATTCTATAAATTATTATATATTCTTTTTATTATTTGACAGACAAGATATTTTAGAAAAAAGATTAGCCAAACGTCAACGTAGACAAGATATGGCTAAACGTAGAACAGCAGCAGCACAAGAAAGAATGAGAATAATAAGTCATTTAGCTAAAAAAGAAAAACGTGATGATGATTTTGGAATGCGTGATGAAGATTGGGATGTATACAAAGCAATAAATAAGGTAAAATAATTAATTTAGATTTATATTAAATGGTTAAATAAATTGATTTAAAATTTTTTAAATATTAAATAAATTACAGGAAGGAGGAGATTCTGATTCAGAAGCAGAACAAGAACGCTTAATTGAATTGGAAGTTGTATTAAGACAACATGATCCAGAATTTGAAAGTACTGGTAGTAATGTACCATTGATACCAGGTGAAACTCATCAACTTCATATAGGAACAGAACGTCTACGTGCACCAGAATTATTATTTCAACCATCAATGATTGGTTCAGTTGAAGCTGGTATTGCAGAAATAATTGATTTTATTCTTAAACGTTATCCAAGTGAAATTCAATTACGACTTGTTAATAATGTATTTGTAACTGGTGGATCAACAAAATTAAATGGTTTTATTGATAGATTAACACGTGAATTACGTGAAATAAGACCATTTGAAACAAATTTTAATATAAATACTGCTAAAAATGTAAGTTTAGATGGTTGGTATGGTGCAAGAGATTTTGGTGCAAGTAATAATTTATCAGAATACTTGATAAGTCGTAAAGAATATGAAGAAAAAGGTGGTGAATATTTAAAAGAACATTCAGCAAGTAATTTTTATCATAAATCACCAGAACCACTACCTTTTGTTCAAGTACCTATATCATGTGAACAGACTGTCATTGAAGATTCTATAGTTAATGTTGAAATGGAATAAAAATTTATAATTTTATTTGTAAAATTTATAAAATTTAAAAAATAAACAAAAAGTTATAATTATATTTCAAATACTTAATTAGTTTCATTAGTCATACTTCAAAAATAGTTTCAAAAATATACTGCTAATTAGTTTTCGATTTTAATGGTTTCATGTTTTTCCTAGTAAATCATTATATATCTCAATTCTTATCTACCCGACTTTTTATCATCCTAAAACCAGATAAATCATATAAACTTTTACAAAAGATATTTCCTTATTTTTCATAATTAAATGTATTCCTAATAAAATAAATAAAGAGTATTTAAAGTAGTCAATTATTTGATATGTCTTTATGTAAAAAAACTTGTAATAAAATTTTTAAATATCCTCGAATAAAAAAATTACATAAATTAATTAAAAAAATGATTACTTAATGAAAAAATTAAGCTTTTTTTTTTTTAAATATTTGTAAAATTATATAATACCAATTTGCTTCAATCTAATATAATTAATTCCACTAAAAATATCAAAAAATTATTACAAATATTATTATATATTTGTTTTTAAATAATATTTTATTCAGTGAATTTTAATATGACTTATTTATTCATTTCTTTAAACTCTGTTACTTGAATTTTTGTGTTACTTAACATGGGGTGAAAATTTATAAATAACTTTTAGTCCAACTGGCAGAAGAAGTTCACGTTCCAAGTTCACGATCCTTGTAATGCTATGTAATGTTATTTATATATATATATATAAAATATGAAATATATAATATCCACATGTCTATTAAAAACTTCGTTAACTTCTTCTGTCAATTTCACGATATTTAGAATATATGATTAATTTTTTTTTTCTTTTTTCTTCAAGTATTTACATAAAAGGAGATGGGTCATTAATAATTATCTATAGTAAACAAGATATGTATATGTCGTTAGGAGCTATATAAAACGTTCAATTAATTTATATCTACTTTATTATTATTATTATTAATATTAATATTATTTTTATTATTGTAAATTTCTATTACAAAAGTGTATCCACGCGTCTTTATATTGTATACACACATTATTAATATGTTGCATTATTTATATATATTTTTCTACATTTTCTAAAAATTTATATATGTATGTATAGTTTTTTATGGGACAAAACAATTCAACTCATTTATATCAAAATCTAAATCTTAATTTTATTAATAAATTTTCCTTTAAAGAGTATGTAAACTTTTTTGATTTTCTTTTATCTTTTTTTAAAATTATATTTATATTTTGTTTATTTTATTTTTAACTTAAAAAATTTTACTGTATAACTAAATGTATCATTTCTAAAAAGGAAAAATTATTTTTAAATAATTTATAATTAAATTTTTACAAGAGATAGAATTTTGACACAGTCGAGTTGGGCTGTTTTGCCTCATGTGAATATATCTATATATATATAAATATAAACATGTATTTATTTATATATATATATATTTATTTTCATTCAGTTTGTCAAGCTTCATGTTCAACTTTATAACTAAAATGAGACATGATTTATCTATAACTATATTTTTTTTTCTTTCATTTTATTTTCGTTAATTTGTCATTATATTTTAATTTATTTATATTTTATTTTGTTATCATTGACATGACTATGTTTTCTTAATTATTTATTAATTTTTTTTTTACACACTTTTTTTTTTTTTTTTAATTATTTTACGGTCAAATTTTACGTAATGTTACTAAGTAGTTGGATAATGCGTTGGTATTTGATGCCAACCTTGTATTGCCGTATTTAATTTTTATCTCTGGATATTAATGCACAAAATCATTGTCGCATTATTTATATATTTATATTGTCCTCTATTATTTTATTTGTAGACGAAAAAAAAAAAAAATAATAATAATAATTGAAAAAAAAAATAAAAAAAATAATATTTTAATTACTTTCATTAGACTAGAAATCGATAGATATTTGGAGTGGAAATTACGATGTTATTTTGACGTTATAATTTTTTTTTTTTAATATCAGTACAATTTTGTACAAAATAATAATATTATTTCAATTAAATTTACAAATAAATAATAATAATTTTAATGTTAATTTTAACGTCAAAATTATCGTAATACTGTTTGAAATATTTTTCTAAATTTATAATTAATAAAAAGCAAGTTTAAAAATTTTAATAAGTAATTAAAATTTGAAGTTATGAATAAATTTTATGGGTGCTTTTGTAATTATTATTATTATTATTTTTTTTTTTTTGGTATGATATATATCTGTTTATACCTTTTTTTTTTTGTTTTCTATATAAATGTATTTTTGAATTTTTATTTTTATGTATATTATTATTTTTTTTTTCATTTTTAATTATTTATTAATTTTCTTAATAATCTACCCTACGCAGACCTCTAAGACTTACGGTAGCATGGTAAATTTTCTATACAAAAATAAGAACTATTCCTACGTAAACGTATTATAAAAATAAATGGCATCGTACTCTGCTAACGAAGCAAAATGGTACAGGCGCAATGTCGGGCATTATTTAGTTTCGTTCGATATTGTTAAAAATTTACTGTATTATTACTTTTTTTTAATTTTATTATATTTTTATATTATATTATTCAAACAACCACGCTCAATAATTATTTAACTTTTTTATTTTTCGTGACATTATATATTGATATGTAGTCAACTGGCTACACTTTCAATTGCATTATTTATTATTTTTTTTTTAGAGCAAAAAAATATTACATTTTTTTTGTTTTATTTATATTTTTTAAACTAGTGCGTAGGAAGGTGAGCCTCACAAAATGAGTATTATCTTAAAGAGGCAAAAAATTATGATTTATAATGTTGATGATATTTCGCACAACATAATGTATTATTATTTTTTTTTTTTTCTATGAATTTATAATAAATGAGTTAGCTCAGTGTACAATTGAAAATTTATAAATTCTTTTTTTCTTTTTTAAATATATATTAAAAAACAAAAAAAAAAAAATATTTTTCTTTTTTACTGACAATTAAAAATTAAAATAACAATATATTAATTAGCCATCAACATTCCGTTTTATAATCTGTCATATAAGTATATATATTATTTGAAAAATAAATTCAAACAGACACTAAATTATAATTGATATTAATTTCAGAAAATTAAAATATTTAAAAAACAAAATTATGTTATATCTTTTCAAAACAATTAGTTACATCAATGTGTACATAAACATTCACGTAATAGTTTTATATTCAGAGCCATTATTTATTTTTATTTTTTTTTACAACATTGCACTCATTTATTGAGACGTTTAATGTCTCAATTACTGATACTCTCAATATTCAACTTTTAATTATTTATAACGTATAAAATTTTGTAAAAAGTAAAGAAAAAAAAATGTATTTTTATTGTTTGTCCGAATATATAATATAAAAAAATACTTGATAACAAATTTGTTTATTTTTTTTTTTTATAAATAAAATAATAGATTAAATAATAAATTTTTGATTAAAATAGTGATAGTAGTTTTATTGAAAATCACTTTAAACATTATTATGTTTTTTCTATTTTTTTAATTGGCTGATGATAGTAGCAGTATGAGCGAGTTTAATTAATGGATAAAAATGAAAAAAAAGGGAAAGAAATGATATACCTATAAAAGATTGCCTTAACTTTTGTAAGATATATGGCTAATTTTGTAATTTTTTTATAAATATATTTCCTAAACTCACTATTGAAATAAAAACGTATCAAGCGAATATATGCTGGAGATTTTAATCACAGTATTGTATAGTACATAATTTCAAAGACAACACAATGACTAGCCGATAATAATACAGATCATTGCTTTTTTTATTTATTTTTTTTTGTAACATCGTTAATATAGGATCATAAAAGTTATATTATTTTGATTTTTTAAATTTATTTTTTAATAAAATTTAATCGTGACTTTTATAAAATATAAAATGATAAAAACTCTGGCAATTTTTTTTTTATAATGTGACTTTTATCATATAAATTTTATTTGACTTTATGTTGACATACATTTTTTAATTAAAATATAATTTTTATAATTTATACTTTTATGACTTTTTATTAACGATCTACAATATTTGATCAAATTAATTTTTTAAATATTTTAAATTACGAATTTAAAGAAAAAAAATATTTCGTTATGACAATAATCAGTCTCACCTGATAACTTGATGTCTCATGAAATTCAAAGTCCCGAAGCATTTATTACATGGATTTCTCAAAATTAAAGAAATAAAATAAATTTACTAATAAAATTAATACCAAAAACGTTCTTAATATAGAAAACAAAAGCAAATAAATTGATTAAAGCCAACAAAAACTGAGTAGTCAATTGCAATGTAAGCATTAAATTACGAATCTATTCATATTTACATCTCTTATTATTTTTTCTTTTGTTCTTTAATAATGGTCATGGTTATTTACATTTTAATATATTTTTAAACTGGAACTATTATTAATTTGTCTGACAACTTGTAGACTTTTATTTTTTTTTTTATATAATTTTAATACTCAAAATATTCAAATAAATAAATGTATCAATATAAAGTAAATAACTTTATAAAACAATGTAACTAAATTTTCTTTTTTCTTTCAATAATAATGTTCCATAAATGAAAAATAGAAAAAATATTTTTACGTATGAAAAACCATAACCTTTTTTTTTTTGTTCAATATAATATCATTTTGTTGTACAATTAAATAAAATGTATTTCGTATTTTTTAACTATAAATTCTTTTTTAAAGAATTATCATTTTGATAATAGTAGTATCACTCATCACAAAAAAAAAAAGTATAAATATGGATTAATTTTTATATTATTTTTGAGATAAGATTGTTGACTGTGAAAATTTTTTTTTTTTTTTAAATATTTTGTGACAATATTGTAATAATAATAAAATAGTCATAATAGTAATTCAACAGATGATTCAATTATTATTTTTTTTCCTTAAATATCTTTTATAATAATAATTATTTTTTTTCTTTGTGTATTAATATTAGTAATAATTGATTAAATAGTTATAGGTTGGCTACCAAACGTCGTCATTAGAAATTACAATGAAACCCATAATTTGTTCTGTGTATTGTTTCTTATTTTTTTTAATGTTTTACACTATTTTTTAAATCCAATAACTACATCACTCCGTGGCTTTACTGGGATTTACTTAACATCGCTCTACTATCATTTATTTTATATTTTGTGTCAACTTTTTTTTTTAAATTTAAATTATGCTTTTTTTTTCCCGCTTTGACTTCGAAATAATAAAACCAATTAATAAATAGATTCTTCAGCTAGAATCTAAAATTCGCTGATAAAAAATTACTATCTATATCACAGACCCAAATGACTAAAACTCCTTTAACAATATAGTATAAATATATGTGTAGTAAGCATACATAAATGGTATATGTATGATTAAAGAAAAAGAAAAAGAAAAAAAAAAAAAAAAAAACCAGTGGTACTGTGAAACAAAAAAAAAAATTAAAAAAAGAAAAATATAAAATGAAAAAAAAAAAAAAAAAGGATATATTTAGGGATTTTGGAATACCGGAATCATACAAGCCTTGACAAGTGATTTCAATTTTTCTTTTTTTTTTGCTTTTCTCTTCATTTCAACTTCTTACTTGAACGCCTGCGCCCTTACCATTATATACGACTTGAAAACAAAAAAAAAAATAAAAAAAAAAATATAAAAATCGTCTAGAATGCGATAAGTTAATCCTGATGCATGATGCATGTTATATGTACTAATTAATTTTTAATTATAATTTTTTTCTTTTTTTTTTTTTTTATATTCGTCAATTTTGATACTACCACGTATTCACGAGAAAAAAAAATAAAAAATAAATAAATAAACAAAAACAATCAAATTTGTTATCACTCACACGTGATAACAGTCACGTGACTAAACACACAAATTAAAACAAAAAAAATTAAATTAAAAAAAAAAAAAAGACAACCCAAATTAATTCTAGCATAAAGGTATGCTGTTTGCTTGTTTGCTTTTTTTCTTCTAGTTGGTGCGTTGAACATATTCAGGATAAGTAATCGAAGGAGTTGTATTTGCATACTGGGCGTAGAGATAGAGTGCTGGATGAAGTCCAGGTGGGGGTATATTGCAGTGTCCATGATGGTGATGATAAGGAGGCGGTGGTGGTGGTGGAGGAGGTGGAGGAGGAGGTGGAGGAGGAAGAGAAGGTGGTGGTGGAGGTGGTTGTAATTGTGGATGTGCGTGTTGATAATAATGATGTGAATCCGTAATATCCACAGATGAAAAATGAGAATAACGTGTTGGCTCTGGACTGCCAAGTGATCCAGACGAGCCTTGTGAAGATTGATAAACACTTGGAGTGAATTGAGGTGTCGTTTTGACTGTTGTGGATGGCTCATGTATTACTTGTGAATGAATAGTATACTGATGTGACAATGATGATGATGATGATGATGATGATAATAATGCTGTTGCTGCTGCAGATGATGATGATGCTGATGCTGCTGCTGCTGATGTTAATGCTGTTGATTGACATACAACTTGATGTGGCAGAGACTCTTGCACACCACCATTTAAACACTAGTTGGTTGTTTGAGGATGCAGCAATGGTACTGGTAATTGCAAACTATTTTGTTTTGTTAAACTTGCAATTTCAGCAGCAATTGCAACACTTTTACCACCAAGTGCATCTAACGCTGATGAACCCTCACTATATCGTAAATCACATACAGGACTTTCAAAACCAGTACCTGGTGTTTGTGGACCAGAACTTTGTGGTGTTGGTGGATTATGACTTGCACTACCCTGACTCATATCACGATGTACACGATTTTGATGACGTATTAAATAACTGTCACGTACAAATGTACGTCCACATATATTACATTCATATGTTGAATTTGCAGTATGTGTACGAATATGTATTGCAAATTGACTTTTTGATGTAAATGTCATTGAACATCTGTCACAAACTAATGGTTTTTCAGCAACATGACTCCATCGATGTGCCGTTACATAGCTTTTAACAGCAAACCGTTTTTGACAAATGTCACATGCATATGGACGTTCACCAGTATGTACACGTTTATGAGTATTTAAACTGCTTTTTTGGGTGAATCTTTTTAAACATAATTCACATTGAAATGGTCTTTCACCTGTATGAGTTCTCATGTGTACTTCTAAATAAGGTTTTCTACAAAAACTTGCTTCACATACAGTACAATGATAGGGTTTATTGCCAGAATGAAGTTTCATATGAACATAATATGATGATGCTGATGATAAAACTTTACCACATATTTTACATGGTTGTGGTTTTGATCTTGAACCTTCTTTTAATGTTTGTTGACCTGTTGATTGACGTGATGGTCCATTTTGACCAGATTGTTGCTGCTGTTGATGCATTCCATGTTGTGATTGTATATGACTATCTTGTTGTGATAAATCTTCACGATCATCTGATAAATTGACCATTGAATTTGAACCATCTGATCGTGATGATGCCACGGAATAAAATCCCATTGGCTCACTTTTTATTTGTTGATCAAACATGGACGTCATTATGTCCTGATGTGGGATATGAGACAGCACTTGTGGCTGTGGTTGTTGAATTATTTGTTGATGTGGGAGCAGAGTCAGATTGCGCTTGACAAACTGCTCATATCCTGCGTACCAATCCACCTATATTTAAATAAATATTTTTAATAAATATATCATATAATATATTATAAACAACAAATGAAACAAAAATTTATTTATTTATAGATTTTTGTTTTTTTTTTTTTAAATTTTACTTTCTTATTTTACTAAAATAAACAAGACAATTAAAAATAGTAAATTATATTGTATCATAAGTGATAAATCATTGTAATTATAAGGTGATAATTCATGACATTGATCAAGGCTTTGATTCATAACTTTGACATTCATTTTTGACAAGTGACAGTGATATGCCCACGACAACGATCAGCTGATTGCATAACTTTTTTAGCATATCAAAAAATTTTTTCATTAATTTATTAGTGTAATGCAGACTCAATAAGTTATTATGATTCAACCAAATAAATGTCAAAAACTATTTTTAATTAACAAATGTTATATCAACAACAAATAATATTTATGTATATTTTGATGATGAGATAACTGGAGCATTGCTTATGTATATATATGTACATATATTTATATTTATATGTACATACATATATATATACCTGAACATGTCAGCGCGGGCTGCTTAGAGTCCAAAATAATTTTACATGTTTTTTTTTTTTCACAATAAAAAAATGTTATATTAAATGGTGTTCTACCAACCTTTGCTAACTTAGTGGTCCTGGTGGGCGTAAAAAAAGGTCACGCTACATTGAGCGCAAACATTAGACGCCCAACAACTTCACAGAATTAAGTGCAGCATTTGTTTTAAATAAATGTTTTTCTTTTCACACAAAATATAAGATGGCTACTGCTATATGTCTCTTGACAGGCTGCATATACATATAACTGCATATAACAGAAGTACTTGTAAAGACTAAAATTGACGATATGCATAAAGATGAAGCTTTTTAATTGGCTGATAACCTTAAGCCATAGAGCTATTATATATAATCAACGACAAAATTACTAAGCCGCATTTTCAACACCCCATGAAAAAAGCATATTCAAAATAAAGGGAGTTATCCACTGTACAAGATTTTTATGCAAGATATTTTATTACCAGAAGTGACTAGGTTTTTTAGTAATGTTTACGCAAATAAATTAAATTATTTTTGCAAATAAACAGCCAATTTCAACAAAAAAAATACGGGATAAATAAAATTCCGTATTGCTTTTATCTTATTTTTAATTCAGAATAAAAAAAATAGTTTTAATTTAAAAAAATATAGACAATTATTGTGGTAAAGTGCGTTCAACAAGAAATTAATTAAATCTTAAAATTATAATTATAATATAATAATAAATCTGAAAAGGGATAAAATAAAAAGGACAATTTTTCCTACATAAACAATAAGCCAGTGCTAATTTTCGCAAGTATCTGAAACACATCCTATTCACCCCCATCTACTCTGTTTGAGATAGACAGGTTGATGTGCACACCTTGATCAATCAACTATATATACATATGTACAACCATTATAAGTTACAACTTTAGCATAAAATTTTATAATATAAAAAAAAAAGTGATCAAGTTGAGCTAACAAGTCATGCAAATATATGAAAACATAAAATAATACAAGGAATTATCATGTAACTTGAAAGAATACATATTATCAATTAAATTCTTTAAAGTTACAAGCTTGTTGAAGCACATTTACCATTAAGGGTTTGGTTAATCAAGTGACCAGAAGGCCTCTTACCTTGTTTAGCAGATCTATGATGATTGGTGATGGTTATACAGATGTTTTAACTCAGCGTTGATCATTGCAATTATATTATCATTACAATATAATTATTACAATTATAGCACAATAGGATGAAATCTCAATGATCAGCATCATTGTCGTTTTTAACAATTGTCTTTTGTTGCCATTATCTTGATATGATTTACAATCAGCACACAGATGAAATCCAATGAAATCCCACTGTGAAAGAATATAATAAAAATTATTATAATATGTACTTACTATAAATTTTTTAAAACAAAAAGTATAATAAATATTTTATTTAAATTGTGGTTCAAACTTGACTCATCGAAAAAAAAAAAATGAAAAAAAAAAAAAAAAGCACGATATATTTGAAAGACCACCTGTCTAACCAGTTGCTGAATTATACCGTTATACTGTGCTTTGTTAAAAGCATTCAAAGCTTACAAGCACGAATATTTTCTACCAGTGGCAGTAGTTTCTGTACCTACGAGATCTTGAATATACTTTCTCTTGGATACATTTAAAAATATATCCAAGAGAGTATATTCACACGTAGTTAAAATTGTCTTGTGTATGATGACAAATAAATTAAATAATAAAATGAGTAAAAATAGCCATACCTTTTATCATTGTCATCATTTTCATTATGATGAACCAGCTTATTCATTAAGCAAACAATGACATAAACTATTTATCACTGTTGTCTATCAGTGAAACACCACTTATTTCAGTTGTCTCCAATTGGCACAATAACAATCTGTAACTACAAAAGTACAAAATAATTAAATTACAATTAATAATTTTTTATTTTTAAATACACACATAATTTATCTTAATGTGGAATTTATAAAAAAAAATGAGCCACAATGAATATACCTATAATTATATTTACCATTGTTTTTCGTCCAACAAAGTACCAATACATTTGTCACTTCTCCAATCAACATTTTTGACAAATGATTTTGTCCTCTTTTTTGGATCTATCAACATAAAATAATAATAATATATATAATTTGAATAATATTTTTATGATTTTCTCATAGTGTATTTTTTTTTTCTAATAAATTGATACTGTACTTTTATTATTAATTCATTGCAAAATATCAATAGTTAACTTTCAACGAAAACAAAAGCTAAATGCATATTTACTCATTAATATTAATTTTTTAATTATTATAACACGAATGTTTACGCTTTTATTGATTATATAACAGTAAAAATAAAGAATTATTATTATTATTTACCTGAGGCTGCTTGATATGCGTAAATATCTTAGAATATGCATATCCTGGTTAATTTAGTCAACTCGTATTTACTCAATACTTGATTCGTATTGAAATATCCAATGATATCTGTACAATTTTTATATCAAAAATATTTTAGAAATAAGTAAAATAAATAAAATATTTATTTAATTTTAATAAATAAAAATATTCATTACCTTTTTTATGCTCAATAAAATGCCAACAGCTTGGTCTCTTGTCCAGACATATTTGTCGAATGATTCACGGCCACCTTTGCCACCTTTGTTATGTCCCAAAGCTTAAAAAAAAATTATTATTTTATTTTTTTGATAAATAAATATTCCAATTTTAATAATTATTTATTGCAATATATGTCAATAGACTTGAAACGACAACAAAGCCTAACCTAATTATTGTAATTTTCAATTTTTTTCTAAATTATTTTTATTTTTTATTGACTATCATATACTTGACTTATTTATTATATAAGGAAAAGGGCTAAAAAATAATTATAATTATATTCACCTGCGGCCATTTTGTGTTGTAAACTCGCCGGTCTCCTTCAACGGCTTGAACAGTTTCAACAATATGATATTATGTGTATAAATAATAACACCCAGCAACAATTTATAGCTCAAATGATTGCCCGAGCAAAGACAAAGCGATTTATTATAAAAAAACAATTAACTAATAAAATTATTAATTAACAATTATGATAAAAATATTGCTCGAGCAGCAACAAGTCCACCACTTATTTTTTCAATTTTACTACTGAAACTATTTATTTTCATGAGAGAGTCAACGTCAAATTAGAAAACAACAGTAGCGCAACCAAGCAGAGAAAAAAATTACCACTAACAGTCGGTAAAATTACCGACAAGAAAATAGTTCGTGGACTCGCCGCGAGTGGCGCACCAGCTGTTTTCTAATTTGACGTTGACTCTCTCATGAAAATAAATAGTTTCAGTAGTAAAATTGAAAAAATAAGTGGTAGACTTGTTGCTGCTCGAGCAATATTTTTATCATAATTGTTAATTAATAATTTTATTAGTTAATTGTTTTTTTATAATAAATCGCTTTGTCTTTGCTCGGGCAATCATTTGAGCTATAAATTGTTGCTGGGTGTTATTATTTATACACATAATATCATATTGTTGAAACTGGTCAAGCCGTTGAAGGAGACCGGCGAGTTTACAACACAAAATGGCCGCAGGTGAATATAATTATAATTATTTTTTAGCCCTTTTCCTTATATAATAAATAAGTCAAGTATATGATAGTCAATAAAAAATAAAAATAATTTAGAAAAAAATTGAAAATTACAATAATTAGGTTAGGCTTTGTTGTCGTTTCAAGTCTATTGACATATATTGCAATAAATAATTATTAAAATTGGAATATTTATTTATCAAAAAAATAAAATAAATAATTGTGAAAAAAAAAAAAAATAATAATTTTTTTTTAAGCTTTGGGACATAACAAAGGTGGCAAAGGTGGCCGTGAATCATTCGACAAATATGTCTGGACAAGAGACCAAGCTGTTGGCATTTTATTGAGCATAAAAAAGGTAATGAATATTTTTATTTATTAAAATTAAATAAATATTTTATTTATTTTACTTATTTCTAAAATATTTTTGATATAAAAATTGTACAGATATCATTGGATATTTCAATACGAATCAAGTATTGAGTAAATACGAGTTGACTAAATTAACCAGGATATGCATATTCTGAGATATTTACACATATCAAGCAGCCTCAGGTAAATAATAATAATAATTTTTTATTTTTACTGTTATATAATCAATGAAAAAGCGTAAACATTCCTGTTATAATAATTAAAAAATTAACATTAATGAGTAAATATGCATTTAGCTTTTGTTTTCGTTGAAAGTTAACTATTGATGTTTTGCAATAAATTAATAATAAAAATACAGTATCAATTTATTAGAAAAAAAAAAAAAATACACTAAGAGAAAATCATAAAAATATTATTCAAATTATATATATTATTATTATTTTATGTTGATAGATCCAAAAAAGAGGACAAAATCATTTGTCAAAAATGTTGATTGGAGAAGTGACAAATGTATTGGTACTTTGTTGGACGAAAAACAATGGTAAATATAATTATAGGTATATTCATTGTGGCTCATTTTTTTTTATAAATTCCACATTAAGATAAATTATGTGTGTATTTAAAAATAAAAAATTATTAATTGTAATTTAATTATTTTGTACTTTTGTAGTTACAGATTGTTATTGTGCCAATTGGAGACAACTGAAATAAGTGGTGTTTCACTGATAGACAACAGTGATAAATAGTTTATGTCATTGTTTGATCAATGAATTAGCTGGTTCATCATAATGAAAATGATGACTGTGATAAAAGGTATGGCTATTTTTACTCATTTTATTATTTAATTTATTTGTCATCATACACAAGACAATTTTAACTACGTGTGAATATACTCTCTTGGATATATTTTTAAATGTATCCAAGAGAAAGTATATTCAAGATCTCGTAGGTACAGAAACTACTGCCACTGGTAGAAAATATTCGTGCTTGTAAGCTTTGAATGCTTTTAACAAAGCACAGTATAACGGTATAATTCAGCAACTGGTTAGACAGGTGGTCTTTCAAATATATCGTGCTTTTTTTTTTTTTTTTCATTTTTTTTTTTTCGATGAGTCAAGTTTGAACCACAATTTAAATAAAATATTTATTATACTTTTTGTTTCAAAAAATTCATAGTAAGTACATATTATAATAATTTTTATTATATTCTTTCACAGTGGGATTTCATTGGATTTCATCTGTGTGCTGATTGTAAATCATATCAAGATAATGGCAACAAAAGACAATTGTTAAAAACGACAATGATGCTTTTCATTGAGATTTCATCCTATTGTGCTATAATTGTGATGATTATATTGTAATGATAATATAATTGCAATGATTAACGCTGAGTTAAAACATCTGTATAACCATCACCAATCATCATAGATCTGCTAAACAAGGTAAGAGGCCTTCTGGTCACTTGATTAACCAAACCCTTAATGGTAAATGTGCTTCAACAAGCTTGTAACTTTAAAGAATTTAATTGATAATATGTATTCTTTCAAGTTACATGATAATTCCTTGTATTATTTTATGTTTTCATATATTTGCATGACTTGTTAGCTCAACTTGATCACTTTTTTTTTTATATTATAAAATTTTATGCTAAAGTTGTAACTTATAATGGTTGTACATATGTAAATATAGTTGATTGATCAAGGTGTGCACATCAACCTGTCTATCTCAAACAGAGTAGATGGGGGTGAATAGGATGTGTTTCAGGTACTTGCGAAAATTAGCATTGGCTAATTTATTGTTTATGTAGGAAAAATTGTCCTTTTTATTTTATCCCTTTTCAGATTTATTATTATATTATAATTATAATTTTAAGATTTAATTAATTTCTTGTTGAACGCACTTTACCACAATAATTGTATATATTTTTTTAAATTAAAACTATTTTTTTTATTCTGAATTAATGTACTCGCTGCTTTGAGCACAAGTATATATAAACACTCAATGATTTTTATTTTATTTCTATTTTTTTTTTTCTAAAATAAACTTCGAAAATCTAACTCAAATACCATTAAAGTTTGTTAAAGATTTTGACAAACTGTAGTGCTTTAATTTGAAAAAATTAGCAGAAAAATTAAAGTAAGTATAAGTAAATTATATATACACACATATTATTGGGTAGAGTTAATTACAAAATAAATAATTGAGTGATATTAAAAATGATTTATCTCCTTTAACTTTATAAAGGTAATAAAAACAAACTAGCAATTGTTTAAACAAAAAAACTCAATTATTTTATAATTTATTAATTATTACGAATTGATTTATTCTATTATACAGATGATGCAAAATTGTGGGAAGCCAGTAAGAGAAGCTGTACTTGTATGCATGTGAATGTATAAATATTCGACGTGCTGCTGGATGATATCATTATAGACTACCTGGGGTTTATTCGAGCATCTGCGTGGGATGACATTAGCTATAATGGTAGGACTTAATTGAATTAATTATTTTGATTTAACCATTAAAGTTAAATAAATAGATGCATAGATTTTTCTTGCATCAAATCATCAATGATAATGTAACATTTACCACATGCAATCTTTAAATTTTTATCTGTAAAAATTTATTTTACTCTTGGCAATAATTATGATGCACAGTAAATGTGCATCAATCCAAGTCATTGGTTGAAGATTTCGTTTACTCATTTTCATCAAGCATCATCAATCTATAAGTACAATTTGATATGGTTGCCTTTATCTTCTCTTTGATCTATCAAACAAACTTAACCAATATAAATTGAGAAATTAAACCACATCTTCTCAATCTATATTTTTTTTTGAAAATTAATCCTTGAAATTTTTAATCACAAAAAAGATGTCTTTTCTTTTTGATTAATATTGATTAAAAAATTTAAATTAAATATTTCTTCAGATGTAAATATATATATGCGCGTGTATATAGTTTTTATTTTTAACTTCCCCATTGCATTGATGGAAGTAAAAAAAAAAAAACCCATGTCACGTTGTCGATAGAGCACGATCTCACCTAATTGAAGTAACCACAAGGCGCAACATCTCTTCTTCGCCACTTACTCGTGTATACCCCAAGGGACTTTGATTTGTATATATATATCATTCTCTCTGTTGCCTATACACATTACAATATTCAATTCCATCAAAATAATCAAATGAATATACCTCCCAGTTTCTTTTTTTATTTCTGCATTTTTATTTTTCCCCTATATAAATTCTTGATTGCACGTGTCATGGACAACAATATTTTGCTAAGCGAGATGATACATTTATTTATATTATATATATATATATACATATATCAATCTACATTTATGTACCTGCATGGGTAAAATGATCATTACATGAAATACAGTGTTCAAAGTAATTCTCTTGAGAAATCGAATTGTAAATCAATTTACGTTTTCATTAATTCTTGATAGAAACTTTATATTTTTTTTTCATCATAATAAAAATTATAGACATTAATACATTGACTTTTGTCAATTTATTTTTATAATATTTAATTCATTGTTTAATTTATTACAATGTAATTATTTAATAAATATAAATTTTATTCTATTATTTTTGGGACATTTGGATTGTTGGTTTCGTTTGTTATCATCATCCACTTTATTTTTAAATTATAATTTTTTTTTGTGGTAAAATCTAGATACAATTTCTTAATTATTTTTATAATTTAAAAAATACCAAGTTAATTTAACAATAGAATATTATTGTGATTATTTTGAAATTTTTTTTTTGTTGAATTTCTTTTTTTTTTTTTTTTTTTTTTTTTTCGAGACTGACCATGAAAAAACTAAGAAATTTTTTTTAGAGAAAGTTTGGAAAAACATTTTGTAACAGGGTAGTATAAATATATAAAAGTAATTCTCAAAAAAAAGAAAAAAGAAACTAAAACATGAACAATTTATCTAATACAAATAGTAATTTTTTTTTAATTTTTAAAATAAACATCAAATTGATAGAATTTATTTCTTTGAATAATTGAATATTTAATTGGAATTTATTCCAAAATAAAATTATAATTTTTTATTAATTTTTCTAATTTCATAAAATAATAACAGTTATTTTTTTTTACAACCCTCAAGATATGCAATAGAAATTTTGTAATTTTCTTCATCTACAATTTATTAAATTCTACGTTCATTGTAGATATGATTAATTTTTAAATTACATTTAAACATAAATTGATTTCCAATAGTCAATTTACTCTAAAACGTTAAAATATTTTCATCAGATATACGTTTTGTATTTATAATTCAATTCATAATACAATTATGTATCATTTTAATTATTAAAATAAAATGATTAAAATGAATCATCATACATAATTAATAATAATAAATTAAATTATAAAATATAATTTTATTTGTATACAAATAACATTATAAAATGAGTCAGTAACTAGATAAACTTACTAGATATATATTAGAATAAATATTTGATAAATTTTTTAAAATATTTAATAGAATCTTGAAAGGACATTAATATTACAAATATATATAGGTACATTTAGAAAGTGAAGCAATCGTATATCGTAGTATCAAAATATGTGTTGGTCCATTGTCCTCAGAGTGAAGAGTTTCGATTTTATTTTAAAATGCATATATATATACAAATATTATATGCATGTTTAAGTTTTTCAAGCAGCTTGCATTGTAACTCAAGCCAAAGCCCAGCTGGAGATACACTTAACAGGGGGTCCAACAGGATCCATACGTTGACACAACTCATTTTTACGCTTATCCCACGCACGATGGGCGGCCACACTTATTCACAAGCCACCCAACTGTCTTTTATCTTTTATATATCGGTATCCATGTTTTATTATCATATCTTATTTTTATTTTTCTAAATATCATATATATACTTGCATCACATGTATATAGATATAACAAGTATCAATGAGTCTAACAAAACAAACAGTCATACAAGTATAAACATATGTTTTATTGTTTAATTTAAAATAATAATAATATAAAACTATCAAACGAATAGTTGTGAAATTTATGCATTAATTTTATGATTCATCAGTAATTTAAAATATTTAAAATCACCTTTCACCATATACAGATTTAAACGTATATTTTGAATTGAAAATTAATTTTTTTTTTTATATTTTTATTATTTAATTATTATTTTTGCTATAAAAATTAACTGATATATTGTAGTTGATTTATTAAATATCTTATTTAAATTTTATATTAATAATAAATGACTATGAAAAAGTCATAACTCTTTATTAATATCAGTGATGACTTTAAAATGAACATATATTTATGTGTTTATTATATTATTTTCTGTTGAAGTAAAAAGCTTTATGCTCAATTGCATTTTAAAAATATATATCTATATATACAATATTAATATATTTATATTGACACAAAAATGTCACTAAAAAGCTATTTATATATATTTTTTTCATCAATATAAACACAATTGTGGTTTGATCAAAAACCTAAACAAAATTTATCTCACATACTTTTAAAAACGTATAAGTATATGAAGGTATTTCATTATTTTTTTTTTGTTCAATTTATTTATGATCCAGCTTTTTCTGTAGTGAATAAATCTTGAATGGTACATCGTCAACCTCCACTTATTAACCCTCGTGAATGTCACATGAATCATCATTGTACAAGTAAAGTCACACCACAGGGGTGAAGTGCAAAAAGAAAAAAATATATATAAGTATCGAGTTAAGCCCTCCCAGAATATTTTCCGCGACAATGTTTTCGTTAAATAATATATTAATATGTATAGGATATATATATATATATACAACATACAGGTATATAAGTGTATGTATAATATATACCTGAATTGTTTGTGAGGCCACACGTGAGTTGTTCTCTCTTACTCTGTAGTAGATTTTATTTTATTTTATTTTATGGTAGGCCTTGTTGAATCACAGCCACAACAGTCAATCTCGCAACAATGGACTGGACTTTGTTTATGTGTTCTTGATGGCTTTACCATTTATTTCTTACGTTGACATTTGGGACCATATTGCATTATATACTATATAACACTGTATTATATAATAGATCGATGATATAATCTTGAAAAAAAAAATTTTTAATCTATTGATTTCTTTATAATATTTATCATCATCATTATTATGGAGGCTATATATAATTTAACTATTTATAAGATATGTTTATGCGGGATAATAAAAATGACCTATCTTATATTTTTCTCACCATCCTCTCAAACCCTGGCTTGTTAAAGTATTTTTTTTTTTTTTTTTTATTTGTTGAATCGATGGCTTTATTGCATTTTATTTTATACAATTTTAATAGAAATATATATTATACGTTTGAAAAATATATAACTATTGAAATAATATTTAAATAGAATTTTTTATTAATTAATTCATCTTTAATCAATTTTGAAATTATTTGATGATATATTTTTGGAATTATATAGTCTCGTCGTTGTGTGTCTTTTATTTTTTTTATAAAATATATAATTAAAGAAATATATTTTCAATTTATAACTTATACTGAGTTTCAAATTCAATCATTAACTTCAAGCTCTTTATTATGTATCATTATTAAATATATATAAGTTTATAATTTAACAAATTTATATTATCAATCAGACACATTATTTTTAGAAATATACCATCAAATAATTCAATATATTCTTCAAGTACTTTATAATGATAGATGAGCTAATTACAGTAGCAAAAATTATTAATAACTTTTACAACGAAAAAAAAATAAACTATATAGTTTAAATTAAAACAAATTTTACATTATATTCTACTTAGCATAGATTTGATAGATAAAATTTTCATCATCGCTCATGTTATCACATCTACATGAATGTTTTTGTATATATATAATTTAAAAAAAAAATTATATATTCCCACACATTAGTATATCTATTAATTTCTTAATTGCCTGTAGTCATAAAAGAAATATACCGACTGATATATATAAAGACATGTATTTTCACAATGTTTTGGCGGCATGGGGACGACAGTATAAAGTCAAGATGAGTGTCTCGATCGTCGAGAGGGTAGTTGTTATCTTGGGTGTTGCTCATGTATATATCTATACACAAGGTTGAAATGATGAAAAGATAATAAAGAGGCCTGGAGGGTTCAATGTGCGACTCTCGTGGTTGTTACACATAGATAGCATGAAAAAAATAAAAAAAAATGAAAAATCTAAAAAATAAAAAAATATATATAATGGGGTAGGAGTGGAGTGGTAAATAAAAGTAAAAGCATTTATATGGCATTTCAAGAGGGTGTAACGAAAATTGTATCTGGGTTGTAAGTCAAGAGAAAATTTTAGTAATGGGTATATTAAGTAGAGGGCTAATCTGTCCTGAGGCCTGTTAGTTTTATTTTTTTTTTTATTTTTTTATAGTATAAAGTGCCGCCGGGTGAATATTAACTAAACCAGAAGCTGATTTTATTTTTTGTCGATAAGTTTAAAAGATATGCACAACTAGCACGTGTTGTGTCTATTGCTATAGTATTTTCTTTTCTTTTTTTTTTTTTTTTTCTATGACGAAATTTAATACATTTTATTTCGTCAAATTATATGAGTCATGGATTTTTTTAAACAATTATTTATTTTCTATGAAAATCATGGAAAAAAAAATATACTTGTTCCATTATCATTCGGATAATATTCAATTTTATTTACTATATATTATTGATTCATTTTATTTTTTTTGTTGAGTATATATAAATCAAAATAGAAATTCAATCCATTAAAGTGCCAATTACCAATATCACTTTTCAATTAATCGCTGTAATATTTTTTGTCTTTAAATCAATATTTTATAAAAGCAATTATAAATATATTAAAATGAAATTTCCTCAACAAATCTAATATTTTCTAATAGCTATTATGAATCTATATAAATATTTAATAAAATCAATATGACTATTCAAACTGTTTCAATTAATCAATTATGAGTTTATAAATTATCCTATAAATTTATACTTATTAAAATTAATTGAATCAATCAGATAATATATTTGTCAATCTATTAAATTCAAGATAATTTTTACAAAATTATATATATTATTCTTAGTAAAGCAATTTAGACATTTAAATAAAAATCAATTTGTTTGAATATTTAAATATATTTTAATATAGATATAATTTCATTTTATATAAAATCATAGAAAAAAAAATGATTTATAAAGTTCAATTGGATCAATTTTAAAAGAGAAAAAAAGAATTGATTTGAGGTGATTTTTCGAGAATGAACTTCGTGGGTGGTTATTATAGATATACCTTGTTATGTCAAAAGGTTAGCATACCAATGTGTTTGATGGCATCTGGTAGTATGGCCAAGTTAGTTTGATTTCTATTGTTCTGATCTTTTTTTTGCTTCTGCTATACATATAATATGAATGATCGATTTCACTGACACGCGTGTGTCACGTTATTCGACGATATAAATCTTTTCTTTACGTATTAAATAAAAGCTTGAAAAAAAAAATTTTTTTTCATCGTTGTTAATCCTAAAGAACATTTTTATATTCTTTATATTATATTTATTTATATATTCTTTGTTCGTATAAAGCACTCAAGAAGCAAGACTAACGATGATCCGACAATCCAACACTAAAGTTTGTATTGTCAAATTGTCTTCTCAATGTATAACTGATTTTATCATTTTCATATAACTCGTTTATGTATATGGATATATGTATTTACATATTTTATATTATATATATATACGTGTTATGTAATTTCAATACTGTAAAATTTAATATTTAAAAAAAATGTATACTCTGTCTGTTAACTTGGTATTTGTCATTCTGATCAATCACCCTTCAACTTTATACAAACTTATATACTTTGATCTTAATTAGATAAAATTTTCCAGACAATAATTGTTGAATATTTAATAATTTTTATATATTTATAAATATTATTAAATCGATTTTATTTTTTATATTTATTATATATTGATTTTATAATTTTATCAATTTAAGTATAATTTGAGTTTTAATATAATAATTGAAATTTATGTGTTAAATATTTAAAAATACACTTAAAATTGATAAATTAAAAATATTATTAAATTTATATTTATAAATAATATAATATTTAAAATTAAATTATATAAATTATAAATATTTTCTAATATTGTTTTTAATTTAGAAAAAAAAATTAAAAATTAAATATTTATTTATTTTTTTTTAAATCTGATTTTTAAAATTTCATCTTTGAGAGTTAAAATATATAATTATATTTAAAAAAAATTAAATATATATATATAAAGATAAAAAAAAAAAAAATGGTGAACAAAGGGATTGTTTCACGCATGCTTAAAACAATCGATTTACAACGGCCATATGAGAGCAAGGGATGGTCCATTCGTCGCATATCATATGCTACATTCACGTCTACAATATACAATATACCCGGTTCAATAAAAAAAAATAAAAATAAAAAAATTATGTAACCACATCAATTATCCTTGTATATATTCGCCGACTGACCACCAGTTCAAAACCTCAACTATCCGTATATATACAACTTTTTTTTGTTATATTTGTTGTAGAAAAGTTTTTTTTTTTCCATTTTTTTTTTTGTTTTTATTTAGTTAATATGTATATATATTATATTTTATTTTTTTACTATTCCCTTGTGTAGAAGATAATGCTTATATTAATACAAATTGTTTGACTACCAGAAAGTACTGTGTAACGATGTATATGAGATGGCCACATGTCGATTCAATGTGAGTCAAGTCCCCTTGCATTATTACCTATCCCATATAAACCCAACTCGATTCAACTAATATACAGATAAAGACGTGTTCTGGTTTTGTAGCTTGTAGCTTGTAGCTTGTAGCTTGTAGCTTGTAGCATATGTTGCCATTTCCTTAAATATTTGACATTTATTATAGATATAAATAGCTTTAAATGTTTTTATTATATTATTTTAACATCCTTTATTATGACATTTGTTTTTTAAAAGTTTTAAACAAAAAACAAATAAAAATAAAATATGAATATATATATTTTAAATTATGATCGAAATTATATAATTTTTTTTTATTCTATAATATTATTTTATTAAAGTTATATATTTGAAAATTATTTAGTAGTTAAAATTTTGAATATAAATTTTCTATAATTCTTATTGTAATAGGTATACATATATTTTTTTTTAATTCTATAATTTTATATATATATAAATTAACATTAATATTGTATATATACAACAATTGTATAGTATATTAATTATTGTGTAAGAGGAATGAAGGGAGTGTCTTATCGACCTGATAACCCACGGGAAATACTATTTAACTCACTCACAGTGATTGCCACAACGATCCAGCAGTTTTGCAGAAAAGCATTTTACATTATACAGCTAATACCCTTTCTCTCTAAATTTCTACATATATATATATCTGATGGTATAATTTCATCTTGCTTTAGACACCCTCCAAACCAACCAAACCAACTTGAATCCTCCATACTGTTACTCTTCCAATCCGTTTACTAAAACTTGCTGAGACTATACTATATTCCATCGACCAGTCAAACTACCCTGGGATTCACCCCTGTCCACCAATCCCTACACCCGTCCTCCGCCCTCTTTTCTCACTCTTACCAACCCCTATATATACATCTATACACATTGTAGATAGTCTCTTTGTTGAATATATAAATAATCTATTTTGTTTGTTTTTGTAGATGTATACATATATATACATTGTTTGATATTATTCTATTTGACTGCAAATTATTTGTATACTAGACACGTGGTGTCCATTTGTTTTACTATATTTTTATTTTATTTTTAATTTTGAGTTATCAATTTTTTTTTTTTTTTTTTCTTATATGGTTATATAAAAAAGGTTGTTGAGTTTACAGAAAAAAAATAAATATATGTAATATAGTATTTTTATAGAATTGTTGACAGGTTATTTTATTTATTTTTTTATTTTTTTTTCAATTTTTTATTTTCATTTTGATATATGCATATAAATAAATATTAGTAAAAAATATTTTCTATGATTGAAATCAATTTAAAAAATTTTGAGAATGTTATTGTGATTATAAATGTATATTTGATTTATTCATGATAACACGTCACTTTTACAAGATCTCAGATGGTATTTATTTTTTATTTTTTTATTTAATAAGATGAAAGATGTTAACCTCATATCATGTATTGGATACATGTTGAGAGTCAAGGCAAGTTAGTAAAACAGGTCATTTTAAATTCCTTCCATTTTAGATTATCATCTATATACTTATACATATAAATTTAGGTGTGTCCATGGAGACATATATGTATATATATATGTTAGTGTGACACAAAAGTCATCATTCAAATTGATTTTTAGACTTTTAAATTTGATTATATTTTCACACACTCGTGTGTGATCCACCCTTTGACATTTTCACTATTGTTTCAAAATTTAAAAAGTGCACAGACAGTTGTGGTGTTGTGTGATTGACATGATCAATTTGAAAATCATCAACTATTTATATTATTATACTATTTTGGCATTAAAATATATATAATAAAAAAATAGCCTTGGCCTTTAATTTGCAAATGAGCTTTATGAAATATAATCTTCTAAACTTGTAGAATTATTATTTTTGCTATAAAAAAAAAATTGTGACATTTAATTTTTTAATAAAACAATATTTTGTGTATTGCGTATACATGTTTTACCTGGATCATTATTTTTTTGAGTTTGATTTTCAATCAATCAATGATAAAAAATTATAAAACTGATCATTTTTATATAGAGCTTGATTTTGAGATTTAACAACAAATTTAATTTGTCAAATTTGTTTAAAATTAATAGATAAATATAATAGTGACAGTCAGAAAAAATATAAATATATTGTAAGAGTTAAAATGTTCAAGGGAATTAGAACGCGATCCAATTTTTCAGGCCATTGAATGAGACAAGTACCATCTGTCTCACAGGAAAATACGTGCGCACGCAATTGCAGAAAGAGTCAGTCTTATACAGTATCTATCTCCATAGATGAAACATAAAATAAGAATAAAAAAAACATTAGGGATTTTTACTAGCGAACCGTGAAATGCGAAAACAGAAGGTTCTAGCACACCAGACTTGTCTTTTTTTTTTTTTTTTTTACGTTTTAATCAAATGATTTTCTTTACTGTTCGTGTCAGACACTGGCAGTTTTGTTTTGCTCAAGATTTCACCAGGGACTTGAAGGGTTGATTTTCATTTTGTATATATATTTATTTCCATTTTTATCTATTTCTTTTGTTTCTTATTCCGTTTTTTTTCTCTTTGATTTTCTAATTTCATTTATTTTTTCTTTATATTTATGTATTTTATACGAGTATATTGTCTTTGATATTATTACGTAAGTAAACAGATAAAATAGAAACAGTAAAATGCACATAAATTCAAGTACTTATTTTAATGATTTGCGATATTTTAATTCAATTATAAATTCTGTTTGAAATTTAACTGTTCGTATTTTGATTTAAATTAGCTGAAATTTTATAGATATTTTTTGGCTAGTATTTCAAATTTCTCTTTCTTTTGAAAAAATATACTAATTGACTTACTTTTTCAAAAATAAAATTAAAAACGTCTACAACAAGCTATAGTTGTCATGCATTTATACAAACACATGAAAAAAACAAAAAATACAAAAAAGGTGTTTTCTCAATTGGATGAGGACAATAATTAACCTACAGTTAGTTTACGTCATTTTGACCTTCCCCCTTTTTTTTTTAATTTATTAATTTTTTTTTGGCTTCTTTCACCCCCCAAGGTGTTTAAACATGTTGAGAAAGACCACAAGATATGTCGCGTATTGTAGATATACCTCTTATGAAAGCGACACCCTGGGACGTGACATGAGATGAATAAATTTTTATCGTTCGTTGGTGTAGCGAAAAAAAATGAGAGGTCACACCTTCTTATAATTATTAATACGACAAATGATCAAGTATCACTCGTATATATATATATATATATAGCTACAAAAATTCCAATTTTTTTATATTTTTTTTTTTCTTCATTTTTTATATATTTATCCTTCCGTTTGTATATATGTTGTCGTTTTTTAAAAATTTTATTTTTTTATTTTTATATTATTATTTTTTATTCTTGCTGAAATGAGTTTTAATTTATGTAAGGTGTTTCTGGTTGATACCGTATATAATTGACCACCAAAAGCGTTTGGAATTTCAAATATAAATTTGTAGCCAAATTCCAGAAGCCAAAAAATTCCGTGTTGATTTTTATGTCCTTCGTTATTATTATTATTATTTTTTTTTCTGCTTTTCTTTCGTTATTTTTTATAATTTTTTTTTATCGATCTATCCTTTTCTTCTGTTCGTTTCTATAAACTTATATATTTTGTAAACCCACACATAAAATATATAGGCATAAAATATATACATATATACATGTTTGACAGAATAACAGAAAAGGTGTTTGAATTGTCGCGTCATATAACACCCTGTGGCTGGGTCGTTTGTCGATTGATTTGTGGCTTGGAGAGTTGAATACGTGGACAAAGTTTAATTTTCAAGGTAACACGTTGAACACACAAAAACCAGAAGATTTTTTTTTTTTAATCTTTTATTTTACTATATATTCTCTGATCTTACTAGAAACATTCCTACTTAATACACCTGTTTGAACAAAATAATAATAGAAATATTTATAAGATATTGTAAGACAGGAAATGAGTCATTAATATTTATAATCTTTTAATAATTATTTTCCAATATACCCAGGTAGGAATTTTCGGGCTTGACGCCTGTGTCAGGCTTGGGCAAAGGTTTTGTATCAAGTCTTGGTAGCCGAGGCTTGTCTCAAGTCTGGGCCCGTTGATTTTACCCGGCTTCACACGAGCCTTGGTTGGTAACTCAGGCTCGTGTCAAGCCTGGATTTTTCGTTTTTACCCGGCCTCACACAAGCCTTGGTAACTCAGCCCTGTCTCAAGCCTGGGTCCGTTGATTTTACCCGGCCTTCCATGAGCCTGTACTTTTTTGTTTTAACCTGATCTTACACGAGCTTTAGTAACTAAGCTTAGTTTAAAGCCTGTATTGTTTGTTTTTACCCGGCTTTACACAGGCCTTGGTAATCTAGGTTTGTTTCAAGCTTGGGCCCGTTGATTTTACCCGACCTCACACAAGCCTCAGTAACTCAGCCTTGTGTCAAGCCTGTGCATTTTGATTTTATCAGTCTCACACGAGCCTTGTAGCACAACCTTGTGTCAAGCTGGTACCCATTGTCTCACCAAGCCTAACACGAGACCGGACTTGTGTTTTCAGGACATTTTAGGGCTCACCCAGCCTTGGAACAAGTCGGGTAGTAGGGCTCGACACAGTCTCAGAGTCTGTAATTCAGGCTTGTCCCAGGCTTAAAATATACACTCTTAAAATTATTTTTCTGCAAACTTCAGAGTCATATTTATAATATATTTCAAAAAAAAAAACAAAACAAAATAAGGGTTGATATATTTGATTCAATTTCAAATTTAAATTAACGTAGTTTTTTTAAAAGTTTGCATCTATACTTATTTTTAATTTACATTTTAAACAAATATAAAGATTTATATTTTGAAATTTAACATTTTTTTTTAAAGATAAAACTAACTCGTTATATATTTAACACATTAAAAAAGCTCAACAACACAAATTTTTGCAAGCACAAATAAACAAAATTTATATATTTATTTAAATCGTAAAATATTCCTTTTTTTTTTTAAACTCAAAAAAATTTATTTATTAAAAAAAAGGGATAAAGAAAATATAAGTAAAAAACATTTAAATTATATCTTTTATTCAAAATACTAGATAATAAAATACAGTAGGGCGTATTTTCCAGAATATCTGGGGTGCTGACACAAGCGTTATACGCATGAATACAAGCACGTGTGTTATATGTATATAAATATGTATATATGTGTACATCATATATATATATATATGCTAACCATAAAGTTGAGTGTTATATAGAGGCTCTAAATTATGGGTCTACAAGAAAGACATGTTTTGGTGTGATGCAGCTTGGCACGACGGGCGTTAAGAGGCAAGAAGAGAAGTTAGAAATAATATGATGTAGGCTCGTGTCCATGGGGGGTCAAATACCAAGTGAAAAGAAATAAGATTCTTCTTTCATAAATGGCCATACAACATTGCTGTGGGTCAAGTGTTTTTGATGATTGTTCAAGAATAACTTTGGTCGCTATAGTGCTTTCAGTCATTAACTACTTTCATCGTTAAATCATCACTCCTGTCATCGTCTTCGTTATGTACCACCCAGAATTGTTTTTTATTTTAATTCTTTTATAACTTTTTCTTTTGTCTATTATCATCACTCTTAACCCTTGACTTTTTAGCATATATATTTATAGATGTATATTTATATGTGCTTTTTGCATTATTAGAATGAGTCATTATAAATTTCTTGGAGAAATAGTTATGTATCTTTTGGTATGAATACTTATATTCGTGCAAATTTCTTGTGATGATTTATTAATTCTTCTATATTGTTAACCGGGGTGAAAGCAGTGTCCAGTGATTTTTTGTTAGTCAATTGGTATGTCACTTGGTTAGTCAGTTATAGCAGTTGAAACAATTGAAATATAGTTTAAATCGCAATTGTCTGCATAATTTTTATGGGTTCTTATTGCGAATTTTCATTATTATGCTCTGACTAGCAGGATTGACGGTTTTTTTCATCAAATTATTATTATTTTTTCTTCACTATTTATTCGCACTTTATAAAAATATATATTAACATATTTTTCAATGTTAAAAAAAAAAAATTTCGGAGATTTTCAATGTATATGACTTTATACATTTTTTAGTATTTGCTTGTCCGTCGCCAGAATATTTTATCGAATAACTTTTATAAGACAGAAATTTATGATTTTTATCGTTAAAGTTTTCATCGATTGGATTTTTTATTCTTTCAAATGCCAGCAATGAAAATAAAAAACTTCTTCAAATTGATTATCAAGTCTTTTGATAAAATTGATTTGAGTAAATCGATAGATATATCTATAAAAAAAATATAATATAAAACTTGTCAAATATAATATAAAAATTGAATTCAAAAATTTAAATTAACGTTTTATTATTTTTATATCTTTCTGATTATAATATGAGTGATTGGTTATTCGAAAGCTGACACTTTACTATTTGAGAATCTATGATTCCACCCTGTTTTAAATATTTGTTATAAAAATCAGCGTTGAAAATATATCCATAAAAAATACAGGTTTTTTTTTAGCTACCATCATGTAGATAATTCTTGATACTAATCAGAGACGTTTAGTTTTGAATATATCTTTTTCTAAACAAACTATATATATATATATTAAAAATTTATTTTATTACCGTATGTGTTAATCGACATGTTTATTTAATTTTATTCGAATAAAAATAAAAAAAAAAAAAAAACAATTAACGTATATGGCTATGACAGCTCATTTAAAATTTTATTTAAGATGATGGGAAGAAAAAAAAAGTAAAAAACTTACAATAAAAAAAATTTTATATACCAACAAAATACACTGCATGCGTTTATTGCAATATTGAAATAATTTTATTTATATATTTTCATTTTTAGTGTAAATATTATAAACATATTGAAAATTTTATTAATCATATTGCAATGAATTTTTTATGCAATAATAATAATTGATAATGTTTTTTTTTTTTTCAATTAAAATTTGCATTAATTGCTTTCTTAATAATTTTTAAAAATAAAAAAAAATTGTGAAATTAATTTTCAATGTTATGAAGGTCGTAAAAAAAAATATTTGAATTTAAATTCATTGCTAATTTTTTAAAAATTTATTTATAAATTTAAAATGATAATTATTATTAAATTTATATCAACGAAAATAAAAAAAAAAAAGAAATTTAATTTTTTAAAAAATTCATGTAGTAAGTTTATTGTGATATATTCAACACAAGATGCTAATGAGATTGTCATGATATTTCATATTTGCGAAACTGTTCTCTCGATATAAAAACGCGTTTCTTGTTGATTAAACTCAACAGGGGGTACGTCAATCCCATCACACTATTTTTGAGATGAAGCGAGAATTTTAAGAAGCACTTTCTATATATGCTCTTGATCATGGGTCCAATTCTCAAGTTCAGCGTTTATGAAAAATTTCGCTGGTAAAGGATGTTGCTTTTTTAATAATTTTTAATATTCAGTGAAACTTCGTACGATGATCTTAAGAATCAGACTCCAAATATTCTATGTAAAATTTTTGTTTTGGTATCTGCTGATCATCACATTCCATCCCTATACCAAAGTCTTTTTTTTTTTTCATGATAAAAATAAATAATAAAATTGAAAATGAAAATACTTTAAGAAACAGATCATGATGAAATAAAAGAAAGAAACAAAGTTTATAATAAAACAATTTTAAAAGAAAAATAAAAAAGGATCTTTCTGATACGTTTGTATATACGACATCATATCATCACAGTTGGCATTGGGCTTTTATCCTTCTACCAAAATGCAGATAAGCATCTCATATATACATGATGTTATATCGGTCTGCACTTTAGAAAAGAGAAGAGAGACCCCACTGAGTGTTGCACGGTGGTGGGCATATTCTGGGTACAACCTGTCACTCGTCAGTCCACCCTTGTTTAACCCACAATATATACTGGATGTAGTGTAAGCGAATGCCACTCGACTGCATTTCAAAACTTTACGCTACCAGTGGCGTGAAGTATTAAGTATATGCATTCACCTTTTTTTCTCTGTTTATATTCATTTTTTTCTTTTTTATTTTATTATTGTACAAGTCACAATTTTATTTATTTATTTATAGTTTTGTTATTTTATTTTTTGCTCTTCTTTCTTTTGTTCATTTTATTTTCAATAGTCGTCAACGTTTGAACCTTTTTTTTTTATTTTATTTCTTGATTAATTTTTATATTTTCTCTTTTCAAACTGAGACCCACATGATTTTGGGACTGGGTGACATGCAGAAGTTTGAGGTTATCTATCTTTTTTTTCTTTTCTTTTTGGTTGTCATGTTTTTTTTTTCTTTTATTGGAATACTTGCTAATATTTATGCAGTTTTTACAAGTCCAATAACTCTTTATTTCAAATCAGATAATCAAGTGAATGATTGTCATGACATTATATTTAACCATTTACATGTAAAAAAAAACAACAACTGATGATACTAATGGGCCTGGAATTTTTTTTCTATTGTTAAATCAAAATGAAAAAAAAAAAAAAATACATATGTTTTTTTTTATTATTTAAAGTTTAAACTGTCGATATATATTTGTATATATACTTTAAAAAGATGAACCGGTCTTTTTTTGTATAAATGTTGTTCGAACGAGACATCAGCTTATGATTCAAATGTATAAATAATTTAAATATAAAATATAAAAGATTTTTCTTAACGCCCACTTGAAAATAACCACAATCTTGTAGCTATTACCACAGTCCCACATGAATTTTGAGTGTTTGTATATATATATTTATATATCACTCTTACATTATTAAATGTTGCCTAGTAACAAAGTCATCATATACACACCTTAAGTGTTTCTGATACTCAATGATCACGTTTAGGGAGCTTTTAAAAATGCAAATGCGAGTCATCAAAAATACCAATGATAAATCGAAAAAAAATAAAACAAAATGTCAATAAAATTTAAAGAAACTCTTTTGCAAATTGCTTATCATTTTAAAAAATTGCTGTTACTATATTGATAGATTAATTAATGATATAATGCTTCTGACACAAGTCAATGATATGACAAGTTAGCCTTGAAGTTTAAAACTAAATGAGCCATACCCCTGTCTACTATTGCGATCATGAACATGATATATAATATAATATATAGCTATATTTATAAATTAGACAAATTAGTATTTATGTGTAAAATATATTTTATATATATACATCAGAATCAAAAAATAGTATTAACACTAATTTATCAAATTTTTCATTCAACCTGAATATTATATCTGCATAAAGTAGTTTATAAAAAATATATCGCAGAGGTATATAAAATATATACGTATATATAAAAAAAAAAAAAACATAATAATAATAATGATAATAATGAATCAAAAGTGTACTTGTACGCACGTCTTCGCCTGTACGTGCTGGATATCGCCGAGATCCAAGTCAATAATTTCAGCGTTATATCACCTATCGACCTAAGTATTAGGCGGCGAGCAATATAATGATGCATTCACAGTAAAGTAGGAGGAGCACTCACAGAGCTGTGATGCCGCATTTCATATTTTTCTGTTTCATTTCTTATATATATATATATAACAGCAACTAAGTGCGGGATTCGCGGGAACGAACGATTACACGCTATTGGGAACTAATTCGAATCAATTTACTTTTGCTGCCGGCCTCTTCCATCCCACTGTTATTTCTTATACTTGAAATCTTTGGGATTATATATCAGTTTTTTTTTTTTTTTTTTTGCAATTTATATTTTTATTTTTTTATCTCAAGTTTTAAAAACTTTACTTTAAATTAATAACTATTTTTTTATTTTATAAAGTATATTTGATGACTTTATTAGGAAACATTTATAAATTAGGTTTTAAAAATTTTTAAGATTTTAAAATTATTTTTTTAGTCACATAGAAGGGTTGTACGATGTATACACTTGTTTTTCCTTATTTATTTATTTATTTTTTTTTTTTGTCACTTTAATTACAGTTTAACATATATTAAATATATTCAGGACAATTGTCAATTTAAAATTGAATTTTTAAAATATTTAAAATGCATTTTCTATATACGTGTGTATAGCGTGTCAATAATATAAGCTATTTTGTTAAATAATAAATTAAAGTCAACATTACTGTTTTCATTTCAATTACCACAACTATAATATGTTTGGGTGTTACGCAGATATCTCATAAGAAAATCTCTGGCAATACGATACAATCTTTACATTATTATTTTCACTTGAAACTGTTGGCAGTTGAAGGTACATAAAAAACAAAAAAATAAAAAACTAAAGCGAATTATTCCAAGCGTATATATATACAATTTAAATTGTTCTTTTATATATACTTTCGGTTCTTTGATTTTAATTTTTTAATTATACTGTCTGATTGTGCCAAAAAAAAAACCAAGTTTTTTTTTTTTTTTTTTATAAAATTTTATGAAACAAACAAATTATCCAACACTAATACAAATTAAATTATATATAAATAATTCGAGGAATTGTGTGTAAAAAAATTTTACAATAAAAGAAATATATTTTTCGAAAATAAAAAAAAAAAAAATTCTCTCATAATAAGTCAACTACTGTAGCGTTGTAAAATAGAATTTATTATTTTGAATTAAGTATTTTATTGTGGGAGCTTACCAGCACGCATCCTAGTCGTTTAACCTTTCGATACGCCTCGCGTGTTCAATGTAAGAGAATAAAATTGATACGCTAGATGAAATAAGGGATAAAATTCTTAAAAAAAAAAAAAAAAAAATTTTGTTACAGTTATTAGATCAATGTGTGTCTATACATATGATAGGTAAATAGATACTAGGTTTATTGTTTGGTCTTAAAAAAGTAAACTAAAAATAAAAAAAAATATAGGGATTGCGAAGAAAAATAGTTAAAGGGCCATCGGCACGAGTCAAGGGGGATGAACCCTTGTGTATCATTTTTGTCTCATTTTAACTTTGGCAACATTCAAATTATCCATGGGGATTAGGATCACGATCATAAGCTTGATAAAACTAAAGTTATATATATATATAAAATCACCCCTTTCACTCGACGCAGTCCATCACTTGATTTCTTTTTTTTATTTTTTAAACTACGAATTGCAGTGGTGTGTCTGCAAATGCAATAAATTAAAGATTAAACAGAAAAGCGTGTAATTTACAGAACTTTTGACCGTAAAATATTTAATCCGTTTTGTGAAGTTAAATCAAATTTTGTCAAAACAGAAGATATTATTTTTCATGGCTCATTGAAAAGGATTGTCTTCATATTTACCATGGTTTATATTTAATTTTTTTAAAAATTATTTCATATAAATATTCAATATAATTATTGATTAACTTGTGTATATATAAAATTCGGAAGTTTGATTACATAAAAAGCCAAGTATTTTTTGTCAATAAATTATTTCTTGCATGTTACGTTATCTTGATTCTTGAATAACAAAACATGATATTTCTTTAGTCAATTTGATAAAAAAAATACTTGTAATAATATTTCTGAATTATTTAAACAATTGAAAACAAATTTTATGTAGTGACTCATCATTGAAAGGTTTTTTTTTTTTTTTTGAATTGACAATTTTCTTCTTAGAATTGCACAAGGCAACTAAAACATTTCGTAACCTTTAGATGCATACATATTTATTTACATGAATAAATGAATATTAATGTATAACCTTTTAGAATATATCCAGAGCCAATTTGTCTAGTATGTAAATCATCTTTAAAATTTTGTATATAGTTTTCAACAAAGAAAAGTAAATAATGTCTCAAGTTTAAACACATAGTGTCGTCTGCTCAATTGTCATTTTTATAAAATCATAAATATTTAATTTTCATTTATAAAACGAGACGGTTTTGTGTATATTTATTATATTGTGTTTATTATCATAAAGGTATATTTAAAAAAAGGTTAAAAATAAAATAATATATTTTTAATAAAATAAATAGTAATTATACACAATATAATATTTATCTATAGAAACACTTGTCAGTAAATTGAATAATTCAAATGACTTTGAGTAAAATAAATTATATTTTAAAAATACTGCAGAAAATAAAATATTAATATGAAATAATAAAGTAATTATAAAATAAGTTGCGATTAGAAAAAAATTTGGAACATTTTAATATAATTTAAAAAATTCTCTTTTCGATTTAATAATTATACAATAAATTGATTAGTCATTAATTATTCAAACAAAAATAAAACAGATAATAATTTGCAAACGGAATAACTCAGTTGAAAAAAATTCCCTGACTCACTAATTTCTGTAAAATGTCATCAATTAATTAAAGCAAAATTTTGCGTTAAAAATATAAATAATTACTATAATTATTAATAACATAAAAACGCATAAAAAAAATATAAAAAAAAAAAAAAAATATGATACATATATTGAGCAAGACTTTAAAGTATTTTTATGGAATACTAAAGTGTAAAGATAAAAAAAAAAAAAAAATACAAGTTGTTAGGTAGCTTGTAATTCAGAAATTGAATTTTTCTTTCCTGTTTCAATTTTATTTTATTTTATTTTATTTTTTTTTATTCTTTTGATTCAACCCTTTCTCAACCCCATCATATCTCCCCGTAATATACCGCCAACTCCGTGACTTTAGCACACCGCTCTGTAATCATCGCGAGTCAGTGGCGGCGGCCGTCAATTATGTTTCATAACACTTCTTACCCTCACCAACTATATATACTTTCTTGAAGATACCTCATCATTTATTTACATCATATTTATCCCAGAGGATATACGTCAGTGGTGGCTGATATGCTTGCAGACTTTTATATATATTATCCTTTTCACTAAGTGTTTTATACATGTATTATATAAAAAAAAATATATATATGTAAAAAATAAATGAATTAACAAAAAAAAAAAAACTTCAATCGATTTCGAAGAACGTTTTTTGTGTTCTCTTTTTGCCAATTTTTACGATAAAAAATGTTAAAAAATAAAATTATAAAATAATAAAATAACAAAAACTATATATGATGCACTTGCAAGGTTTGATTATATCCATTGAATAAAAAAAATAAAAAAAAATAGGGTAAAGAGAGGGAGATAAGGATTACTGAATAAAGCCTGAGGCTGTTAAAACGATCGATGAGAAATAATCGATTAAAATAAACATGTTCATGGAAAAGATGTATATATTTAACTAATTTAAAATATATACTTTATATAAAAGTAATTTTAATAATAACATAATATGACTAAATATTAATTAAAATTATATTTTTCATGACATTTAAATGTTTATTTTCAAATTTATTATACAATTAGGTTAATGTATAACAGAGACATCAGGTCTATGTGTCTACAATAGTATAATTTTAACTTACCGGAAGTCAATTAGAAACAAAAGTTTCCTATTTTTTTTTTTTTTTTTTTTATTTTTTTTCTTGACACCCGTTACTGTTGTTTTGTATAAATGTTGATTAATTCTACGGAACGTTAAATCTAAAAGGGGTTTAAGGTTACTAATATATTTTGTTGGAAAGTTTTTTTTATTTATACAAGTAAATTGTTTTCAAAGAAAGAGGATTGGTGGAAGACAGTTGAAGAAATATATAGGATTAAATGTACACCAGTAGAACATTTGGATGTGAATTGTTTTAAAATAAAAACAGTCATATTCGAAAAGTTGTAAATACAAATATTAATTGTTATTATATTAATTATGGACAAAAGAATAATTACTTTTATTGATAGATTATTATGAATGATAATTTTGATTGAGTCATGAAATTAACTCATGAATTTCGGGTAATAAATTTGTTAAAAAATACCCATTGATTTATTTTTGAAATTAAATTTTTGTTATTATATATAAAATTAAATTAAAAGAAAAAAAAATTGAGAAAAAATTAACGATGCCAAGAGAAATTTTTGTTTAATAAATATTTAATATAACGAATATGAATTTATAACTTAAACTTTCAAAGTCAAAACCGATATATCGGTCAAACATCAAGTCGTAAAATTAGCTTGAAAGTTTTGTGAAGAGTGTAAAACGGTTCTGTTTTTTAATTTTTTTTTTATAAATGTTTTTTTTTTTTTGTATATACAAACTCGCATACCGACACACGAGACAGCAAGGGATTTACTGCGATTTTATTCACGCTCAATATACTGTATATACCAAAAGTAAAAAACTCAAACGTCGTATAACGATCGATCCATCATCAGAGTTTTGACGGGCTTTGTTTTGAAAAAGTTTCGACCTTTCATATATATAAATTTATTATAATATGAATATATTAACCTTTGTTTATGTGCAAGCATGCGTATTTGTGACAAAGTCAACCAAACATTTTTCAATTGACTTATTTTTTAGCGAAAAAAAATTACATTTATATGTATATATGATTGTCAAACAGTATATACATGAGGTTATATATCTAGACATTTGAGAGTTGTTATATATAAATTGCGTGTATGTAAAAATGTTTATTTTTTTTATTTTTGAATACACAATATTCTAATATTGCTGAGAGGTTCTTTGCTCAGGTAAATAAAAAATAAAAAAATAAAAAAAACCCATAGCCTGTTTGGCCGCATGCGATCGTTTAGTCTGATTAACTTGGTACTCGCGGGAGTTAAGGGGGTTGGAAATGATTAGCCATTGGGGTTGTGACTTTGCGCAATTGCAATGTAATATTGAGCCTGAGGCCACAAATGTTGAAGCTCTCATTTGAGATAAAATAAATGTAAAACAACATAGTCACGAGTTGAGATAGATAAAATATTTGAAGCGTTTACGGTCTCAACGCCATCTGGAAATCCATTGAGAATATGATATATACAAAAACCCATCAAAAATCACTCACTACTTTCTATATATCTTTTGACTTAAACTTTATAGATATATACTTGCGTATAGGTTTATTATTTCAAGACATGAATATAAATTATTATAATTAGTAAATAATCAAATAATTTTTATATTTATGTCGAATTATATCACAAATCTTTGTATATATAATTTTAGATTGAATAATTATTGAACAGCGGCAATCTTCAAAGTCTCATTCTCTTGTATATATAAAATAACGACTTTGACTTATTCACTGCAAATAGTGCCGTCACATCAATAGAAGTCTGTTAAGTTTACCGAAAATTAAAACGTAACAACGTTTACAGTATGTTTAATTTTTAATTTTTTTGTTATTTTTACTCTCTTAAGCCATTAAGATACATCAAAAACTAATTCTTGGCACGTGTATGTTGATGTTTTTAATTTTATATATACATATATGCGTATATAGTTTTTATTTATTTTTATTATTTATATATTTTTTTTTTCTTTTCAATTTTATATTGTTTGTATATAATTAGAGTTACAAAATCATAAGTACCATAGTTTTATTTTAGAACTAAAAATATCTAAATTCATATTGTAGAAAAAAAAATGAGTACATCAAATTATTGACATGAAACTTTATTCAGAGTTTTGTAGAATTTGTTTTTGATAATATTACGAGTTGAATTTATATTAGACGTATTTTCAATTTTTATTGTTCATTTGTAATTGAATTTTTTTAAGGATAGATAAAGTGCTTTATCAGTTTATAGTAAAAATATTTTCAATTTCATCGCTGCAATTTTATTCTGCTAACAGCATTGAATGACTCGAGTTTTGCAAAAGTTGCAGAAATAAAGTTTTAAAAAATATAGTATAATCAAAAGTAGTCTTGTTAATATGAGAGCTGACAATGAATATTATATATATATATAAAGTTTAAAAACTAACGAGTATGATTTTAAACACATACCACTCTCAGTTAATCTGATAATGATAATATTTTGTTTCACTAGTACTATTAAAGACAACCCAAGTTTCAAGAGTGTGGTAACTTCAAGTAGTCACCATTCAAATTTTGTACACTGTGCCAAAATTACTTGTTGAAACTTAAGAGTAATGTGATGTGTTTCTTTGTGATATTTCTGAATGATCAATTGTTATTATACTGGAATGAGTTTCTACTTGAGTTTATTCAATTTTTTCCTAACATTTGTATACATATACTTTGCTCATAATTTCCACCAAATGATTGGCAGTGTGTTTTTTTTTTTTTTTTTGTGACAATACTATATCGTTGGCAAATATATTTTCGCATCTGCATCATTTAGTTTCTTCAGAACCATATGATATCCTCACTCGATACCTTCACACTATATATTTGTGTAAAATTCATCAAATCTAATCTGTCTTATTATATTGTCATTTCTATATACATAAATATTCGTTGAAGATGTATTGAGTGTTGCTGATCTTGTGACATGATCAAAAGAATATTTTTGAATTGACTGAGATGTTGGTGAAATACTTGATTCAATTTTAAAGTCCTCAAAAATTGGTGAGTTTTATTTACCTCTATACTGGTACATTGTCAGCAGTGATTGATTATTTTAAATAAAAAATTCAACCACCATTATATATGGATTGAATTTAAATTTAAAAAATATTTTGTCATATGAAACTTTGTTAACTATCAATACACAATATGGTGTATATTTACAATGTGAACATTGCCCTGATCATCATCATCCTGGTCATCACTCAATACAATAGTGAGTTTTTTTTATATTCCATATTTTAATGTCAATGAAATATTATATATTGAATATTACAATTCTATATATTGTATGTACTTTGTTGTTATTGTTGTTTTAATTTCAGTATATTTCTATTATTTACTTATTATTTGTTCTGAATCTAAGAACATATGAAATTTGTTTCAATGTTATGAATTTTTTTTTTTTTTTTTTGACTCCAGAGAGATCTGTAGAGAGTGACAGGTCTCAGTTTAAAAACTACAACCCTGTTACATTATGCATGTAATAATAATTGTATGTATATGCGTGTGAAAAATATCCCCTTTGGAAACGCGTGTTCAACTAAAATATTATTGCGGAGCTAACCAAATATCTAACAATGACGACTGTGTATAAACATACCACAACATCTGTCAATCAAATTTACAAATACTAATCCATAATGAATTTTTTTTTTTGAATAAAATTGAGTGACCAACAGTGGCTTATTGTATAATAAATTAAAATTAAAAAAACTTTTTTAATTATAAAATGAATTGATTGAATAGAGAGTATAAAGAGGGTAAATTAAATATTTCACCCTTAAATTTAAATTTTTAATATGAGGAACAGTTATAGTGATGATAATAATTCATATGTAACTATTAATTCGTTCCAAATTTTCAGGTAAAAGTTTTATATCAATTTTCAATGTTCTTTATCAAAAAAAAAAAAACAATATATATTATACTTTCTGCCTAGATGATTTGATGTATATTTTCATCTTGAAGCTATTATTTTCTTAGTAAAAAACTAATAAGAAATTTTTTTAAATCATTTTTTAAAAATTTACAAAAAGTCTAGAACTGTAGATCAGTGATTTCTCACGAACATACACTTTGATTGAAGTTCAAAGAAATGAAATCAAATTTAATATTTTGATCATTCATTCAGAGATATAATAACTACTGACAATTAGTCATAATCAAAGTTTGTTCCGCTACTATATTATCTTATACATTTGAGACCGATTGGTAACTCAACAATAATTATACCAAGTTGAATTAGTTACAGATCATTTCGCTTCTTTTGATTTGTGAAAGATGACTTATCAGATACATAGAAAAATACAGTTGTTATTATATCGGTATTATAATTTGTATTTGTATTATTATTTGAGCAGTAACAATTGCTTCTTACAAATACTTGTATTATTACAACGGTATATATTTCATGAAAAACAAATTATAGTCATAATTGAGTTTTAAATTTTCTCACTGAGGAATTTTTCGTTTTTGTAAGAAACAATAGTGTCCTATCCTAATCTTTAACTTACATATTTTTTCTCCACTTCTTTGGAAATGGAATTTTCTCAAGTAGCTGGTATTATTATTGTTTTGATTTTTTATATTTTTCTATCATGAAAAACAATATCAAAACTATAAATGTTGTTTGTAATTAATGAGAAGCATTATAATCCTCAATAATTGATCAGATTGTAAAATATGAATTGAAATAAGCGATAAAAATCCAAGTTATTTGTTTTGTGGGTAATATTGACCCATTACTACCAGCCGAGCTTAAAATCGATATAAAAAAATATATATGAAATTATATTTCCTCTGTTTGAATTTTTTTATTTTCCGGAAAGATTCAGCAAAATTTTGTAATATGTATTTACAGTTTTGTATATGGGATTTACTATATACTTTTTTACCCTTAATAATTTGATTGTATTTTTTTGAAAATTCAAAATGTTGAAACAATAAATTTCTTCATACTCGAAAGCCTTAGTAACGTCTACTCCCTTCTTCTGCTCCACCTAGTTTTATTTTACCAACCAACCCCAAAGGAAAAGTATCCTCTGTCAGCAATCGCTTCCACACTTTTCAGCCCCTCCCAAAGAACTTTTCGCTGATCACGTGTGCTTTTTAGAAGAAAAAATGGCAGCTGCTTCTAGTTAATATATATATATATATATATCTTTATCGTTTATATACTTTGAAACGTACACAATGATACTTTTTCCACTGCAAACTTTTTTTTGCTCTTATTTTTCTTCTGTGGCAATGTAAGTAACTATGGAAAGACAGAGAATAAAAGATAGAAATAAAAAAAAAGCCTGACAAGTTATATAGTCAATAGAGAAGTTTTTCACGAAGAAGCTACTGCTCGATAAAAGAAGGGTCTGAAAAAAAAATTCCAAATAATGCAAGATGAAAAAAGATAGCTGTATATCTATGTTCAAAAAAAAAAAGTAAAACAAGGGTCAACCAAACTGGGAACGTTTACACGTACACATGATATTTTTGCAATGAAGATGATTTTTTATATTAGTAGTGGAAATTGGTGGGGGTGGTTGCAAAAATAATATGGAATAGAGTCGCCATGCAATTGGGTGTAAGTAAAGGAAAGAAATAAAATGAAGAGTAATAATAGAGTTGAAATATAGGCGTTACTCGACGAATTGTGCTGATCGTAGAGGCGGAGCTTTGAAAATTTTAGACTCCTCCTGTTTTGCAGACATGCAGACAGTACATTTACGTTTAATACCATATGAACATTACAGTCGGTGAGTTAAGGGGAGGATCGTGTTCACAGTACTAGTGGCATGATAACAAAAAAAAAAAAAACAATATTAATAAATAAAATCAAATTTGAAAAAAGATCGTTGAGTGGTGGAAATTGGTCTTGGTGAATGAGTGGGAGGAAATGACGGTAAATGGTGGGGTTACAAGAGGGTGCAGGGGGTAGCGAACACTGCGAGCCATCTCGTCGCGGCGCAGGTCAGTCTGTCAGGCAACCGGTCTGAAACTCGGTCTAAGAGATTATCTGTCCACGCGTTTGCGGCTTTTTAATTTTTTTTTTCCTTAAAAATACCCCCGTGTGTTTATATTACACGCTATCACACGAATGAAAAATTCAAAACGTGGAATAAAATTTTCTTTCAAATTTTTCTTATCATTGTTTCTTTATTATTTTTATTGATTAATTCATATTTATTTATTTATATATTTACAAATTTATTTATTTATTTAATTATATTATTTATAAATATATCGAAAAAAAAGTGATTAGCGTTAAAATTGAACAATAACAACCCTCTGTGCTTTACAATAAATTCTGTGATCAAGAGTTTTTTATTCTGGAAATTTATGTGAATTATACACTTAAGCTCAAAATAATTCCTATGAAATCAACCTAATTTCATTGTATATACAAATAAAAGGCAATATCGTGAGATTATTTACACCACTGGATGATAAAATCCTTAAGTTGAAAAATTAAATAAAAAAAAAAAATCTATAATTTCAATATATATGCCTCACGTGTCTATCGGGGGTAAATAAAGTGTGGCAGAAATTTAAGGTGGTGTGGACATAGGTAATGTTGCTGGAGTCGCGAAGTCTTGCTAGAAGGAAGAGAAACGGACTGACCCTGACTACTTACGGTAGCGGTGGTGGTGGCGGCGGGGGTGCTGCTGGTAGTGAAGAAGACGAAGAAGAAATATCATCTCGACCATTTATTGGTAGTAGCACTGGAGGTCATAAAATGCCAAAATGTATAGAACAAGAAGCAACAACTGCTGCTGGTGTTGTAACAGAAATTACTGGCTGCACAAAAGATGACGGTGATGAAGGATCAAGTCTTACACCAAATCTTGGTCAACACAATGATAATCATAGCAATATTAATAATAATAGTAATAATAATAACAATAATAATAATAATTGCAATTCAAATAGACATTGTGCAACGGATTTTAGTATAGCTGCCATAATGGCACGTGATTCACACCAGCAACAGCAGCAACAACAACAACAACAACAGCAACAAGAACAACAACAACAACAGTCACAACAACTGCAACAACAACGTAATGTACAAAAAAATTCAACAAGTTCACATCAAAATCCAAGACCAAGTCAGGAACAGTCCGTCGGCGGAGGAAAACTTCATCAACATGGTAAAAATTCATTTTTTTTTTTTTTTTCCTGAAACAAATATGCTGTTTTCGAAAAAGAAAAAACAAAAGTTAAAAAACAGAAGATGCTAAAACTATCTATGTACATAATTAGTGTAAAATTGTTTTTTCAGAATGACATGTTGTCATAAAAGTATATATAGTTCTATGCGTGACAATCTATTCATGCTAATCGGGGCACCATATATAATATCATTATTATTTTTAGTCAGGTATATTATTTGATAGCAAATTGTAACAAACAATAACATCATATTATTTATTCTTTTCATAATCTCCAACTCTAAACTATATATATGATCTAAACTATCAGATTGATTTATAGCTCAAAAAGTGTTTACATCAAACGATATAATGATTAACAATTTAAAATCGAAATATGAATACTTCTATTTGCACTATTATACGAAAAAGGTCTTGTTGATAATAACTTTTTTCATATATATTGATTATTTAATTTAGAATTGGATACATTGTACTATTTTGCAAAAAAATATTTAATGATAATTACAATGCTTGGGTATAATAGACCTATGCAGTGTAATGAAAATGTATATCCAATGAAAACAGCCATGCTACAAAGTAATTTTTCTTTGAAGTATTTTGATAATATTTTTTTAAAACTAGTAATTTTCGTAAACTGCAGCATATACATTACGATTTGACATTGCAAAAACTTGGTCAACTTTTTTTTTGTATATAAAAAATTATATAAATTTTGCACAAATAATATGATAACACAAAATATTAACACATTGATACATTACTAGCGTCAAATCAAATCACACTTTATGAAATAAAATTAAATTTTTATATTTTCAATTAATCTTCATAACTGATTAGTAATCAGTGATTACCTTCTAAGAGATTATACCTATTTACAAACTCATCAATATCAAAACTGCTTGTTGCAAAACATTACTAGGAACAGACATGAAATTCAAGAACATAAAAAGCTCTAAGAATATAGCAACCCATCAAATCATGTGAATTCTTCATGTCATTGTTTCAAATTATTTTTTGAGCTTTCTTTTTACTGGGGGGTGACAACAACTAAGCTTTTTGGATGATATGATAATTTTGAATCATATACTTTTTGGTGTCATGTAATACACTATTGTATAAATAGTTTTTATTATTAGAACAATATTTGTATTATTACATTTGATTGCGTTGATTCAGCATTAAAGTTCAAACCACAAATTATATACAGAAAATAATTCAATCTATACAGAGTTTTCTGTGATTATCCACACAAGATATGAATAGCTATTATTTTATTCTTACTGTTGTGTGTAATTTAAATTTCATAAATATACTTTTTACATTTGATTTTCCATAAACAGTATTATCCTTTTAATTTTCAACACGCAAACTTGAAAATATACTTTTTTACTTAATTTTTTGCTTTTGTTTTTTACTTGGAAAATTTCATTTTTATACAATATAAACTCTATTTATTGTTTATTTTTTAATTTTACACAATATATACTGATTACTTTTTGATTAAGTTATTTTTTTTTCAAGTCACTGTACAATTTGAAATACAGACAAGACAAGATTATTTTATTTTTTATTTTTATTATTTGTCATATATTTATTTTGAAAATTATACTTTTTATTTGGTAAGTGAAGATGAAAGTTTTGAAATTATAACGTCTTATGCTGTTTGTCAGTCGTTTAACACCGCAGCGTTGACGTTGTTAAATATAAAAATAAAGCGGATATAGAACTTAGACCACACACAGACATATATATACTTCTTAAGACAAGTAGAAGACTATAATAATATATAAAATTGAAACCAAGAAAAAAAAAAAAGGGTTGAATTTATTTTTCTTTTTTCTCTTCTTGCTAATCAAGAGTTATTTTTGACAACTTTAAATTCTAATTTAGATTTAATTATAAATATATACATATTATTTCTCTTATTATATTCCAAAAATAAATGTACCAAAAACTTCAATTTAATTTTAACTGTATCAAAAGATATAAGATATTATAATTAGAATTAGTATTTTTATTGTTATATAGGTAAATTATATTTTATTTGTATCGAAAATATCAATTTTCTTTTATTTACGATTGACTGAACAAATCTCTTGTTCTTTTTATATTTTTTAAAACTGAATTTTCACGCCATATTGTGGTTAGGGTTAAATTTTTTTAAGCATATATACGAGACATGTGACTCCAAGGAGCTGTATGATTTGCCTATATAATGCCAATTATCCAGGTATCCAAGGGTTCGACCACCCAAGTAGTCAGAACTTGTATAAGTAAATGGTATAAAATATTCTTACCAAAATGAAAAAAAAAAAAAAATTATAATAATAAAACTTGACTTTCTGAGTGCAAGAAATACATAACGGTATAATCTTGTAAAATCACTCACGACGTTAATTTTAATATAGTATATAAATTCTAGGAAAAAATTAATGTCAATTATCGTCATTAGATCGGTCGTTTAAAATTGCAAGTCAAGAATCTACGTCGACTCAAAAATCAAATTGATTTTAATTTTTTACCATAGATTTTTCTATTATTATTATAATAATTATACTTTGAATTTTGTAAATTCATATTATATGCGAATTTTGCTGTTGGCAATATTTGATGATTTGTTAAAATTCAATGATTACAGTCATTTTTTTTTTTTTTGATAAATTTACAGTAATTTTTGTTATACATTCTAACAAAAAATTGCTTGAATTATTTCTCATTTAATTTAATAAAATGATTATATTAAAACATCAAATAATTTTCTGATTCATATATAAATTTTCTATTTTAAAACTTCACTATGATTAATTAATAAATTTATTTAAAATTTATCCAAAAATAAAGTTATATATCAATCAATTACATGAAAAAAAAAAAATGTAAAAAGTTTATCGTGAATATAATCAGTATTATAATTATATAACTATATATATAAATTAATTTTGTTGAACATTAAAATTACCATATATTTTATAAATTACATTAATTATTATAAATTATAAAAAAAAGACATTTAAAATGTTAAATAGTTTAAAATTAATATATAATTTAATTATAGTTCATATATATATATATACTTGAAATAAATGAATGAAAATATAACCTCGATTATAAAATTAAAAACAAAAAAAAAACATTAATTACTATGTAAAATTATATTTAAAGTGCCAATATATCTAGATATATGTATTTTCAAGGCTTTATTTATAGTGATGTCTCGATGAAGGTTTACTATATATATTGGTATATAAAAATTGAGTCTCATTTCTTCGAACAAACAACATGTCATTTATATTTATATTTTTTTTTTATTGTGATTATGTTTACTTGTTGTTTTTCATGTTGTTAACCTGTTCTAAAGATATAAGTTTATTTAAAAGATTTTATGTTGGTAGTAGCACAATCAAGAATCATTAATTATATAATAAACAAAATATACACACAATGCAACATTATCTCAGTTAATTCTGAATGACAAGATAGATAAATTTATTTATTTATATATCTGACACGTTGGTGTGTTGTATGGGAATGACACATGCGCATACTGTAAAACAAAAAAAAAGTTTAGTATACAGTGTTCTGGTGTTCATTCTAATGATTAATCAATAACCAAGGTTGAAAATAAACTTGGGATTACCTAGGGCCTCATCATGCCCTACCTTGGCTAGGACAAGTTTATTAAATTTTTTTCTTTCAATTTGATGGAATTGATTTGAATCTGTTCTTTGGTCGTTGATGAATAACATAGAGAATTTTATAAATTGTCATTTTTGATTGTGATTTGACTGTTTTTTTATTGAATAGAAAATTTTTATTACTAAATTTTAGATTTATGACACAAATGTTGGTAAAAAAAAAAACAGTGAACTGGAATTTATTTGAGTGTCAAGAAAATTCAACATTTGATGTTTATAAATAATGAGTTATTAATAATTGATTTATTGTGTATTGTTAAAAAAATTTGATAACTTGAAATTTATTTTATAAATTTTGTTGAACAAAAATATAAATGAAAAAATGTGAATCCCGTCGGGTAATAAATCTTAAATTTAAAATACAAACTTGATACTTTTTTTGTTGATATATATATTTAAAAATTGGAGATTTTTGTTTTGTTTGTTATTTGATACGTGTTGTTTATCAAAGTTTTGTATTTAATATTTAGATTTTGAATTTTTAACAAAACTAGTATTTTTTTTTTGTTTAAATTTTATTATTGTTGCATGTAAATATTTTTATTTTTTTTGCAATAATAATATTTGTTAATTTAATGTTTGATATTTTTTATTTGACGTATTTTATTAAAAAAAAAAAAAAAAAAAACTATTATAATTATAAATTGAAATAACAACATTTAAAAATAATTATTTTTTAATAATATTTTTATTTTTTTTGTTTAATTTTCATTATTTAAAAGTAAATTCAAAGTTTGAATTAAAAATTGGTCAGCAATTGTCCTGTCATAAACATATTATCTAATTATCCATTTACTTATTTATTTTTCAGAAAAAGAAACAAGTAATTCATGTGCAAATCGAGTACCAGCAACACCACAAGACTCAATTGATATTGATGATGACCTTGAAACAGATGATGCTGGAAGTACAAGTGGAAAAGCATTATCACCAGTAACAAATCCTTTATTACAAGAACAATCAAATTGTGATGAACTTAGGCATGTTGTTTGTCATTTAGAAACAAAAGAACTTTGGGATAAATTTAATGAACTTGGAACTGAAATGATCATCACAAAAACTGGAAGGTATAAAAACAAAAAAATATATATATATTATTATTATCAATCTTAAATATACCAAACAGTATATGTCATTTTTATAAACACTTGTCATTTTGTCAAGTACCATCAGGGAATATCAAAATATATATTCAATACAAATCTATTAGTATTGAAATGATTTTGTTTTATTTATTTTTATTTTTTTTGGTACTCTATATTTATGTCTTACTAATTCATACTTGACATGACTATTTTTTTATTAACGGGTCACTAGGGTATGAGATGACACCCTTAACAAAAATAAGTCTATTAGGGGGAAAATTCATACTTGTGTTGTCTGAATTACGTGGCAAATTCAATCAGGTTCCATATGCGAACTAACAAACTCCCAAGAGAATAAAAAATACACTCTATAGTGATTTGAATTCTATATTGTCCCTGCATCTCACGCTAATTTTTCTCGCCTCGTTATAATAAACTATTGCTTTGATTATTAACCTAATTTTTTTACATATATCCCTGGTAGAAAAATAAGCTTGGCCCGACCTCGGGTCGAGGTATTACCCGAGGTAACTTGTATCAGTATATATATGCTTATAACACCAACCTCGGGTGGCGCTCACAAATTCCTACCAGGAATATAGTCAAGAAAATCAAAGGCACTATATTCTAGTATTAAAATTCATTTTTCAATTCTTGTGAGCTCTTATTTTTACAAATCTAATGTAAAAATTATTTATATATCTAATTTTATCTTGTTTCTGTTTCCTGGTCACAAAAATGACCAAATGTTTTTATAAATATATAAAACCATAAATTTATAAAATAAACTAGAATTAAATATATAATAAAAATAACAAATGATATATTATATAAAATAAAAACGTATATATATATATCTAATGACCCTTCTTGAACATAAACCCTCTTTTAGTCAATTCGTGAGGGTTTTAAGCAATAATCTGGTGTGTTCATTTCGCCCAGTTGGGCACCAACTCAGGCGTCTGTAATTAGATTTACGCTGTGACACTGGTCCTTACTCTGATCTCACCCGTCAACTTATACTAAACCATCCCTAGTACAATTTTCTTGTGGATATTTCTCTTTACCTCTATTTCAACTGTCTTTTTCTCACTATATACACGTATATCAATAAACATTTTGCCAGCCCTACTCAATTCTTGGCTATGCCATCAACCAATGCTTCATGAATTTGTAATCACAAAGATGGGCGGATCACAGAGATGATTCAAGGGGCGGACATATTCGGTCAAATTATCTTTATACCTATATATACACTTGATGACGAGTTCAATGTAAGTTTATCAGTAGTCATAAAACTACTGTATAATTTGTTTTTTTTTTTTTTTTTTCTTTTTTTATCTCAATTTATAGGCGTGTACAACACGATTAGACCTCCAATGAAGTATGTTTAGATTTTACCTTGGTTTAGCTGCCAAGTATTAGTCAATATAGTTGGGTATTTGAGGCTGAGAAAATAACACCATTTTCAGTTCAGCCCCAAACTTTATTACCATTGATCGTGTGGCTTAACATTGGCTTTCAATATATGAGATTAAACAATACATTAATAAATTCTGGTCAGTAGGAGTGTTTTATTTCACTAATTTTTAACTAACTCTTGGTCGTAATGGAATTAGTAATTGAATTATTGTTTTATATATGTTAATGAAATTACATAATTTTTCATAAATATACATATTTAATTTACCTTACAAATAGTAGGTATGTCGGTTAGATAGTAACATTTTTTCTCAGGCTTTAGTCTATAGGTTCAATCCCACCCAATTTCATAAATAAATTTTTTTAAACAGACATTAGTCATCACCAGGTTGTCTATTATTACCTCTTTTAAGTCTCAAGTATTTATTCAAATAAATAATTAAATTAGATATGATAATAATTTATTGAATTATTTAACTAAAATTATATTCAATATTCTCAGAAGTATATATAGCACAACTTGTCATTAATAGACGTGTTACTTTATTGTCTAAATATATATACACATCTATAGGTAGCTATATTTAAAATATATATATAATAAATAATAAATGAAAAATGAATGAAAGCTGTGAACAGTAGGATAAATGCATACGGGTTTTTAAAATAAAAAAACTACTAACCTCTTTTCATCATCAACAAAATCTATATACAATAAAAATTTTAAATATAACTGCTGCTGCTGTTTTTTTGATGATGAAAATAAAAATAAAAATAAAAAAAAAGGATAAAAATCAATTTAAAAAAATTCCTTGTTTTATTTTTTGTTTCTCTTCTCAATTTGATGAATAGAAAATAAAATTTTTTGACTCAAGTTGATATATTTCATTTTTATTTTATACATATCAAAATTTGATTACGATACCATGTATGCTAATTAATTTTATATAAACTTGCGTACTCATATACATAAATGTGTAGAATATATTTATAAAAATGGAATATATAGTATAGTGACGATAATATATATATTTTTTTTTTATTTCTATTTTGACTTATAGTCTCTCTTGTTTATACAAAATATATATCTCATCGTGTTCAATTAATTATTATCAAAGAATGGTTTGATAAATGAATGCATTACTCACTGTGAATCGCAGTATAGTGGCACAGTTGGGATGAATGCATACCCAAGTCAACAAGCACCAGTTAAAAAACTAGCGATAGATGAGATCGGCGGGTGTTCCTTCGTTTCACTGGTTAAACAACAGGAGGTACGACACGGTATTAATGTTCACCTTGGAAGCCAACACATTCTCACTATAAAAAAAAAAAAACCAAACCCATCAGAGTCACAGTGATTGTATATAAAATTAGTATATATGTGGATTTTTTTTCTCACTATCAGTAAACATATATGTAGATTATTTAAAATATTTTTTATATATTTTTTTATATGACATTAATATATATATATAGACATGACGTATAGACATCGATAGACATAATAGTTTTTTTTTTTTTTTTTAAACATAAACTTTATTAAATTATTTATTTATTTATTTATTTTTCACCCCCTATAATTCAAGTCCAATATAAATATATACATATATAATTAATTTATGTTTATATAAAAAAGCTTGTCACATGATTACTTATATGTATTTATATTTAGACTTGTTGTATGTAAATATCTGTTTCATCAATCAGTCATCTGATCTGTAAAATACCACAGATCTATGATTAAAAATAATTTTTTTACAGCATTTTGAATTATATGAAAGAATTTTTTTGTAATCAATGGTATTTAATGTCGTATAAATTTTTTAAATATTTATGTATGAAATATAAATATTTTAAATATTTTTTTGTGTACATTGACAAATTGATGATGATTAGTATTATAAAAATATTTTCATGTAATATGACATATTTTAATGAAAAAAAATATATAAAAAAATTAATTAAAATTCATATGAAATTAAAAATAATTTATAATAGAAATTTTTTGTTGTTGACAGACGAATGTTTCCTACCTGTAGAGTATCTTTTAATGGACTTAGACCTGATGGTCGTTATGCTGTGTTGATGGATATTGTACCAGTTGATAAAAAAAGATATAGATATGCATATCATAGAAGTTCTTGGCTTGTTGCTGGTAAAGCTGATCCTCCAGCACCTGCACGTTTATATGTTCATCCAGATTCACCATTTACTGGTGAACAATTACGTAAACAAATTGTTTCATTTGAAAAAGTTAAACTTACTAATAATGAAATGGATCGACATGGACATGTAAGTATATTTAAAAAAAAAAAAAAAGAAATACGTTTTATATTATTGAAAAATAAAATCACTAACGAACTGCACTTTGTCTAAATGTCTTTGTAATAAATTATACAGTTTATATATATACATATTAAATTATTTACAAAGTAAATTTAAATGACAAAATATTATCATATTCAAGTGACATGAAATTTTAAAGATATTTCAAATATTTCACACCAAGTAAATTTTCAAATAATCATGATCTAAAAATGGAAAATTTAATAAATAATTTTTTAATGAAAATATAACATAAAGAAAAAATATTAATTTATCAAGATATTTTTATTTTTTAAAAAAAGCTTTGTATATATACAAAAATATATATATATATATATTCAAAGAAATTTTATTTAAAATTTAATTTTTAAATTTTTGAGATTCATACTTCAATAACATTTCAGTAAAAATAAATAAATATACAAAAAATGATAAATGCTTTTTTTTTTTATTCTTAGAAAATGTACTTGAATATAAAAATATATATTGTTATTTATTTTCAAATATATTTAAGGGGAGTAAAATTGAATGTTATTTGATTTGATCCACGTTGAATAGTATACAGTACATTTGTTTGACGTAAAGACACATATTATTTAAACATTTATCATCAATTTAACATTCTTTTTATTTCTTTTATTTTATTTATTTTTTTTTTTTTCGGTAAAATCACATGGTTTTTGTTGACTTGAATTATTTCTTGTTATATATATTATTTTTTGACTTAAAAATATATCAAATTTTAATTTATATATATAAACAGATAAATTAATGATATATATAAAATTGGAAATTTTCCAGCTGGTTTTAAATTCAATGCACAAATATCAGCCCAGAATCCACCTGGTAAAACGACCAGATTCGGGTGCCAAGGAGCCGATTGAAGACTTAGAACGTGAACCACACAAGACCTTTATATTCCCGGAGGCCATTTTCACCGCTGTCACCGCCTATCAAAATCAACTTGTAAGTTTTACACTCTCTCATTTGAATTTATTTCCCCTTCTTTCATATATATATATATTTATTTATTTATTCTCCAACTCTTTGCATCAGCTACCGTTAACTATTTTTTATTTTTTTTTGTATTTATTTTGATAAGCAAATTGAATGGCATCATTCACTCTTTCTTTTATTTTTTAATATTTATATATATAAATGTTTTTTTTTTTTTTTTTTTTCAGTCTTTAAAAACAAGTTTTCTGTGTATTCGTGTTTTTATATTAATTTTTTTTTCTTTCATATCAAGTCGTTTTTTTTTATCATATATTTTTATATTATTATATTTTTTTTCATTCAACAACCTCCACCGAGAAAGAGAATAAAACGGTAGAATTAATTTGTCTTGGTTAGTATATTAAAAAAACGAAATGCTTTTGGTTTTATATATGTGTGTGCAAACATCGACGAAAGAGTTATATGCACCCGTTGAATTTTTTATGATCCGTTAATGTATAATAGGTATATATATATATATATATAAGTATTTATAAATATAATATATATATTACTACGATGCATCATTGAATCAGAATTGAAATTAGAATATTTCACCCCAATAATTTTCAAAGGCATACACTACGTAATTATAATTACGTGGAATATAATTCATTGCTGCGATATTATTATCAAAAGCTTTTTTTTCATATGATTAATTGATGAAAGCGTTAAATGAATAAAAATATAAATTATTATATTCATATTGTTGATATACAAATGTATAGTTAAAAAATATTTATCATTGTGTACTTGTAAAAAATTGATTACAAAAATAAGTTCACATTCTAAACAAGTTTTAGCAAAAAAATATTAATCGACGCGATTTTTATCTCAACACAAAATCGAATTATCAATTTGTTATTCTTTTTTTTTGCAAGTATATAGATAAAGTAAAAACTATGTTTCGAAAAATTAATTGAGTTGTACTACTGCAATTGAACATTTTCGATTAATTTTCTATCGAAACGAGGTGGCTTGAATGGAAGCTTAATTGTGTAATAAATTTGAAAAATAATTTATTTTAAATGACTTTTAGGTTTTTAAAATATTAGAAAAAATGTTACAAATGTTTTTTTTTAAGGATCATTTAAACAACATCATTCGTCAATTTTTAAATAATTTAAAAATGATTGAAATTTTTTTTTTTTTCACACGGGTAACATCAAGATTTTTAGGGGATGTGTCACATCAATGTCACACTACCATCTCATAATGATTATTTCATTTTTTTTTTTTTTAAACTATATGCGCCATTTATGCCATTTCCGCTTTTTTTTTTTTTTTCTTCAACAATCGTGTCAGGCAGTAAGGTCACCCGCATATTATCATATTTCACTATGGTCGTTTAAAATGAGAGCATCTTGTGTGGTCTCATCAGGCTCCTCGACGTCACATTTTTTTCCGGCCGATATATTATTTTTTTTTATACACAAATATCTGCAGTTTTTGTAGATAATAGTACACATTTTATAATATATCATTTAAAAATTAACAACATTTATTTAACATTATTTTTTGACTGATAAATTTTACATCATATAACGATGAGCTTTTTTAAATCAAATTTTATATTCTCAATATAGCTGTATAACTTTTTAAACTTTATAAAACTTGATATGAAAAATTTTTGAACACTCAATATGATAACCTAAAAATTATGAGAGAAATAAATTTGAAATATATATATTTTTTGATTCACAGACTGTATGTATTAAGTTTGTAAAACTTTGGCAATAAGGTCACCCCAAAGTGCGTTATGATTTGGTAACATGTATAAGCTAATAAACCGCCAAATAATGGAAAATTTTAGGGTGACTTTTTTGCCAAAGTTTTTTAAAACTTGTATATATATTTATTCTGTGTTTAACTTGTATATTTTCATGTGATTTAAAAAAGAATTATTAATATATATATGAAAATGATCATCTAGATCCAAAAACTAATTTTAGTTTTTTTATTTATTTTTTTTTTTTAACCAGGTGTCAGGCACTTTTTTAAGTATACAGAAACAAATAATAATTAAAGCATCAAAACGGGTGGTCCATTGGGGTATATACAATTTATCTGTAACTTCTGTCGTCTTAGTTTTGAGTTTTCTGACTTTATATATATGACGACAACAGTTTTAGCTGCTGATGATGATGATGAGGTGCGAAGAGATGCCTCAGCAATTATCCACACTATCTTTTACATTTTTACTTGTTATTCAAAGCTTTTTCATGTGGTCTTTTTTACTTCATCATTTATTCACACTACATATATTTTTCTCGTCTTTTCCATCATTATCGTTTTAGTCTTGTTCATAAGCTTGAAATTATATTTTTCAAGATCTATTTCATCTCGTTCATCTTGATGTCGTATGTTCGTTTCAAGATATCTATGACAAAAAAAAAAATAAAATAAAATAAAATAAATCATTAATTTTCTAGTCATTCACAGCTTAACGTATATTTATTCATATATGTATATTTTAGAAAGAATTTAAACAATTTTAAATATTCAACTGTATTAATACAGTAAAAAAATATCAAATTTATTTTTTTTGAAGACAACTTGGGTTTTTTTTTCAGTAAATAACGTTACATAGATAAAAATGAAAATAAAATTTTAAATATCATTTAATGTCTTGAAAAAGAAGCTAAATTTTTATATTATAAAGGTAGAAATATAAAGTAATGAAAAATTTAATAAAAAAAAAAAAATGAAAACTTGACGGTCGAATCAAAAGGGTTTTTTTTTTTTTTTTTTTTGATGTGGTTGAGTTGTTCTGTCTTGCTCCATATAAATACATATACACATCTATGTTTTTGCTTCTTACGAGTCTCCTGACGAACAGACCATTAAAAATAAAAAATAGAAATACCCAAGAGTCTCCTTGCAATGACTACACGACGAACTCAATTCGTCTTTCTTGTTCGTGTCACATCATAACTCATAACTTAACTGCTCTCACTTCTCTCTATGATGCCATTATTTTACTGTATATATATATTTTTTTACTGTAAAATATATTTTACTCTTTTTTCTGTTATTTTATTTATTTTTTGATATATTTTTATTTCTATAACATAACCGCATATTTTTTAAACAACTTGATATAAGTTGTGTCTGACTGTTTATGCCCTTATACTACTTGCAATATATTTTTCAGTTTATATATCTATAAATTTTCTATTGATATTTTTTTAACTCAACTTTATTTAAATATTTATTTTGTGTTAAAATAAAATTATTATAAAAAAAATAAATAAATAAATATACAAGTACAATTGTATTTTATATAAAAGTATTTTTCAACATGTTAAGAATCTGTTGAGACGTCTCACGTACATATCAATCATGCATACATAGCATTTGGCAAGTCTTTCAACATTTCGACCACCAAAGTAGTTTTTTTTTTTTTTTTTTTAAATGCCATATGAATGCTTATATATGCAATAGAAGGCAGTTGCAAAGTCAACTACTTCAATAACTGTAACTTTTATAACATATCTATTTTTAAAATATACATCTAAGATTTGCCGAGTGGCATCAAAGTTTCTAATTTCACTCAATATGAGAATGATATATTCATCTAAATAATGCGAAACAGGACACATTTATTTTTCTCTCATTCATGTCATCACAATAATAATAAAAATAGAAAATTTAAGTTACAAAATATAAAAAGAAAAAATTTACAATAAATATGAAGCTTCTATTTTTCCTACAATTTCAAAACATGACTAAGCAGCTTTTATTAATTTATACATTTCATTGATAATATGAAATACAATTTAAAATTATTTAAAATATATATTTTTTCATTTGATTAAATATCTCAATTTATTAAATCATTATATCGCAATTATAATTCAAATACTTGCGCGTATGTATTAAATAAATTCATCTTTCAGTTTATGAAAATAATATCAACGATGAAACAACTCTGTTTTGGCTCAAGTTATAATGTCAGTAGAATCATAAACTCTAAACCATCTTGTTGATGCTAGTTTTGAAGATATATTTATTGCGCTTTTGACGTTGCCATGTATATATGAAAGACGTAAATTTTTTTTTTCTGTATATATAACTATATACCAAGTGCAGTATCATTTGACTTTTTTTTTCAATCTTCAAAGTCGGCTAAATTTTTGGTTTTATAGCCACAAACATAAGGCTATGTTTATAGACATACTAAAAAATAATTTTTTAGTACTTTTTTTTATTTTCCATCTTATCAAATTTGATTGTCATTATGACAATATCATTTGTCAATTGTTGATTTAAAAAATTAAAAAAAAAAAAAAAACCGATTTGATTGAATTTTTATTTCAATTAATTACCATAGCTATTTATCAAATGATTATTACGTCATAGAAATTTAGCTACACATCATAACTTGTAAGTGCAGCATATATATATATATATACACGCAATTATATTAGAACATGCACACAAATTGAGGGAAGTCGACCAGATGTTTAGCTAATGATGTCAGCAAAATCGTAACTAAAACCCAGAAGAGGGCTATGAGCGGCTTTTAAAAAAGGAAAAAATAAAAAAATAAGAAAAAAAAAAAAGAGTCTTATTACTGAGACATGTTGCACGTGCTGAGGCTCAACTTTGGCTCCTGCTGCTGTTACTACTATGAGCCGCGAAACAGGAGGGTAATTGGACCACCCACTTCAAGCTCTTATTTCCATCTATATATTTGAGACGTTGTCATCCAGCTTTTGAATATATATATGTACATATGTGTATCACATATATATTGTTATTTATTTATTTAATTTTTAATTTTATTTTTTTTTTATTTTCCTGAATAATGTTGCTACAAGAAATAGTATATATATATATATAGGAAATAAAAAACTAATGAAATAAATAATGTAATTTTAAGTTTCAATTTACTATATAAATAAAAAAAAGTGGGTAGATATACAAACTTTTATTATATGGTAATACTAAAACAGGCAGTATATATTTGATCTTTAACACATTGGTGGTCCACTTGAATAAGGTTAATTTAATCTTCAAGTGGACCTGCCAGAAAAATATTTGAAAAGAAGACTCACTGATGTGTGTACTCAGCTACTGTATACATGTAAAATCACTAAAATTTATTTGCCTTCAAATAAAAAAGAAAAAAAAAAATTATAAATAAAATCATACAAGGTAGATTTCATTTAAATGATTAGCATTATATTTATGAATGATTAATGAAGACAACTGAAAAAAAAAAAAAAAAAACCTTGAAATTTATAACAGAGAAAATAAAATTAAAAAAAAAATGATAAATAAATTAAAAGAAATATTTTTACACCATATACATTATGATATTTACAAAAACATGGTTTTTATTGTATATATAAATATATATATGATCTAATCAGATGAATCTAAATAAATTGAATGTCTTTAACGAATTAACAAGTTTGAACGCCCACGTGTTAATTTAAATGTATATGCTGCCTGGCTTTGAATCTTCAAGGCCACCATTAGCGTATCACTTTTTTTTTATTTTTATATATATATATTTTATTTTATTTTATTTCATTTCATAAGTGTATATAGTTATATCCATGTAAATTCATCTGCATGCATATGTAGAGAGTATATATATGATACACAACTCCTTGTTGGGTGGGCTGTTGTTAGGGTAAGGCATAACACCCGTGAGTTGATCTGAACGTATAGTGTATAGGAGAAAGGTCTTAGGGTAGATTTGTGAACACCCACAGTTATATGTGAATATACAGCATATATATATATATATAACGACCGCAGGTTATATGCATCTGGATATTTAAGATATACAATATACATATTCATGTATATAAACACGGTAGCATGGAGTTGAACATACCCTGAGGATATTGAAAGATGTAGAATTCGACACCATATAGCAGTAACTTACCAATACATGTATTTATATATTAACAGCTTTTCATTTTAATATAGGTATATATAAAATTTTCTCAAGTACTTTATGTAAAATTTTAAAATATAAAATATAAATTACTTATTTAATTGATACATATATATATATAATTTGAAAAGAAAAATATCAAAATGAAAAATAAAAAAAAGTCAATATGAGTATATATTTATATATTATTGATATTTAAATGTTAATATTGAGTTTATGAATTTATTCATTTTAACACAAAATAAAAATGTTAATTTAATATTATTATTTTTAAATTAAATTTAGAATTAATACAAATCAAAAATTTTCATTTAAAAAGATTTTTCAATTTGCAATTTTATTAGTTTAATTTTAAAGTATAACATTAAAAAAAAACACAGCTAATATTTTTTTTTTTGTGTTATTAATTTCTTCCATTTGTTATCATTAAATTTAAAGAATTATGCAGTTACACGTCATTAAACCCAACGCCAAAATAATTACGACAAAAAAAAAAAAAAAAAAAAAAAAAACATAAGCCAACTTGAAAAAATTAAGAAAAAAAAATATAATTAAAATTAGAAAAATGACTACATATAATTTTAAATGACAACACGCTTATTAATTTTAAATTAAAAATTTCAATTTCAATAATTTGAATTATACATTTCAAGTTATGTGTTGTTGTTTATTTTTTTTCTTGATAATTTTGTCATTGGTTTAATCATTATATATGTAATTCAAAATAATTATAAGCCAAGCTGCATAAATGACCCTATAAATTGTAAAAAAAAAAAAAAAAAGGGAAAAAAAGAATCAAATTAATGTTAACATTTTAATCAAAGGGGATAAATTTTCCGAATCATTTTCCATTCAGGATAAACTGGTTCAATATATTAACACATAAAAAACATTTTATAATTTATTTTTTTTTTCATTCAAATAACACAAATAATTCAAATAGATTTTTATCAAACTCTTCTTGATATATATCAAAGGATCTTTTTAGCTTTATATACATGCTTTTACAATTTTTTTTTTTTTATCGTTCTGTAGGTCTTTAATTTTACGAGCCGTTGACTTTCGATCGATTCACGTTGCAAGTAGACTATAGTATATATATATATAGAAATACGTGCAAATAATGTGTGAGAATTATGGTGTCTTATTATATATGTATATACATTACATACATTCAAGCAATGGATAAAAGAGAATCGTCAGTTTGTCGTTTAAAGCGATACGAATCGTTGACGTTGTCGCGACGACCCTATTCACAATTTCAGGGCAAATTGCTATTTGACGCGCTACCCAACAATAACAAGGCGATTGCGCAATAAGAATTGGTACATTACTTTGAGATATATATGTTTATAATATACTTAGTTTTATACATACACATATACGTAAAAATTTATAAACTATATCTACTGATATACATATGATTTTTCAAAAAACACCCTTCTTTGATTTTCAACAACAGAATTTCATGGGTAATAAAACATTGTACATGCGTACATATAAACTTCATGTGCGTGCGTCTCTCTAAATATTTCTTGAACAATTTTTTTTTTTTTTATTATTATCTGAGTCAATTTGATTATTTATTTTTACTGATTTCTTTTCTATTTATTTGTAAATGTTTTTGTATATATATATATATTCTTAAATAAGTGCCAATCAATCATTTTATTTTTATTTTCAGATAACGAAGCTCAAAATTGACAGTAATCCTTTTGCAAAAGGCTTCCGAGATTCTTCACGGCTCACGGATTTCGAAAGGTGAGTGTTATCCTCATTTTAAAAATAAATATAAAAAATTTAAATTATATACTTTGTATATTTATTTATTTGTAATATGATTTATATATAAATAAATAAAATTTACATTAATATATTTTATAGTAGAGATCATCATTTTGTTGATTTAATTAAATTAATAAATTGATAAACATAAATTCAAGTTATAAAACTTTAATTAATTTCATTGTCTTTATATATATATATATATATATTTTGAATTATATATTAAAAGTTTAAAAAACATAATTGAGTAGTTATCCTTTCAGGGAAACAATGGAATCAATGCTGGCTGAACAGCAAACAATGAGATTTCCACATAGATTTCCATTTGAAATTGATCAACTACAAGCTGGTGCTAGTAATCTTAGCCTTGAAGAAAAAGCACTTTGGGCAGCAAGATCACAAATTTTATTAAGAGCAGCAGCAGCAGCAGTTGGACCATATGCCCAATTAGTTAATCCAGCACTTGTTTATCCAGGAACATCATCAACATCAGGTGTTAGTCATCAACATCAATCTCAACAACAAGCACAACAAGCAGCACAACAAGTACAACAACAACAAGCTCAACAACAACAACAGCAACAACAACAATTAGGTCATCTCTGGTGGGCTTCATCAATTGGACCAACACTTTTTGCAGCAGCTCATCAACAGCAACAGCAGCAACAACAACAACAGCTCGTTACAAATTCACAACAAAGTCCACATTCTGGTCCAGCAGCACCACGACCAATTTATCCATCAGCTCTTGCTTTAGCTCATCAACGTTTTTCTCCATATTTAACAATAACAAATAGGAAACCAACAACAAGTGCAATACCATCACCAACATCAGTATCAAGACGTGCAACACCATCACCAACTGGTAGTATTTATCGAGATGTACAAGATTTATCACCTTCGTAGTTGACAAATATTGTTGATTTAAGTATTAGACAACATTTATTAAACAAGACAATATAAATATGTATATGACTGCAAATATCAGATAATAATATTGTCTATTAAATTTATCTATATATTATTCATTCTGTATTATAATAAGCTGTATATTTTGCCATATATACATATACAGGTATTACGTATCATTAAGTATCAATCATTGTTATCGTTATTCATATATATTTTTTTTTTTTTTTTATTTCATATATTAAATGAGAACTCTGCAAGGCGTGTCATTCATTCAGTGAAATGATTAGTCGAGTTTCATCTGTGATTATGAAACAAATATATATAATAATAGTAAGATTAATAAAAAAATTTAATTAAAAACAAAAAAAATTCTAAGTATATATATATATAAAATTCGAAAAGTCTTGTATAGAAATGTATTTAAAGAAAAATTATTACTGCTATCAAAGAAATCGTTTTAGCATTAAAATATTAAACCCTTTGTAAATATATAAACCCAAAAAATTAAATTTTAACAAAAAAGAAAAAAAACAAATAATAAAGAAATTAATAAATACAAATTAAAATTTTATTGTTTTATTTTTCGATAAAGTTTTTGCTATATTTATCAGTGAAAAATCTTTATTAGTGCGATGATTTTTACGTTTTTTTTTTTTTGCGAAAAATACGAGCGGTTTGTAAGTTGTTGAAAGCAATATATGAAATCATCAATAATCATTCATGGTGAATTGTGAGTTAGCTCGTCACTTAATCGGTCAGTAAATAAACCCTCGATATTTAATACATATACCTATATTTTATATATATATTTTTTTTCCTACCAAAATTATATATCCATAATCTTTCTTATTTATCAGTTCTCAGAAAATATTATATTTGTTTTCATTTTATATAAACAATTAATATATATGATTTTGTGCTTTAACATATGATCAAAAAAAAAGATTATGGGATGTGAGAATTATATATATATATATATAGTTATAGTGGTATTTTAATGCAAAATGAAGGCATTATAAAGTCATTAAGGTTTTTCTCAACCGGTGCTTCTTGCGTGCCAATGTTGCATCAACATCGCTTTATTTGAATACACAAAACATTAGCAGTTCTGACAATTTAGCTATATACTTCATAAGGCCAGGTGTATATTCAAATAACGAAATATAAATCGACAAATAAATATTATAAATAAAATTTTTAAAAATATATTCGAATACTGATTAAAATCAATAGTTGAAATTTGAAAAACATAACTTAAATTATCAATTTTATTAACAATAATAATACTGTCAGTATGCGCGTATGTGTGACACTTCAAAGTCGCAAATAGTCATCAGGATATTTGTTACATCATTAATTTAATTGTGTTAAGGAAGCACTAAGCATTTAAAATAAAAACAACCTTTGAATGCATAAATATACTGAGATAAAATTATATTTATTTATTATACATAAATACATACTATATGAGTGCGTAAAAACTTATGAAACACACAGATTCATTTAGCTATAGTGGTAAAATTAGGTATAGCATGAGTGTTTATATATATATGCATTATAAAAAAAAATACAAGAGACATTAAGGCTTCTTATAAGGACCTGCCAGCCGACACAGAAACGCCCACTTCCGGCAAAATATACCGGCCACTTTATATTTCTACGATGGTCTTTCAGATTGTTGAGAATTACTCGCGCGTTGCTTTTATGGCTCGACAGTCTACCTTCAATTTAATTCATCCTAGTATTATTTTTTCATGATTCACTTCATCAAATAAAATATATATATTTATTTTTAATTGACAAAAAACAAAATAAAAATAAAACAAAAATATAATAACCTTTTTATTTATTTTAACTGCATTAATGTCAGGACAATATAGCATTTTAAATATATAAACAAACATTAATAAATAGACATATAAATAAATGAATAGATTTTTGCTGAAATATATAAATTCTTTAGTGCAATTTAACAATGAAGAGCACGTTCTTCTTCACCCAGGTCAAACTGTTGTTGTCTGTTTTTTTTTAACTTTTTTTTATTCATGATGTGTGTGGTTGTGAAAATATTTGTCGTCTTGGGATATGGATCTGTATTGTTACTTTTTTTTTAAAGCTAGTTCTAAAAATTTTGATACCTTTTTTTTATACATTTTTTTTTAACTTGAAAACTAGATAAATAAATTTCATGGAAAACCAAAAAAAAGAAAAATATAAAATTATATATTAAAAAAAAAGCGTGAAATCACTAGTTGATAGTAAAAAAATACCATCAAAAATTTTGAGTTACAATCTGTACAAACACAGACAGTTTATATACAGTCAAATATAAAAACTTGACATTGACTTGAAGACACATTAGTGACAATACAAAACGCAAAAAAAAAAAAATAAAATCTTTGAGTCAATGTATGTTACAATAATTTCAAAAGAAAATTGTATACATGATTCAGTAAAAAAAAAAAAATATTTAGACAAACATTGTTCGTTTGAAAAAGCATTGTTGTGCATTCATATCGTGTCGATACATTTATGATGGATGAGAATGAAATTGTGGTATAGATGTGGTTCGTCCTGTCACTCACTTCAAAAATATAAAAAATTGATTTTAAAAATTTAACGGAAAAATTTCATTGATCATTGTCAATGCTCTGTATATCCCTATGATTACAAACTGTCATCATTCTCTGAATTTATTTGACTACAAAAAAAATATAGAATTACCATCAAAAAGTTTTTAATAATTACTTGTTTATAATTGTAACTTGAAGTTTTCAAAGGCTTCAAATTGTTCAAGTCTTTATCAAATGAAAATATATTTTTTGTTTATAATTAATGATTATTTTCTCGCATCATCTTGACAGCATTCAAAATAAAAAAATCACTTAATCAATTAAAAAACCAACAAGCATATATATATATACAATTGAATAAAATATAACGCGTCATTTGTTATTTTAAGTTCTGGCAGGTATAAATTGTTTCCAAACAAAATTGTAACTTTCAACAGTTAAATATATCCAAATCATTTTGAACAATGACTGTATTATATACTTGGATAATTAAGCAATTTTTAAATGGGTTACAAAACGCCTGCCAACACTAATTTATGACTTGAGTTGACTAGGGAATTTAACTATATACTAAAATGTCACTTTAATTTGAACTTACAAGGGGGTCATCGGGAACATTTTATTGAGGGCTAATTTTTATCATTTAATCGTTTGGAAATACAAACTTAATTTACACTGATTGTTCAATAAAAATCCAATTATTGAGTTGTGTATTTTTAAATTTATAACTTATGATTGAATAATTATTTCTACATTGCATGCGTACAGTAATTGATTTTTATCAACAACTTACAATTTATGTAAGAATAATTTATTCATAAATAATAATTTTTTTTTTTTTTATTATATAATAATAAAATAATAAATTATTAATTATTATTGATTAAAAAATTAAATTAAACGAATTAAAAAAATGTGTACACATGTCAGTCAAAAAATAAATAAATAACAAAACAAATTTTGGCCTAAAAAATACACAGTTTATCTGGTGGTTGTGACGAAATTCGTGACTGCAGGTGGTCTACAGATGCTGAGGATTACGGGGTTTATATACACCCCAGCGGGATATTGATCCTATTGTGTCTGTGCAACGACCAAAAGACCACAAGAAGAGCAAAAAAGCTCAGAGGATTCTTTTGTACTATATGTATATTTATATTCCACATATACAGAGTGATAGAGGTGAAATGATTGAGAGTACACATATTCACATTCAATCGACTTTTTACATATGCGTGAAAAAAAATAAAAAGAAAATTGTGTATTCTTTCTGTTAATACAGAAATAAATAAAGGAATATACAATAAAGTAAATTATATACACGGTAAACTGACAACATTTTATTATAAAAATATCAAAATTATATACGGTAGAAATTATTCTGATGTCATTACTTGAAGCTTTTTTTACTGAACATTTTAGCATTAATTTTTTCTGCTCAATATGTTAATATTTCAGTGTATAGATATTGCGAGAATTTTTATATCATCTCAAATTAGTTTTTAATGGTACATTGATTTTTTTTTTTATAAATATTAAAACTTCCGCTCTAATTTTTTAAATAAATAAATAATTTTGGAATGAAATTATTCCTCATAATTCCATTGATAAAAGTATCTTTATTTTTAAATTTTTAAGTCAAGTCTGCATTGATAAATTAAAAAATGTCTTTTGTTTGTGTAAACTTAGGTCTTAAAAAACCATAATAATGGTTTTAAAAAAAAAATTTATGCTAATTTTTATTTGTAGAGGATTATATTTGAAAAAAAAAAATATAAACTTTACTAACCCCATACCTAATTTCAATAGGGTTGGTAGTAAAAGCACCCAAACTTGCACCCCCAAAACGCTTAATTCAAGGAATAGCGTGACACTCTAATCTACTCAATTTTATAAATAATTCAATTTATCATTGAAAAATATCAATTTAAAAATCTAATAAAAAAATTGATTTTAATATACTTATATTTTTTTTTTTTTTTAAATTTGCTCAAGAATTCATATTTCATAAAGAAATAAAATTTTATAAACTGCAATTTATTTATCAAATATCCAACCCTCATACTCTTTCTGTATATATATATTGTTGAGCAAGGTAAAAAAAATGCCCAGTAATTTTTTGACAATTTTCTGTCATATGGTTAGTCAATTATTATCAAGACAGAGAATAAATTTCTTGTACATTTAATTATTAAATTTCAAAAAATAATTTATGTTTTCATCACAACCAAGGGCTCTTCTGAGATATATATATTTATAAGATTGAATCGACTATGAAAATTGTTTTATAAACATATGTAGTCGTTGAGAAACTCATACTGACATTTATTCTCAGGCTTGTAATTAACTTTTAATGATGCTACACTTATTTTTGTTGAGATTTTGATCATTTCCTTTTTGCTCTTTTCATATAGTATATTTATATTCTAAAGAAAATATACGAACAAAGAAAAGAGAGCAAGTAATAATAAGAAATACCAAAGGGACCAAAAAAGAAAATATGATAATAATTGATAAAAATCCTTATGTTTTTATAAACTCAACCATCTTAAATTTTGTCTTCATTATCAAAAATCCTGTATCGATTTGAATCTGTATCGTTTTTAATTCATGATATAAACTTTATTGTTTATATATTTTATTTTTTCATTAGTTCATCATCATTTCCGTTGGTTGTCTTCGCACGACTTGTTTTATATATTTTTTATATAATGTTTATATATGTTTCCAATACAAGTTCAGTCGGCTTGTATATACATGTATATATACAGAGGTGGTTGAGAAAACTAGCGGATATGTCTGAAGTAATTGGGGTCATCTGGGTCACAGAAGTCACGAGCGAGCGAGTTCGAACAATGATTTTTTGCCCTTTGTCTTTTTGTTTTTTTTTTTTTTTGTGTGTTTTGCTTTCGCTTGCATCCTTTCTTTATAGCACTTGGTTTATTTTTTATTCCTCTAAATTTATTTATTTATTTTTTTTTTACATTTTTATATTTATTTATCTATTTTTTTTTGCAATTGAACTTGCCATCTTTTATATTTTTTTTTACCTTTCTCTAATCGGGATAATATCATTTCATCTTACGGCACAGTTATAAAAAATATCATTGAAGAATCTTGTATTGCTTGATTATCTTGCATGCGCGATTATTACTTTTAAATATATCATTTTATAATGATTAACATTAAAATAATACTCAAAGTCACATTGTTAAATTATTCGTTAAACGTGGCTTTAAAAGTATCTGATATTTATCTGATATATTTTAGTACATATTGATGTATTCATTTTTATTTTTTATAAACAAAAATTGATTTCGCTGTTGAATACGAATTTTTTTTTTCTCGAGAATTGATCAAGATAAAATTCATTCAAATTTGATCGATTATAATTACAATAAAAAATATAATTTTTATTTAAACATTATTTAATAAAACATAGAGAATAACAAATCATGTTAAAAATAAAAAATAAATATAAATAACTGAAAATTGGTATGAGAGTATTACGATGTTGATTGGAATTGAAATAGCCGGAAGAAATATATAGCCAAGTATAATAAGAGATAAGAGAGAAAAATAAGAGATAGAAAAATCTCCCACGCTATGCAGATTGACGGGGCAAATCAAAGACAAATTAGTATTGCGTGTTGGGCATTGATTTCTTCGATAGCGGAACATAAAACGGACATGAACTGTTAGTATAAATATACCCATTTAATTGCAACATTCCGTTTTATTTTTATTTTATTTTTTTTCCTGTATATAGTGCATCGCTTGACGAATTCTATTGTGCATCAATTCAAGTGATGAAAATAATATATAATAAAGTGAAAAAAAAATTTATATAAAAATTTAGATTTCTCTAGAACATTTAATGATAAAATTACAATAAAAAATATTTTAAAATATATTAAAAAAAATATATATAAACGCGTTATCGATATTATTAAATTATAGCATCTGCCTGAAATAATATCAATGAAAAATGAATGTTTATAAGTAAAAAATACGAATGAAAAAAATGTTAATTTAACAAATGAGCCGACGGGATGATTATCGATTTCCTTTGAGAAAAAGTTTAATATTCTCAATAGTAAACCAATTTATAAGTTTTATTAAAGTTGTCTCAATTTTATAAGACCTATTTAAAAAGTTAGTGACCCTCAATTTACACAAAAATGACGAGATTATTTACCAGTTCATATAATTCTCGTCGACATATATTTACTTGTTTTTTTACATATATGTAAATTGTACAACTGTTAACAATTGGTGCGAATGCCATCTTCAAGGTATTCATCGTTCAGCTTATTATATCTTGTATATTTTATGAGAAATTTAATGTACTTTTTATTATTAACACAGCACTCGATTTGATGATATGTTTAATAACAGTTTGTGCAAGTTATCAAACTGGGCACTCAATTTTTCATTTTTCTTATACACTGTGTTATTTGTCAAATTGACATTATCAATGTCACATCTTTTCACTACAAATTTAATGACTTTTGACAACTCTAAACTCTGTTGAATTTTGAAACACAATATTGAGCAATAGACTACTTTAAAAAATCATTTTATTCAATCTTGATATGGAACTAAAAAATTTATAAATTATATATATAAATTATAAAAATACAATTGAAAAAATATCAATATAATCTATTTTAGTTTTCAAATGTATATAAGCTATTCAACTATCAAATACATAGTGTTTCTGAAAAACTTGGATAAATTTGTAATAAAAAGGCAAAGAATCTGTCATCGAACTTGTAATAAATATTCTGTTTGGAGTGTAGAAGTGTGTTATTGACCTTGAACGTGTTAATCGTCAAGTCTGAGTTGTTGTGGGTTCTCTTATAATTATATACTCTTTATCTTGTTTACCTGAAGCATAAAAGTTTTCTTCAACATGTTTTAGTTCTACTATATTTATAACTCCAGAGATAATTTTTAATGTTATTTATAATGATGAAAAAAAAATTAAGAACAGAAATATATACATTAATTAAATTTTGTCAACAACAATGAGAAACGTTGTTTAAAAGCATAAAATAAATGATTTCCATTCATTTTGAGATTTTAGCAGACTTTGACCCAAACTTGTACTTCCGACTAGGAGTCATCTTTCTGAAAATAAGGCATTTTGGTCAAAATAAATTTTTCTTGGTTTAAATATTGAAATATTATAATTGAATTGTGTTGAAAACAATGGAAGACGTTGTTTGAAAGCATAAAAAAAATTATTTTTATTTATTTTGAGATTATATTGGACTTTGAAGATAACTTCTACCTCCGACTTAGAGTCGTCTTTGTGAAAATGAGACATTTTCGTTAAAATAAATTTTTCTCGGTTCAAATATTAAGATATTATGATTAAATTGTGTTGACAACAATGAAAGACGTTGTTTAGAAGCATAAAAAGAATTAAATCTATTCATTACCAAATTTTATTGGAGTTTGAAGATAACTTCTGCTTCGGACTTAAAGCCATCTTTGTGAAAATGGGACATTTGCTTTAAAATAAATTTTTCTTCGTTAAAATATTAAAATATTATGATTGAATATTGTTAACAACAATGAAAGACGTTGTTTAAAAGCATAAAAAAATTATTTCTATGTATTTTGAAATTATATTGGACTTTGAAGATAACTTCTACCTCCGACTTAGAGTCGTCTTTGTGAAAATAGCACATTTTGGTCAAAATAAATTTTTCTTGGTTTAAATATTGAAATATTATAATTGAATTGTGTTGAAAACAATGGAAGACGTTGTTGAGGAGCATAAAAAAAATTATTTTTATTCATTTCCAAATTTTATTGGACTTTGAAGATAACTTCTACCTCCGACTTAGAGTCGTCTTTGTGAAAATGAGACATTTTCGTTAAAATAAATTTTTTTCGGTTCAAATAATGGAATATTATGATTGAATTGTGTTGAAAACAATGGAAGACGTTGTTTAGGAGCATAAAAAAAATTATTTCTATTCATTTCCAAATTTTATTGGACTTTGAAGATAACTTCTGCCTCCGACTTAAAGTCATCTTTGTGAAAATGGGACATTTTCTTTAAAATAAATTTTTCTTCGTTAAAATATTAAAATATTATGATTGAATTTCGTCAACAACAATGGAAGACGTTGTTCGAAAGCATAAAATAAATGATTTCCATCCATTTTGAGATTTTAGCAGACTTTGACCCAAACTTGTACCTCCGACTTGGAGTCATCTTTCTGAAAATAAAGGCATTTTGGTTAAAATAAATTTTTCTAAGTTAAAATTTCTTTAGATTATGATTGAATTCAGTCAACAACAATGAAAGACGTTGTTTGAAAGCATAAAAAAAATTATTTTTATTTATTTTGAGATTATATTGGACTTTGAAGATAACTTCTACCTCCGACTTAGAGTCGTCTTTGTGAAAATGAGACATTTTCGTTAAAATAAATTTTTCTCGGTTTAAATATTAAAATATTATGATTAAATTGTGTTGACAACAATGGAAGACGTTGTTTAGAAGCATAAAAAGAATTAGTTTTATTCATTTCCAAATTCTATTGGTGTTTGAAGATAACTTCTGCTTCGGACTTGGAGTCGTTTGCTTGAAAATGAGACATTTTCGTTAAAATAAATTTTTCTCGGTTCAAATATTAAAATATTATGATTGAATTGTGTTGAAAACAATGGAAGACGTTGTTTAGGAGCATAAAAGAAATTATTTCTATTCATTTCCAAATTTTATTGGACTTTGAAGATAACTTCTACCTCCGACTTAGAGTCGTCTTTGTGAAAATGAGACATTTTTGTTAAAATAAATTTTTCTCGGTTCAAATATTAAAATATTATGATTGAATTGTGTTGAAAACAATGAAAGACGTTGTTTAGGAGCATAAAAGAAATTATTTCTATTCATTTCCAAATTTTATTGGACTTTGAAGATAACTTCTACCTCCGACTTAGAGTCGTCTTTGTGAAAATGAGACATTTTTGTTAAAATAAATTTTTCTCGGTTCAAATATTAAAATATTATGATTGAATATTGTTAACAACAATGGAAGACGTCGTTTAAAAGCTCAAAAAAAATTATTTTTATTTATTTTGAGATTATATTGGACTTTGAAGATAACTTCTACCTCCGACTTAGAGTCGTCTTTGTGAAAATGAGACATTTTTGTTAAAATAAATTTTTCTCGGTTCAAATATTAAAATATTATGATTGAATTGTGTTGAAAACAATGGAAGACGTTGTTTAGAAGCATGAAAGAAATTATTTCTATTCATTTCCAAATTTTATTGGAGTTTGAAGATAACTTCTGCTTCGGACTTAAAGTCATCTTTGTGAAAATGGGACATTTGCTTTAAAATAAATTTTTCTTCGTTAAAATATTAAAATATTATGATTGAATATTGTTAACAACAATGGAAGACGTTGTTTAAAAGCATAAAAAAAATTATTTCTATGTATTTTGAAATTATATTGGACTTTGAAGATAACTTCTACCTCCGACTTAGAGTCGTCTTTGTGAAAATGAGACATTTTCGTTAAAATAAATTTTTCTCGGTTAAGATATTAAAATATTATGATTGAATTGTGTTGAAAACAATGGAAGACGTTGTTTAGGAGCATAAAAGAAATTATTTCTATTCATTTCTAAATTTTATTGGACTTTGAAGATAACTTCTGCTTCCGACTTAGAGTCGTTTGCTTGAAAATGGGACATTTTCTTTAAAATAAATTTTTCTTCGTTAAAATATTAAAATTTTGTGATTGAATTTTGTCAACAACAATGAAAGACGTTGTTCAAAAGCATAAATTTAATGATTCCCATTCATTTTGAGATTTTAGCAGACTTTGGCCCAAACTTGTACTTCCGACTAGGAGTCATCTTTCTGAAAATAAGGCATTTTGGTTGAAATAAATTTTTCTAAGTTGAAATTCTTCTGGATTATGATTGAATTCAGTCAACAACAATGAAAGACGTTGTTTGAAAGCATAAAAAAAATTATTTCTATTCATTTTGTAATTATATTGGACTTTGACGCCAACTTGTACCTCCGACTTAGAGTCATCTTTGTGAAAATAAGGCATTTCAGTCAAAATAATATTTTCTCGGGGAAAATTCTATTGGATTATGATTGAATTGAGTTAACAACACTGGAAGACGTTGTTTCCAAGCATTGGGTGAATAATTTCTATTTATTTTAAGATTTTATTGGACTTTGACGCAACTTTTTACCTCCGACTTAAAGTCATTTTACTGAAAATAAGGTATTTTGGTTACAATTAATTTTTCTGAGTTCAAATTTCATAAGATTGTAATGGAATTGAATGAACAACAATGGAAGGCAATGTTGTCAAGTGTTGTATATTATCTATTCATTTATTATAAGATTTTGTTAGACTTTGACGCTAACTCTTACCTCTAACGCAGTGTTGAAATTTTATGAGGTTGTTGTTTAAATGAGTAAAAAACCGTGAAAGACAATGTTCTTAATGACAAGTATCTTTTATATAAGTTTATAAAGTAAACTCCAATTAGTGTACCGCAACAAATACATATTAAAAAAAAAAAATCATTCACTTTAATCTTCAAGTATTTTTACTAATTTTTTTTCAATATAAAATATTTGAAATCTTTTGTTTTGCTAGTTAAATCACATGTACACATGTTACATATATAATATACAAGTATATACCCATTATCTAGTATTCACAACATGTGGATAGACAGTAAAGAAAAAAAAACAAAAAAAAATTATACGACAGGTTCATTTATTGTGTGGGTGATACGAATTTAGCGCCGCGTGCCATTCTAGGCCTAATTTTTTTTTCTATGTAAAAATGGTAGGCACGTGCTACACAGTTATACTATCTATACTTATTTTCCCCCATATGGCATCGTTATGGGGTTGCCATAGAGATGCCGAATAAGCTCTGGATAAGGTCTTCAGCAATGCCACTTGCGCAAACAGACAGACATATACGATATACCAAACTGACGCGTTTGTAACTAGGGTGGATTACACTCACTCAGAGATAAATGTAAAGTAATGGTAACAAGGGAGGCGGGTGCATATACACCAAAATATATTTATTTATATATATAGGTATATACATTTACTTCATTTTCACGACTAAACAAGTCAGCCCCAAACAATTTGTCGGAAAGTGATGCGCCTTGTCACCCTGCATGCGCTATTCTGATTGCTCTTTCCAATTGTACTTTATTTTATTTTATTTTTTTTCCACAAATTTATTATTTCTTTTGTTATTATTATTGTGAACAAGTATTTTACTTATTATATTAATCATTTTTTATCGTGGAGCTTTTTAAATTTGACAAGACAAAAAAATGGAATGAAAAATATAATTGAATTCAAAATATAAAATATATAAATTTAAACTGTAAATGATAGGATTAATATAATAATAAATAAAATATAATAATAATAATTTGATATTTTTGTGAATGTATTTTTAAAAAAAAGTTAAATTTCATTGAGAAACTAAAATTCTTTTTTTTTTTTTTTTTCATATTTACTTGTAAAAATGACTGGATGTTTCTTCTTGATATTCCCAAGTGTTTCTACATCCTATCCTAATAATTTTCTAATTCTTATAAATGTTGTTGCTTCACGTTTATATTCTTTCTTATTATATATCCATATACTTATATTTATGGTGTATGTTTTTTCGATTGAAATAATATTTTAAACCTGTTTAGAGATGCTTGGAAATTTTCCTTTCATTCAAATGGGATATAAATTTTATACTCGAAGAGAGAATATTTCAAGATGATTCAAAAATTATATATTGCTTTAATGTCTTGATATACGAATAGTATATATTTTTTTTTTTAATATTAATAGCTGTATTTACAAAATTAGAGAAAGTGTTGGCGTGTCTAAATCAATATAGTTAATGTAGACTGATTTAAAATTGTCTGTTATTTTCAAAACAAAACGTGCTGCAATGACAGCTACTTTTATAATTATTTATCATTTTAATATTTAAAATATATTTATGAGATTAAGTTTAAAATTAAAATTTATATTTGTGTGTGGTATATGAAGTTTTGCGTTAATATTTTTAAATATATCATCACAAAAATAATAAAATATATTTATATAAAAAATAAATTAATTAATATAAATAATTATATATGAAATTATAAATTCATAAATTGAAAAAAAAATATATGTATGGATATATATTTACTTATAATTTTTATTTGTATTGTGTAATTAATAATTATAATGTGAAAAGAGATCGCGTGATAGTAGTTTGGCAAGATGTTACGGTGATTACTGGTACAATAAATCCCATAATTTGCGTCAGTAGATGACTTTTGGGTATAAATACACGCACATATCATATGTCCAACAATCTGCCACGCAATACATTATACAACAAGATGCTTATACATATTACAACAACATGATTCAGTATTTAAATGATAAAAATTCAATAGATATAAATTGTCCTTGTGTCATATACTATACCACGGAAAAATATTCATTTAAAAACCTTTTTTTTCCAATATTGCAGTATAAAAAAAATTTTCAATTTAAAAATAAAAATAGATAAATTAAATGTTCGGTAAAATTTTATTTTATCATCAAAAAATCTTAATCATTTTTTAAACAAATTATTTACATTTAATTTTATAAATTTTTTAAAAATAAAAATAAATATAATTTCCAATAATAAATTGTCGCAATTTATTATTGTAATTTATATATTAGTTTAAATATAAAATTGAACATAAAAAATCAAAGTAGTCATATAAATTACTGTATAGTAATTTGATCTAGATGACAAATTTATAAGTATAATACCATGATAGGGTAAAGAGTAGGTTAAAAAAGGTATTCAAAAGAGAGAAAGGAAGTTTAAGAAGAAAATAAAATTTGTCCTGCATTATGAGCAATGCTTTCTACAGGAAAAGAGCTGTTATTAACATATGGTCGTTGAAAAATAATTAAGATGATGAAATAAAAAATAAATAAAAAAACAAAAACAGTTGGGATCAATGTACTTGATAAATGAGCAAAACTTATGACACTTGCGTGATGTGTTTGTCTTTTTTAAAAAAAAACATAAATGTATGCTTAAAATCTACCCATAACTCTAACAGGTGACGGTAATTTAAAAAAAAAAAAATTGATTTTATCCTTACTGCAAATATAAGATTCAAAAAATTTTATTCTTTACTTATGGAGGACATGCGTTTGGTAGATTTCACTTTTTAATTTTTTATTTTAGTTTCATTCCCTTCGCCAACCAGACGGTATATACAAGTGGCTGGCTTATTATTTCGACCGTTAAGAAAATAAACAGAAGGCAAAATGAGAAGAACACGCGAACCTCTTTGTTGAGTGTTAGTTTATCTATATATCCATATAAATATATATATATATATTTTTATTTTGGACACGAAAATGTGGTTTTATTCGTTGAGTAAAAAAATTAATATCTAATTTATCCCTTTTATTTTAATATTGAGGAGTGGCTTTTGAGTATTTTATTTCTATTTTTTTCATTGGAGATTAAACAAAAATTGCTCATAGATTTTTTAGAGAAATAAATACTTGTAAATTGATAAATACAAATTAATTTTACACATGTATTTATGTTGAAGTATATATTAAAAATAAAATAATGTTTTTAACTCACAAATATATTCCAATGCATTATTAGAAAAAAAAATTTTAAATAAATCAAATTATATATATTATATTGTATCGATATATCAAAATGAAGGAAATTAAAATTACAACATAAGTTGTCGATGATTATAAAAGAGGTCAAGGGAGAAAAAAAGATTTTCAGAGGGGTTTTTAATGCGGCTCGAATTGAAGGACATATATTAGCTGAAAAAAAAAATCAATATAATATAAGAGATCAAATGGTTTGAAAAATTTTTAGCCTCAAATCAAAATTTTGTGGTATATAACTTTGTAAAATGGGTGTGGGAGCCATCTGTCGATTTTTCCTATCTACTGAGGTGTTCCTTATATTTTTAGTTCCATCCGGTCTTGAAATTTAACGCTATTTTTCCATTCATTTACTTGTCATTATTTTGATATATAATTACTTTTTTTTTTTTTTAGTCTCTCTAGTGTACCGTAACGAACGTTTATAATTTTATTCAAATGTCCGTCTGTTGTAACCAGGTTTTATTTAATAATTTTTCAATTTATCCATAAAAGTAGTTATTAAAAAATAATAATATTAGTTTTTTTTCATCAAATTAATGATAAAATTTGATTATCAATAATACAGTTTTGTTACACTTGAAGATAATGGCAAGTTTCAAAATGCTCTAACAAGTGCTAAAAAACACTTGCAATAAAGTCTTGAAAATTTCGATAGAAACTATATTTGTTTTTATCGAAACAAAAAACACCCTTCCAACTTTGCCAGTAGAGTACGCTACTTGTAGTTTTTTTTTTTTTTTTTTTTGCAAGGTACATATTTTTCATGAGGGTGATTTATCATATTGATAAATCTTCAACTAAATTAATATATCAATTAGAATATAAAACAAAAGAAAATAGTTAGGAAAAAAATAATAATAATTATAAACATATCATCAAGGAAACAGCATAACCTCTCTGAATTTTAATTGAGATATCGAATAAAGTCAAAATTACCACTGCACTGTAGATTTGTGTAGAAAATCTACAATCTATATGCATAAGGGGTGGGTTTAAAATTACAGTCCGAAGCAAATAACCGGATGAAAATCACCCTCTGGCTATTTTGTATGTGGTATATATATATACCATAAACATTATTGAGGCAAAATACCACACGTTAAAGGAGGAAAACGATATATACAAACCGAAGGGTAACTACTTATTTATACCCAATACAAATTTCTCTTTCCCATTATAAAATAAATATATCTACTGATGTTACCACAAATATAAAAAAGCATTTTGTTGATTTAAAAATTATTTCTATTATTTTTCTTTTTTTTTTTTACTTTATTTTTTATTTATAAACATTTAAATCTTTAATATTTCCTTGTTTATTATTACAAGACTAATATATATTTTTTTTTTTTTTAATTTTATTAATAATTTAATTTTTCTATTTTACTGTTATCTTTTACTCAAAGTTGCCAATTGTACATTGCCTTTCTACCCATGATTACCCATAAGCATAAACTTACAATAAAAACGGTGTCATCTGGGGGGATAAGTCGCACGTGCCACCACAAAAAAATAAAAATAAAAATTGAGCAACACACATTTGAAAAAGGGAAATATGTATCTCGACGATATATTTATTAGCTAACCGCGGGGGTGGTTTTGATCGTTGTATAACATACAGAAAAAAAAAAATAAAAATATAACCAAAATGACTTGAACGTAGCAAAAAAAAAGAGAAAAAAAAATATACATGATATTGGAGAACCAATTGGACCAGTAAAAATCTCTCATACATATACTGGTCATAATGTGCAACCCCCTCATGTCATATATCTTAATTTCACGACCCTTCACATGGGTATCAGGTTCCACACAAATCGGGAAAAGTTACTTGTCGTATGATTTCTTTTTCTTTTTTTATTTTCTGTCTATTTCACTCAAATAATTTTAACTTATACATGGTATTTATATTTATATATATATATATAACCATGGGAAAATACACGTTTGACAATTTATCTCCCTTTTTTTTTTTCTGTAATTTCCAATACGATAATCATTGAATATCGTACACGCATCTGTGATATTGACGATGTACTGAATCGATGATTTGATATGGCATTATTATTAGCTTTATACTCAAGTGAGATTGTAATTCCCAACAAGTGTATATGCGTGTATACATTTTAACAGAGTGAATAAAAACCACATGTATTGAATAAAGTGTTGGTGTTGTATCCTTTGGGAATAGTGTACATGATAGTGTATGTTATGTTCTATGTATAAATAATAAATATACCAAGGCAACTTAAGGAACTTTTTTTTTTGTTATATTGAAATTTGAATGATTCCCTAGGGTTCGATATCTGAAAGTCAATATTTTCAATAACATCAAACAGATTATTGAGGCTCAAGTCTTGAGCCAATACTATCTTCTGTTTTTGATAGGTAGATCAACATTTTTAAAAATTAGTTTTTTTTTTTTTTATATCGAATTGGTGTTTAATATATTTAACCTTGGGTTAAAAATATTTCCCAGGTTTTGCTGGTTTTAAAGTACAAAAGTCTAAGATATAGTTATGAGAAATATTTTTATTTATACAAAACATATGTTTGTTACTATAAAGCATAATAATATATATCACAAAATTTTTTTTAACAATGCAAATTTATGAAATAAAATGCTACTATAGTAGAAAAAAATAAATAAATAAAATATAATAGAAATAGATATTTTATTGCATATTATACTCTTGTTGCATTTTAAGAATTTCAAGACAGTAAGCTGACTAAGCAAACACTGATTCAGTAAACATATAGGATATACAGTAGAAATAGTATTTTATAGAAAATAAATAACATCACCACAAGCATACAGGACATGTAGGTATATTTTATAAAAAATGACAAAAAAAGTTATAGATTTAGGTATATATATATATATATATTTCAAAGACGTGCACAGCAAGTTTTCTATGAATAGACTACATGTGGGTCCAAGTTTATACGCCCAAACTAAAAATCTTCAGCACGTTTACTATTTAACAGCCCTTACAGAAGCGTGATTTATACTATCGAAATTGTCCTGCTGGCTCGTGTGCTTTAACAGAAGAGGGTTGAAGAGTTTGTGTGTAGTTAGTTTGTCGTTGTAACGAGTCTAGATTGTTGGAAATATCAGAGGGATATTTTTAACAAATCAAGGCACCCTAAATCTCATATATAAATGAATATATGAGTTTAAGTGTCGGGTGTTTTTATACAGCTAAACATTTGTGTCTATACATGCTTGGATACATCACATATAGACCACCCATTATGAACCGATTTGATTTACCCTCCGTTTGTTCTGTCTTTTTTTTTTTTTTTGATTCTTCTCTAAATTATCTAGTTGTCTAACAGTCTAATAATCACTGTTCACTGTTAAGTAACTTAATATTTATTACTGTCAATTTAAATAATAATATTAATATAATTATCATTTTATCAATGACATCTTGTTGAAAATAAATATAGCTTGTCATTTTTATTGTCTAAAACTTGACTGCCAATTTTTGAAAATTATTAAATTCTTTATTTTTTTTTTTTTTTTTTGTAAAATATATTTTTAGTTTACTGATATTTTTAGGGTGCCATTTTTTATAAAGATATTTTACCCATATTTATCATGTTTTTTTCTGTGAATATTGACACGCCTTGATATATTTATATAAATTTATATTTTTTTACATATATATCTCAAAAATATGATACCCTAAAAATAATAGTATTTTTAAACTATTGATTTTACAAGTCATCATATGCAGAAAAAAAAAAAAGATTAAAAAACTTAAGAATAAAATAATCAATGTATAAAATCTGATAAATAGTTTATTTTTAAACCCGTGAGAATATGAATTTTTGAATTATAAATATTACAAGGTATTGAGTCCCAATGGAAATCATCATGTCTATTGATGAACAGAAGTGGGCGTTAAATCTTTTGGAATTGATATCTAGAATACAGGTATCTTTGGTATTATAAAATTTTTTTATAAATATATATATATTTAAAAATGCCAGAAAAACTTGACAATATAAAAATCTGGTTGTTGTAAGAGATTAAAAATGAAAAAAAAAAATAAAATAAAAAATAAAATTGAAACAGGTATATTGTATGGTGGTTTAAAGCTTTTAAAGTTATCGAAAAGTTAGATGTATTTTAAAAGTGCGAAAACAGGGAGGAGTATCTTACTAACTAACCATGAACTTGGTGAAAAGGACGTTTTTCGAAAATTTAATGTTAAATTGAAATAGAGATCCTACCGGTTGAAATGTTTAAATGATCCTTGCAAAGATCAATTGTAAAAAAAAAAAAAATAAAAGATTTTCAGGAGAAAAATATATAAAATATAATAATAATAATAAATATATAAATAAATAAATAAATACTCCTCCCTTATAGATAGTTTATACATTTATCGGTAAGTTAACGGTTCGTTGGAATAGAATAAAAAAAAAAAAAAAGATGGGTTTTTAGCTTTTGTTCATTGAGAAGATGTTTGGCTCTTCGGACAAATGTGAAATCGTTTGGCGTTTCACTTTTCAGAAGCAAATAATCTGGGGGGCGCGTGACGAACATATATAGATGAATACAATAGCCATACTAAATTATATCTATCCTTGTTTGCCACAACTTAAAGTCAATATATATTTTTACAACAATAGTCGATATATATATATGTATTTTTTATTATTTTTTATTTTTTTTTATGACAATAGATTTTTTGAATTTAGTGACAACACACCTTTTCTTTTATCGTCAATAAAATATCAACTTTGTAAATGATATACTTTAAATAAATATTAATTATAATATTTTAAAAATAATTTAATAAAATAATAACAATATTATTATTTTATTTTGTTTTATTATATTTTGATAGAAAAATTTATCACGTAATTATACGAAAAAAATTTTTATATTTTTATTATTATTGAATACTTGTTTTAGAGTTGTATTTAATATAAATTTTTTAAACGATGGTGTAGGTCATATTTTTTTGGAAGAAAAAACTGACAGATAAATTATTTAACATTTTCCTTTCATCGCAGCTGTTTAATTCTATGAATTTCTACTGGGACAGACCACACTGTCAGCAAACATTAGGACAAACTGTGTGAAAAAAAATTTTATTTTATTTTATTTTTTTTTTTCTAGTTTTCATACATGAAAATATATTTGTGCTGTGAATTTTCTTTTTGAATTTTTATTGAAGATATTATATTTATCAATTTTTTAATTTAAATTATTTATATTATTTTAAATTTGAGTTAAAAATAATTAGAAAGTTTTATAAATTAACATCAAAGAAAATTTGTTATACTTTTTACAAACAAATCCCTTGTTATTTTTTCTACTTATAAATTTTTCTTTTCTCAGTAAATTTTAATTTTCAATTATTTATTTATTTATTTATTTTTTTTTTTGACAGTTATATATTGTATTTTCTCTTTCCATATATGGAAAACTATAGTTTTTCAATTAGACTGTTAAATTTCTTTTGAAGATTTGCCTATTTTTTTTTCTCCCACAAAGCTATTGAATTTAAAATTTCTATTTTATTTTATTTCTTTTATTTTTTTTTATTTTATTATTCTCTTAATTACTTTTGTTATACTTATATGTGTTTTTATATTTTTTGGCAATCTTTCATCAGTCATCACCACAACCTTGGGGAAAAAAAATTTTACCTTTTGAGCGAATAGTCTTGCCTTTATCCACAGGTATATAAGTTCTGATTTCTTATGGTCACTCCCAATACCATTTTAAAATAAATACATACCCTTTATATATACCCTCGTTATTCCATTTTATTTTTTTTCTTAACCCTCCTATACCTTGACCACTGCATTCAGTAAGATGTTCTACCTCAAACTCTCTAAGTTAATTATTTTTTTTTCTTTTACAATTTTATATTATATCTTCAACTATTAATTTTAATAAACAAAAATTAACTTTCTGCAATTTAAAAAAAAAAATTTTATTTCATTTTTTTATTATTATTTATCAATGTTAATAATTTTATACGTGGGAGAATTTTTTTTTATTTTTATTTTTTATTTTTTACGACTCAGTTTGTACATATTTATATATTATTTTTTTATTATTTGATTATTTATTTTTTTTTTTTGTCAACTCATTTTTACCGCTATTACATTGTAATGCCTAGCCGTGCCTAGCTACTTATACTTATATTTATGACACTTTGGAATTCGAATAAGACTCATAAATCTATGCATTCAAACAGGCTTTCTCATTTACATATACTTAACGCTCTCTTTCGATTGTACCTTGTTTCCTTCTACTGTATTGTTAACATATATTTACGTTGTGTTATATTGCAGTTGACTATATACATATTCAAAATATTATACCTGAAAATTTATATATATATATAAAAAATTTCAAAATATAAATCTAAAAAATTAATCTGATTTCATATTTTATTTTAAATAATATTCAAAATGAAAAATAAGATTTACTTCTATTTGTATATTTATAATAATCAAGGCCAGGAAGTTTGCCCGATTTTTCGGTGTGGTTTAGTAGCTATTGGAACCTAGGGAAAACATTTTAGAAAATAGGTTCCCATAGCTACTAAACCACACCGAAAAATCGGGCAAATTTCCTGGCCTTGAATAGAAACAATGATAAAAACAGCATGTACATACTTTTTTTATCATGCTGTGAGTATTTAGACACCAATAGAATTAACCTGAAGTGAGAAAATTGACAATATACACGTCTAGTCACCTAGAGTTAGGCCTTTTTTTCAAAAAGAGCGTTTTTTGAAAAAAAATTATGTATCGATACTTTTTTTTTATCTTGTAGAGCATTCAAAAAGCTTATTTATTCTACAATTTTTTTGAAAATTTTCCTGGGTTTAGTTTTTGAAATTGTAAGATCAGAAATATCTAAAATTTATGTAAAATTGTCATTGTTATAAAGATTTTTAGAGTCCCTATCCTAATTTTTTTATTCTATTTGGAGAAGCATTGAAAAAGCAACAATTTAGATCCATTTAAGAATTTTTCCAACCATTAGATTATGAGATTTAGTTGGTGCAAATCCTAATTGACTTGTAATTATTAATAATATATAAACAAAATTTATCTAACAAAAATAAAATAAAGTTTATATAACCAAGTACTTTTAGTGTGTTTTTAAATAAATAAATAATTAACTGTGAAATTATTTACGCAAGAATTTAAATACAAGATGATGTTGAGTGATGATTGTAAAATAAAAAATAAATTTCAACAGTGAAAGTGTTGATATGTGTTTTATTTGATATAGACATTTGAACAATAAAAATATCATTAAACATATTACAAATATAATTTTAAAAACATTAATAAAAATCAAAATTGAATCATTTGTTTGTTATTTATAATAAGTTATTATTAATAACGTTTATTGAACAAACAACTAAAGATTATTTTAATAAAATACCAAATTGTATCATAATTTGATGAATCATCATCAACTCTTTATGCTGTATAATAAATGATAAAGATAAATATTATATTATTATTATAATATATTATTAAATTATAATTTATTATATATCCAAATAGTAATTTTTAATCAAAAATATTATTAATTTTTTAAATTAAATTACATCAAGAAAAACCTTTAATAATATGAGTTAAAAAATTTTTTTAAATAAAAAATAAATTGACATTAAAAAAATATACGTATGAAGAGTTCAATATGCAGAAAATCATACTGTTTTTACCAAAAAAGAAGAAAAAAAAAAAAAGGCCTTAAGCTCAAGGTGTACAATCTTTCAAAAGCGGTTTGTATAATGGAAAACAATTACAATAAGACTCAACCGTTTAAACTGCGGTTTTGCTACGGTTGTGAGGCTCATCTTGCATTCTGGTATCTTGTAGAATGATTGAGCAACATGATGAAATATATATATAGGTATGTAAAAGTTTACACATACTAGGGCAATATGCGAGTTTATAATATATATATACATGATACATAAGTTGGTGTACTTGATGAATATGTGTAAAATTTTATCTTAAAGTGTTGAGCAATATTTATATACATGTATATATAAGAAAGAAAGAAATGGTTTTTTTCATTGTCTGAAGAAGAACAGCGGCAATTGGTGAGCATTGCTGGAGGCTTCTCAATGGTCTGTGGCGAACCGCAAATCATGCGTATCAACATAATTACAAGCTTATAGGTATCTTGCTTGTCTGTTGCTTTCACTGTTAGATCCATTCTGCAGGACCATTCTTACAAATACATATTCATATGATTGTATCCATGGATTCAACATTTTGCTGGTAAAATCAAATGGTTTATTTTCTTCACCACCCCAAATAAAGTGGTCAATTTTTCTTTTGTTTTATTGTATTCTTCACGGAAGAATTTAAAACAACCACTAAATTTTCCTAATTTTTCTCACTTAATTCTTTGAGGGTGCACCATGATTGAACTTTGATGAAACAAATATCGTAACATTAACTGAAAATAAAATTATACTGAAAATTAAAAATATACTGAAAAAAAAGAACAAAAGAACCAATAATATGTTCATTTAAATATATACAATAATTTTATTTAATTTTTATTTTCATCAAAATTTTATGATAATTATTTATTTTCTCTTGGCTTATAATTAAAAATTCGCAGTCGTTGATTTACAACAATATAATTTCTAAGTTATATATATTTTAATTTACTTGATTTTTAACTGATATATATTATATCAATTAAAATTATTTTAATATTTTTTTACAAAGAGATTTTTATATCTTTAAAAAAAATGAAAATAAAAAAAATACTATCGTGGTAGTAATAATTATTTATAAATTATATTTTAAGCTGAAATAATTAACTGAAACAGAAAATATATATACTCAAAATTCATTGGCACAATTTAGTAATTTTCATACTATCAGTTGGTTGTTTAATCATATGGTCCCAAGAATATAATTTTTTTTTTTTTTTTTATTAAAAAAATAAACAAAAGAGAAGTGATGTTTAAATATTGTTTAATATGTATATATTAATATAATTTAATATAATAACTAGTACAACTAAGAAATAAAAATTACTAATGAAACAATATTTAGTAACATATTAAATAAATAAATAAATACTAAGCAATTATAAATAAAAGAAAAAAAATTTTGATAAATATAAAACAATAAAACAAATTATTCAATAAACAAGCATTTAATATTTTTTTTGAATATTTAAACGTTGATATCAAATTATCTGCAGATATCCATGAATTTAACAAAATCATATATATATCGAAAAAGATAAAAAATTCTGAATCTTTTTTAAATGCTTGATTATAGAATTATATATTTTTATCATAAAATATTTTAACAACTTTTATACATACATATAAGTGTGCGTCAAAAAAAAAAATAATTTATTATGCTACTTTTATTTACTCAACATAAAATTTAATTTTGATAATTATTTTTTAAAATATTTTAAAATATCTAGCATATTATATTATTTTTTTAAATAATATGAATTTTTTTTAAATTTTGATTATTATTTTCTTAATATAATTAAAATACATTTTATTTGAAAATAAAATGCTGTAGTTTAAAAAACAAAAATTAACAAATTTTTTTCATAAATTATTGAATAAAAATATTTTAATGTTTTTTTAAAAAATTTTTGACGTACGCTTATGTATTTATATATATATACATGTAATCTCTGAATAATGTTGTACTTGATATATTGAGATTTTACTGTAATATATTGATGTTTATGAATTTTACTTCCAGAGAAATATTTTTCTATCCAATTACGTATACAAATTGGCACGAGAAAAGTTTTAAAAATTTTTGTTTTCCAAGTGCATTGCTACGTAAATTTATATGGATTATACGCATAATTTAGCGACTATTAAATAATTTATATTAATCGAGGGACTATATTTACTGAACGATTGAGTGACAAGCTGATTCATGATTGACCATGACTTCCAACGACTTGTCTTCTAGGTATATACACATACATGATAAAATTTTCTATTTTGCTATTGATTGGTCAAAGTGCATTTTTATTTGTGAGATTAAAAATTTTTTAAGTTGTTGTTTAAAAAATAAAGATTCATCTTTATTATTATATAATAAATTTGAACTAGAGATAAACAATTTTTTTTAAAAATTGAATAGTCCCTTGAATGTAATGTACAAATACAATTTTAGAAATTATATATATATGAATGCATGCTTCGTTGATATCTTTGGCTTTTCACTGGGCATGATCACAAACATTTGGAAGTCTTACTTAAAAATTAATATGACAAAAAACTAATTTATCAAAGTAATCACATCTTAACTTTTTTAAAGTTTAAATATATCTCAAAAAGATGTGAGTAAAATGACAATACGAAAATTAAAAAATTAAAAAAAACTAACAATTGAATTGAAAAGATAAATAAAGATAACTTGTTGACTATGATGTACATAGTTAATTTGGGGTAGCAGGACGTGCACATTGTAATGGTGGAGTTGAATTTGGTGTTCGATAAGGAGCATGCCTGATACCACTTGATGAAGGAGATGATCGTCTTGAAACCATTGATACTGGTGATTGCCAAGACCATGAACCAAGACCAGAACATGGAAAAGATGATGGTGTTAAATAAGGTGAGGGTGTAGCACCATTTCTACTACCATATAGTAATACTGATGAAGGTGACAGCCAAGGAGTAAGTGACTGCTGACTCGTCTCAACTCTTGATTGTTGTTGTTGCTGTTGCTGCTGTTGTTGTTGTTGTTGCTGCTGCTGCTGTTGTTGTTGTTGCTGCTGCTGTTGTTGTTGTTGATGGTGATGATAATGATGATGGTTATGTTGATGCTGTTGCACATTTGATGATGTCATGGCAAGATGTTCATAAAGACGAATTGAAGGCACTCCACAACGTACTAATTGCTGATCCATTAATTCCATGGGATCTCTGAAAGATAAATAATCAAATACATATACAATGTTTAATTATTATTGAAAAGTCATTTGAATAATTACATAGCTATATTAAAAATTTGACTAATCATTCATCCTTTGATGAATAAAGTAACCATTAGTAGGTGAATGTATATATATATATATATATATAGATATAAATGCACACAAGTGACCTCTAAAATACAATTGTCAAGATTTTTAATATATGTGGGTTATGAAGTGCAATAAATTTTCTTTACATGATTGGTTCAAGTACAATAAAATTTACTTAATTATGACCAATCATGTTGTGATTGTGAATCGATTTCACACTTGATTGCAATTGACTGAAAAAAATAAAAAACACTCGATGACTCGTGCATATATTTTTTTTATTTATTCTTTTAAGAATAGAATTATACAAATGTTTTTATTGGTAGATAGAAAAATTATTTCCAATCGCATATATATGATGTGCAATTCATATGGAAATATATATAAACTCTGTACCGTTAAGAGTCAATCACTTTTAAATGCAATTAAATATAAATACACTAAACTGTAATTAACTTAGTTGAAAAATAAATAAAAAACATAATTTTTAAATGATTAATTTTAAGTTTAGTAAGTAAGTTAATTATTCAATATAAGTACTTGTTTATTATTTTTTTTTTTAATTAACTTTTTGTTATTGGATTGTGATTATTGGTCCTGCCGACGGTCAGGGATTTTTTAAAACTGAAGTTTGTCATAACAACTGGTATATAGTAAGCCAAATAAATATATATAAATATAATATGTAAAAAAAAAAAATATATATATATATATAAAGAGGATAAATAGTTATTGAGGGTAAAAAAACAAAGAAGGAAAGAGGGATTAGTGTAAGTTAAGAAGCGGAAGAAGGAATGTGAAACCTTGGGACTAATCGCGGCATCCCGTCTGAGCGTGCCAGACCACACACCGTCGCGTCCTCGGTCATTTTTTTTTATGTTCACATGAAATGTATCGTATCACTACGATGTCGTTCACATGCCAACTCTATTAGTCAGTCTATTGACACCTGATTTTATCAGTTACCTAATTTTTTTTTTCATTCTGTCATTTGATTATTTAATCTGATGATTATCGATTCTTTATTTCAAAAAGAAAACAACAAACATTTAAGTGAAAAACTCATGTTTTTAGTTGTATCAGATGTTTCAATTTTTAAAAAATATATGTATAGACAAGAAAATTAAATTTAAATATATCGATTATATTTATCTCGATTTATAATTGAGTGTATATGTGACTTGAAGACTTGGCTACTGTAAAGACATATGGTTAAATTATTAAATATAAATAATTATGGTATTCTTTGAATAATAGCTTGATATTTTTTTCGGTAAATATATAAAAACTATCTGCAAAAAATACATTGATGATGATTAATATCATTAATAAAATAATACAATAAACAATTTTATTTTTTTCAAATTGATATTTCTTTTTAAGAAATAATTGTATGAAAATTTAGCTATATTAGCTAAATGGATATTAATATATCCTAAATAATAATACCATAATTTGACATAATTTTTAATACAAGCGCCACCGCAGAACATAAGGTTTTGCTACATTTGAGTAGTATAATTCGACCGACGGATATATACAAAAGAAAAAAATGATAATTCTATATATAAATTTTCGTGAGTGATATTAATTTTTTTTAGAGGGTTAAAATTATTATAAAAGATAATAAAATTAAAAAAAATTAAAAACACAATCATCAAAAGAAAAAGATTTCGATTGTCAGATTATATGTGAAATGACCCATACAATTTCACCTCGGTGGTCACCTCCCCTCATGTTACCTAAAGGTATTCGTATTTCCCGCCTACTTGGCTTGCAGCTAACTTCACACTGAACTTTTTAATGCATTATTTTTTACTTGATATGTAATGTGATTATTATGCAAGATTTTACGATTTAATTTTACATTAAAGATAGACTTTTTTTCTTTTTATTTATGTTATAAAAATAACTTTGTTTTTAACATAAAAATAAAGAAAACTCAATGAAAATTATTTAAAATTTAAACATAAAAACTCAAATTTAAATGGTCAATGAAAAAACCAAATGATATTTTTTATTTATAATGAGAGAATACTTATACAGACCCTATTATAATTATATTTCAGAGATCAATCATTTTATATACACATACCTTAAAGCAGTGGCTAATTATATTTCAATTGACATATATAAAAACAAAAAAATATTTATATATAATACTGCAAGTATAGTTGTGAAAGTAAAACATAAAAAAAAAAATAAAATAAAATATAGGTAATCAAAAAAAGAGCTAAACAATTTGAAAAAAAAAAAAATACTCAAGATTGAGAAGCTACTGGCCCTTCTAATTTTACTTATTTTATTTTTTATCTTATTCTTTATATTCGGCGTATTAGCCAAAACGTCTCTGGTTATAAGTGTTCAAAATAAAAGGTGAGTATAACGGCAAAGAAATTAATAGCCATAAAATATGAATAGAAATTAGCACGTTCGGGGTGGCGTGACGCGTTTGCTCGCTCATTTCCTTTCGGCGCGTTGAAAAACAACAAAACAAAATAGGGTTCAAGTCTGTAATTTAGTCGGTTGCCGCCGACTCTACCGTGGCCATACTTTCGACAGACTATACATCCAAGAAGATCTTCAACATCCTCATGAACATGATCCTCTCTCCATTACTCACCTTTGTATGCGCTTTACATCTCTACTTTTTATGTTGGATAAATTATATTTATATGTATATATATATACAATTATACTTTTTTTTTTTGGCTTCATATATACCTGTATGTATGCGTGAGTAATGTACAAGATATATTTTAAGACTATATATAAGAAAAATTTCAAAAAGCAATCTTTTATACCTTGCTTGGTAAATTTTCTTTCAATTGCTTTTTATCAGTCTTCGTCACACGGTAGGATAAAGTATATATTTATAATTCAGTAATGACCCTGATATACCATTAATAAATATTTTTGAATTGAAAATATATATCAGATATATAATTGGTTGAATTAAAAATTAATTTAAAAATATCTTATTTTAATTCTTTTTCGTTAACAGCAAAGCTCATCAATGATTTGGTTTTGATCCTTTGCTTATACTGAATACACATTTTTTCAAAAGAATTTACAAATTTTACTACCAATTAACACTTGTAAATTATTTGAATCAATTTGAATTTAAATTTTGTTATTTACTTGAAACTTGAGTAATTCACTTTTTGATTCAAATCGACAATATTGTTTGTTGATAAGTTATAGTCAGCTTTACTTCTAACTTGTTCAATTAAGTATCATTTTTCAGCTTAAAAACCGGTTTTATTTTTTCATCTTCGTCTTGTTTAACTTTTTTTTTTTTTATTCATCTGTTCTTTCCAAAATTTGAAAATATATGTAAAAATAACAGCAGCTCTTTTGCTCTTCTGGTTTTGAGAGGTATTAAAATCATAAATATATAATGGTGTTGGTAAACCATGATGAATTTAAAGCCTTGATCCGCTTGTGACTGTATATCAATAAGATCATCTTGACAATGGATGTTGAGCTTGTAGTAAAAAATTGCCCTACAGACTAAACCTTACTTTTTTTTTTAATGTTTATTTATATTTATTTTTTCTTCTTTGTTGACAAGTCGCTCACACATTGTAAACAAAAAGTTATCACATGTTGAATATATTATATTTGCATACTTTTTTGCTGTTGCTATATTCCCAGCTTCTTTTGGTTTTTATATCCAACAGCAGTATCAAAACTTTCTATGCCATTTAAGATCTTGTATTCATGTTAATAGATATATTTGATTAATTCATTTACAAAAATTAACTTTTTTGTATACTCTTTTTACAATATTAATGTCAAATCTTCTAATCTTGTTCAGTTGAAAATTTGTGTCACTACATTATTGCTCACATAATACATATAGAAAAAAATTTTTACTCAAATATAATAATTCAAGATAATAATAAACAATAGATATAATCAAAACGCTTATTTTTTTTTTACTATATAACGTAGTCAGAACTCGAATTAAAGTTTTAAAATTTTTACATGCATTCGTGTACCAGCATGATATTTTTTTTTAAATGGAAATACTTTTGTCAGAGCTGTATACTTTTAGAGATAACTAAATTGAGATAAAAAAATGTTCTGCAGAGTTAGCTTTTCTTTTATCCTTAAAAATCTTTCTTTTCTTTTCTTCTTCAACCTCAAATTTTCCAAGTCATCAGAAGCCTTTTTTTTTTTTTTATTCTAAAAGAACTTTTCGAAAAATTTTTGTCAATTTAGAATACGTTGAGATGTCTCTCTCCCTGGGGCGTCGAAGATGAGACAAGAAAAAATGCCACAAAAACACTCCGATTTAAATCATATAATTTAATACATATGTATATTATAAAAAAAAACTCTTCATGAATAACAAACGGAATCGTATAATCAAGTTTTTATTAGTATCATCAAACTAACGGTCAATCGTTATGTTTTTAAAAAATTATATTTTATTTATTATTTATTTCATTATTTATTATTTTCAAGTAAAAAATTAAAAAAATCAAGTTATTTTCATTTTTAAATTTTTTTTCATAATAAAGATTTAATGGATTTTCACAGTGAAGAATAACTGATAATTAGAAATAAATGAAAATTACAGGGCTTATTATATATTTACTAAAAAAGATTGGTATTTTGAACAACTCCCAGTTATTAAGTTATAAATTTTTTTTTTTTTATTGATAAATTATACTTTTTGGAGGTCAAACACAGGTGTTTCTGAAATCGGAAAGTTTTAAAATATATTTTTTTTTGTATCATTTACAAAAATAATTGTATAATATTATTTAAAAAATTAAAGAAGAGGTAGCTAAGGAAAGGATGAAGCTAAGGAAAAGAAGATAGCTAAGAAAAGTGAGAAATGGAAAAAATATTAAATCAATTTGATGCATTTATGAAATGAGAGAAACAGAGTCGCAGTCAGGTCAAATAAATTGATGGATATTTTTAGATTAACAATAAGATCTGACATCTAAATGACTGAAAGGTCCAAACACTTTAAAAATACATTAAGTGCATTTCAATATCAATTGATCTATATAAAAATATTGATTTGAATATTTAAATTTTTTGCATGTTAAAAAACATGATAGTTATTCCCACGTTAAAATACTCAACACATTCCCTAATTTCTGTTTTATTTTTTGACCCCCCAAAAACATTGAGGAATATTTATAATTAGATATAGATTTTTAGGTATATATATAGCAAAAAATTAAAAAAAAGGAAAGATCCAGGTGAATTCAGGGCGTTAATGGGCCACCAAGCACCAAAACAATTTTTTTTTTTTTTTTTTTATTTACACCTATAAACGCATGTGCGTGTATCCATATTATAAGATGAAATGTATGACAAGGTAGTAAAAGTTGATGCAAAAAGAGGGGTTAAAAGTGGCCAGAGTTGGCTGCGAGTGAGGCGGTAACGGTAATGACAGGCCGCCCGCTTTTGAAGCTAATATAGATGGATGCTCTGCCCTTCTTTGCCTTCTGGGAGAGAACAGAGAAAAAAATAAATAAGAATCAAACGTGTTCGTATGTAGACGAAGGCGTTCATAATATATATCCAAGAGAAGAAGAGATAAATGAAAAAAAAATTACCATAAAAAAAAGGTGCAAAGAAAAAGGTAAGCAGCAAAAAAAAATAAAAAAGAAGAACAACAAGAGTATATGAGATGATACTGACTAAAAAAAGAAACAAAATACATGAATATATATCTCTGAAGAGTTATTCAGAAATAATGAAAAAAAAAAGTAACATTTTTTAAAGATGAAAATGAAAAAAAGGGGCTGTGAGAGCTGCCTGAGGGTTAAAAAGACCAGAGAAGCAACTATCTATCAGCGCTGGTGTGAAGTGGGCGGGCGCATGCGCGATATAAATATGTACGGCTGCTCTTTTATTAACAGATATGCCGCCGTTTCCGACGACGGTGGAAGGTTGTGAAATTCACATTATTGTTATGTATAATTATCCTGATCCAGTTTTAGCTTCTACACTGAGCAATTCACTATATATGACTAATATATATACTTAAATGTATGCTGGATTACACTTGAGTAATTTCTAATCAAAATTAGAAATTATTTCGTTTTTAAAATTATTATTTATTTTCTTTGTCATTTAAATCAAATCTTTCAAATTATGTTAATGTATTTTTTTCGAATAAATACGTATAAATTTGAAGTTATATCTTTTAGAAATTAAATAAAAAATTCGATAAATCTTTGAGTAATCAGTGGTTTTTTTTTTTTGGGTAGCTATTTATTTAGAATTAATAAAATTAAAATTTTTTGATATTTGCAATAATTTGCATCAAAATTACTGATATAATTCTTTAATTTATTGGTAAAAAAATTTTAATAAGCAGAAGTTTTATACTTCAAGTCTATATAAATATTTGAGACTGGTTTTAAAAAATATTTATTTGGGTAAACCTGCAAAAAGATGACAATAGACAGGTGTTAATTTGTGGGAGGACTAAAAAAACTGCTTGTTGAAATGGACACTATTTTTTTTTTTTTTCTTCTTTTTTTTATACTAATATTTTTTTTGGAAATACTTTTAAGTAGCTATTCTTAGAAAACGGAAAAATAACATTTTTAAGAATCTGACATGTGTAGATGGTGACTCATCAATCATCATCATCATCATTATTCATTATTCATCATGTATTATTGTAATTATCTTTGTTTTTATTTTTAAAAAAATGTTGTAAACAACAGTTTTTATAACTCACCTGTCAAAATCTGTGAGACGGGATGAATCCCTAAAACCTTTGGCGAATGGATTGCTGTCAATCTTTAGTTTTGTGATCTGTTGAAATATTCAATAATTTATTAACTCTAGTTTATTATTTATAAATCATATAATTAATTAAATTTAAATAAAATTAGATGTATATAGTAAGATATATATAAATTATATATAATATATACATTTATAGAAATTAAAATAAACTTACTAATTGATTTTGATAAGCAGTTACAGCAGTGAAAATTGCTTCAGGAAAAATATATGTTTTATGTTCTTCTTTATTGAGATCTGTTATTCTATGATTTCTTTCATTTTCTTTATCACGTAATTTAACTAAGTGTATCCTTGGTTGATACCGGTGCATTGAATTGAGAACTATCTGTAAATTATATAAAATAAAAATTTATAAGTAATATATATTCATGTTGTATGAAGATAGATAATATTTCATGAGTATGAAGTTATTATTACGAGTCACTATAAATTGTCAATAATTGTGTATAACATTGTCTAGTCATACGAAGAAATGACTGCTCTAAATTTTGTGGTTCAAACCACTGTGTGTGCAGTTTTTTTTATCTAGATTTTTGATATACAATGCATCAACATCTGATCTTCATGTTGATTAAATCAATGTTTGTTCATGCTTACATATTATTGTAAAAAACTGTTCTTGTTCAAAGAATACTTCCTAACTTCCTAACCAATTGAAAAATACAAATACATCAAGTTATCACTCAACACATTGATATTTAGCCAACAACAAAAAATAACTTGACAAAATTTTAAATGAAAAATGATATTTTTTTAAATTCAAATAAGTCTAATACACACAACACCTGCTTTTACTATAGTCAAGTAAACGAACCTGTATGTGATTGGCCGGATAGTCAGCATGCCTATCGATTTCCAAGTCATTTAAGTTTACTCACTTTGTATGTATATGTATGTATAACCTTTTGTGTGCTTTTATTATAGTCTTTGTTACAAGCATTCTATTCATACATGTGTATATACATATTATAACTGATACACATACACTGTAAAAACTTGAATTGCGTATCAGCTTTCATTAAATTTGTCGTTAGAACCTCAAAAATTGATCTAATTTTCAAACCAATTTTCATTGTAAATATTTTAATCAATCTGCAAACTATGGAACTATAAAACTTGGACTAAAAAAATTACTTTGATGTGTACCAATTGGTCACAATATTTATTTTTTATCATTTGTTTGTCATTTTCATATGTGTGTATTAGTTTGAACTGCAATGTTGCAAAGTTTACAAGTGCACTGTTGCTATGGTAGCTTGATTGCTAAAATATCATGGCTGTCATGACAAAAATGCATAGATATATAGAAAATTTCTAGGCACGTAGCAAGCTAACATATACAGTTGTAAATTATCTATCAGTATACATGATTGTCTCACTTATGATAATTTAAAATTCATCATTTTTATTTACACTTTTTTTTCTAGTTTAAATTTATCAGTTGTTGATTAGTTAAAATTTAACATTAAGTTAAAAAAACATTCATCATTTATTTGAATTATTAATTTTGACATAGTTCTTGATGATTTTTTATGTTATATATTTTAAATAAAAATGATAACAACTAACACTACTTTGATAAAACTCTGCAATGTAGGATTTATATGGAAATATAATTGTCATTGTGTCATTGTTGATGCATGTATACATTTAGTTGGTATATTGAGCAATGTAATTTTTTTCTGTTCCCCACGGTTTGATATAAAATTTCACTACAGTATTAGACACAATCTAGCTATAATGTTCAAGGTCATGCTATAACAAATTGCCTGCTGTTATATTGATTTACAAGTATATTATACTACTGAATATTTTAAAAATTAAATAGATATATGCAATGTATTTATTATACATAGTAAACAAATATTCCTAATCGATTTATCAATATTTAAATTTACTATATATATATATATATATATGAAAAGTAATTAATTAATCTACTTTTATTAAAACTAACCTGTCCATGCTTGTCCATGTCATTATTTGTAAGTTTAACTTTCTCAAATGAAACAACTTGTTTCCGTAATTGTTCACCAGTAAATGGTGAATCTGGATGATGATAAAGTCTTGCTGGTGCTGGTGGATCTGCTTTACCAGCTACTAACCAAGAACTTCTATGATATGCATATCTATAACGTTTATCATCAACAGGAACAATATCCATAAGTACAGCATATTGAGCTTCTGGTTTTAATTCATTAAATGACACTCGACATGTTGGAAACATTCTCCTAAAAATAAAAATAAATATATTTATATATAAAATAAATAAAAAACAATAAAATTGTCTGAAGTTGTCAATATGTAAATTATAGTTTAACCTTTAACATTCAATATGTTCAAATATTTAGTATTAAAATTTTTAAAATTTTTTTAATTATCATAAAAAAATTATTAGTATAAATTAAAAAATATTTATTTACGTTAACCAAATGATGTATTTATTATTTAATTATGACAAAAAAAAATACATGTTTATACAAGAAAAAAAAAATAACATGTCCAGGTCAATGTAATCCATTGAAAAATAATGATATAAACAAAAATAAAAATATAAATTCAATATCATCAGAAATAAATCAGACGGAAATGAAAAAAGATTTTTGTAGTATTTCAAGAAAATATAAAACTCCTGGTGTGAATCACCATTTTACAAAGATTAAAAAAGAGGCTATGACTGAAAATTTAAGTAAAACCTTGAAGGAATCAGCAAGGGGTAGACTAGCGAGGACATATACAAGCCCACCTGCAACGTTTAGTCCGACTAGCATAGTTCAAAAAATTTCTATTATACTTTATTCACAATTTATAAAGTGTTGTCTGACAATCGGTGTTTTTACTCTTGTTGGGATACTACCCATATACATTGCTTGGAATCAAATATGGTACAAAAATTTTTCGCTTCTTCAGATCTGTGGAACAGCTACTATTCTATTTTGGCGTGCAACTGGGTCTGCTCCATTTTAACCATAACAATAAATTCAGAAAAAAAAAGGAAAGAAAAGAAAAACCTTGAAATGTTGTCACCCAATAAAAATTATTTTCTTTTTTTTTTTTTTTCCTCACCATAACATTTTTTTAAATAAAATAAAAAACAATTAAATATTTTCCACAAATATATAAACATTGATTTCACATTAAAATAAAATTAATTCATATTTGCTCTAAATAATTTCCGTTATATTGTTTTTATTGTAAAATATATATATGATATGGTATGATGATTAAGTAAGACCAGAAGCTATAGCATGTCAATGTCGAACACATTTCAATTCTATACGTATATATAATATATATTTTTTTTTTTATTGTTTACCCAACTAACGACTGTGTAGGTCTTGCCAGGTGGCTTTAGTACAATCATTGTGAAGAATATATATATATATACATGGTAACATGAATGATATGTACATTCACATGGCATACATTAATTCTACTTGATTTTCTATAGGACTGTCTAATATAACTCGTATTATATATTTTTTATAACAATTTTTTTTTAATTTTTTAAATTTTATATTTATATTTACCGAATATAAATTGACTTTAGAATTTTCATTTGCACTGTTTGTATTGCTTTGCATAGCTACTGTATATTCAACAAGGTTTCATGTTTTTTAATATACAATCATGTGTGTATGTTGTGTTCATATGTATATAGTGTCAGTTGCCAGTAGCACTGATGACGGGTTCGCGTGACGGGTATGTTCCATATCTATCTACATCCTGCTTTTTTTTGACGTACTCGTCCTCACCTACCCATTGCTAATATATATAAGTTTATACATAATGAGAATTGAATGTTTCTTTTTTTTTTTATACAATATATATTCTCTCGTTTTTTAGTTTATTTTTTTAATTCAAACTTCAGAGAATTACTTTTAGAGAATCGAATATTTGAATCGAAGTATACCATTTTTTTTTACTTTTTTTTTTCTTTTTTTTGTTGAATCAAGTTATTGTTCTGGTTGTTCTTTTGACGACTTGGAAAGTCACTTCAGTTAGGGTAGTTAAAAAAAAAAAACGTCTTAAAAGAATCCTCAGGTCCGGAATCAACGTGGGAATAGGGTTTCATTTGGGTCCGGAAAAGAAGAGGAGGAAAGCTAGTCAGACCGCCTGTTGTGTTACACAATTCCACCTGATTGGACTGAGTTTTATATTATTGTCCCTTCTTGAAACGACGTGTTCCTTGTATTTAATTGTATATATGCATTTTTCATTTCTTAACGAGATGCTTAGTTTATATTTCTCTTTTCTATTTTTTTCATCAGTTTTTTTTTTTTCCTTTATTTATTTTTTTTTAACTTGGGTGTTTTTGATATACTTATATTTACAAGCGCCTATTTTATAATCGAATATTTGACTTGTGTTTGTATATAAACGAAAAAGAAATTTTACGGATTATCGACTTCACATAGTATTATACTGTATAGCCAAAGGATATTATGTAGTTTCATGGTAAGGGTCTTAAATGGATATAAAATAGTTGTATGGAAACATCACTCTCATGGTAAAAGCTTGTGAGTCCATCATCTATATATCTCAGAATATCCACGCGCCATGCTATAATTAATCATTTTAATGATCCAATGTGATCAGAGTAGAAATAAAAATAAAAAAGATTTTAACATCACCAATTTTATAGAAGTACATAGATACGCGATGATAATTTGTATTAAAATTAGACATATTTGATGCTGCGTAAAGAGAAGCGAAATGAGAAAATAAATAAATAAAAAGTAAAAAATAGTTTAGATATGAGAGAGAATTTATTCAATGATAGCAATCAGAATCAGCAAAAAATATGCTAGTATGCATGTGTGCATGTTGTTAATTTTATTTATTTATTTTTTTTTTTTTGTATCCAAGGACCTGCTTGGTCATGCAATATACACCAACGTTTTTCATAAAACCTTCCTCACATTTCAACCGTAGATAAAATGTATATTCAAAACTTTGATGGTTATACATATTTGAATTCTAGTTTTTCTAATATAAAAAGTCATTTTGACAAGTCAAAAACATCTCATAACTTTCATGTGATCACGTATCACAAATAGCATAGGAAAAAAAAAAAAGGATTTGTTAATATAAAAACTATATAAAATTGGGTGACAATATTTCAAAGATTTACATATTTGATATATGTAAATATAAAAAAAAACTATATAGTAAAAAAAAAAAATAAATTTAAAAAAAAATTAAATATGCCATTTTTCATTTTTAAAAATAAAAAAAGTATAAATTACATTTGAGAATAAAAAAAATTTCTTTACTAATTGTCCCATGAATTTTTTTCTCATGTACAAATTATACGCACTTGAACATAAAAATAAAATGTTTATTTTTTTTTAAATAATTATGAATACCGTGATAAATATTATTTTTGAATAATGTGTAAAATATCTTACCTGCCAGTTTTAGTAATAATCATTTCAGTTCCAAGCTCATTAAACTTATCCCATAGTTCTTTGGTTTCAAGATGACAGTCAATATTTTTTAATTCATCTGAATTACATGTTGTTCGTCTTTGTTGTTGTGTTTTTTTACTAGTTGTATTACTTGTTCTATATTTACGACTAGTAACATTATCAACTGAACATACTGGACCATCATCAGTACTACTACATTCTTCAACATCAACATCAATTTCTTCATCTCCATCATTTGTTGATTTTTCTGTTTTAACACTTTCCACTTCACCAATTTCTTCATCATTAATATCGTCATCATCATCACCATTTAAAAGTTCTTCTTCTCTAGCAACAACTGATTCTGTTGTAACAATATTAATTGGTGAACATCTACCAATACCTGGAATCATAAATAATACTCATATTTTAAAAAAATAAAAAATAATAATCAATACAAATAACGCTACTGTCTTGTGTTTTATGTTTTATGTCTTTTTTTTTTTTTTATTCTTAATGAATCAATAATTTTTTAGTAAAATTATACACATTCATAAAAAAATAAAAATTAAAAAAACGATTATTTATTTCATATTCAGTACTGTCGAAGTGTCATAATATATAATCTTTTAAAAATAATATTTTGTATAAATTATATGATGATAGGTTTTAATTTTTGTATTTTTTTTTTTTTTAAACTTGAATATAAATTTTTATTAATATTTCTTCTTATTTAAATGTATTATTATTATTATTATTATAAAATTTTAATTTTTCAAGAATCATAAAATTTAAAAGTGAGGTTATGTATATGAGTCATTACTTTAATAATTCTTTTTTTTTAATAACACGGATGACATCACAATTAAACAGTACAACTAATTTACATTATAGGTACATTATAGTTTTGTTTTTATAATATTTACACATTACTCTATATAATGTTTAACTTTCATTTACAATCATATACTCATAATTTATTGACTAAAGGGTGTATACAAACATTAATTAATCATTATTTAATTAACTTTGAGGTTATGGTAGACAAGTGAGCTTATACCCTCTTTTTTATAAAATATAGTTTGCCCTAAATTATCATATTATGCGCAGATAATGTCTTAAAGAATGTACTGCAATACTTAATTGCAAAAAATATTGAGGTTGTCGGACATTTATGTAAGTAATTAGATGAACCAAATATTTACTTTCACACGCAACGTTTGAAAGAAGACTAAAACCATGTATTTTACGTATAAATATGTTTAAATTACAACAATTTTTATACCTGGCTACTATTCCCTCTCTTTTTTTATTCAATATATATACTTACATATATGAAATAAAAATTTACAACTTTTTTTTATTTAAAACTTGATAAAATATATATAATTATTCGCAAATAATGTAATAAATATTTTTATAACTTGGTATGGAATTTACTTGTCTTGAAAATTAAAATATGATATAATTATATACTAGGTTAATTCACATTCAGATAATATTATGACCTCAATGGGATAAATAAAATAAACAATAAACATTAGTAAATTGTATAACCAATCAAATAATATCAGAAAAAAAATATATATATGTATAAATGGGTGTTAAGAGTCATTGAGCATCATTCAGATTCTCGTGACTGGTTATAACTACTACGTAAAAATAGTCCCAACATATATTTTCTAATTTAAATATATATATATATTTTACCAAGGTGAAAGTGTGGATAAACATAAAATCATGATACAAGCATAAAAACAAGTCGTTTGTTGTCAAAAATATTTCTGATGTTTTACCACATAATGTATATACATTTTTATATAACCCATGACGCAAATTAGTGTGTGTATTGACACGCGTACAATCCATAGAATAAATTATATTAAAAATTATAAAAAAAAAAATTAAATTATGAAAGATTTTGTACTTAAGATTTAACACGCTAGGGCGTCAACTATAATATACCACAACAACATTAAACAACTAGATCGAAATAAAAAAAAAATTAAAAATTAAAAAAATTTAAAACCGAGGTGTCAGAAATTATATACAGTTACTTTAGTAATTTAAAAATTTTACATGATTTCAATTTAAAAAATATTATAATCAAATATTATTAATTTTATTTATTTTATATATTCAATTATGAAAACTTTTTTTATTATTATTTAATTGATTAATTATATAATCGCAAATGAGTTGAAGGTTAAATTTATTATTAATTAATTTCTTTAATAATTAAAAATAATTTAATAAAATTGTGAAAAAATTAATTTAATCGCTAAAGTAATTTGTTTATATAGATATATTTTTTTTAAACAATCAATAAGCTATTTTTATAAATTAATTTATAAAATATATATGAGATTTTATTATTTTATTATTTTTTGATGACTGTCTTGATGTTCAAGTCCAACAGCTGTGACTTGAAGTATCAAAATAATCATAAAATTTGGTTTTATATATCTTTGTATATATAATCATGCAAATTCATGATTACTGTAACCATGTTTTCTTTTGATTGTAAATCAAATCAAAAGAAAATAAATACAATAAAAAATATATTTTTTAAATTATGATTATATACAGTATAAATGATTTCAAATTGATTATTATTTTTATTATTAAAAATAAATTTTTTTAATAAAACAAGACAATTTTAAATCATTCTACTGATGCAATATAATTTTATTGATTTTAAAAAAAGTAAAGTCATTTTTCAAAAATAGATTTTAGGTGAAATGAAATATAAAACCAATTCAATGACTTCAGCATTTTTTGACCACTTGTTTAGATTGATTCATGATGTATCTATTGAGCTTGTATCATGATTAAAAAATAATTAAGAACTTTAAATTGATAATTATTAACAAAAGAAAAACAAAAAAAATTCATGGGACCGAACTTGCTTCTTACTAGCTCAACCTTCTTCTGCTGAGCCTAAGCCACATCAAGTGTTATGTGTCAATATGGGTTAAAAAAGCTAATACATTTTTCATATATATAATTGCAAATATAGTAATTTCAAAGTATTTATTGAAATCTATGATATAACGACAAAGATTCAGCCAAGATAAGCATTAGGCTTCTATGGTACGAATTTCAGTTCGATTCCAAGTGGGAATTCTTTTTTAGCATTAATTTTGCATCATCATTCAAGTGTTGCAAGTCATTAATGATTGATAAACAAATTCATAATGATTATTACTTGTAAATCTATATATATGTACCTATACTAACAGTATATACAGATTAATAAAACTGGTGATCATTTGTAATACCAAAGTTGACTTTTGAATTTAATATATCGATATAAAGTATGTCCACAAAGTTAACGGAGTATATTTAAATATAATCAAGTTTAAATATATTAAAATTATGTGTTTTTTATGTGCTATTGAAATGTCATATAATGATAATTTTACTACTTTCATAAATTTTCAAAAAACATCGATTTATTTTAAATTTTCTGATGAGTGATAACTTTAAACGAGTCAAGTGATGAAAAAATGTGTCAAAAAAAAATGAAAAAAAAAAAAAAAAAAAAAAAAAAACAGTATTAAAAATAGAACATAAAAAGCTATGTATTATTTCATGAAAAAATAATAAAAAGAACTGTTTTTTTCTTATAATATAATTATCTACCTTCTATAAGTACATGCAGTATTTCATACTTGTATTATGCATTATTAATATAAAAAAAAGAAGCGTAGAAATTGAATTGAACACACGCACTGTTAAAGAAAAAAAAAAAAACAATATCATAAAATTAATATCGAAAGAATAGAAAAAGAAAAAAAGCTTACTATAATATTTAACAATAATTTATGCAAATATATATCCATATCATTTTATATTTTAATATTATTATATGTATTTTTATGAATATGTATCAGAACTTTATTCGAAACTTTTCTCGTCATGTCCAATACAACTAACATATTTAATATATTTAACAATAATATCATACAAGAAAATTCATTGCGTGCTATGCATATTCTCAGTCAAGTATATGATACTTGACTATATTATATATACTTTTATATACATATTTATACGTCAATGGTGTTTATAACATCTTTAAATTTCATAAACCGGATCGACCAGATACAGCAATATAACTATGTAATATATATGCCAAAATAATATTAGCTGAATTAAGCTTAAGGATTTTCGTCAAATGAAATTAACTGAATTATTATATTATTTATATATAAATATTTTTTTTTTTCATTATTTTGACAACATATATCTTGATTGATTTAAAAAAAAAAAAACATATTTTGTTATTAATTTAACGAATAAATATTTTTTACTTATAAATATAATTATATATATGATTAAAAATATATAAAAAAATTTTTTTTAATTCAATTAATTTTTGTCAAAACTTGGTTTTTAATTTGATCATTATTTTAAAAAACATGACTCAATGAGTCCTTTATAATAAAAAAAAAAAAACCACTGTATTTTTTACAATTTTGATACAATTAGTAATTATATTTACAAATACCAATTGATTTTTAATTTATGATTACTATTTGTGTTAATTAAAAATGCTTCAACTACATGAATTATTTAGAAAAAAAAAAAAAAAAAAAGGTACATGTTTTTTGATAGTCATTATTATATGTGTGTAAATATGAATATTGCAATTGACCGTCGGATGTAAATGAGTGTTGTATAAATGTGGATAATCAACTCACGATAATCAAGACCTGGTGATGCATCATATTCTTTGCATTCTGCAGAGTTGTTAGATACATTACTAATACCCTGCAGGTGGTAATGTCCAAATGAAGGACCCCTGGGTGCCATGATGGCTGCGATGCTAAAGTCTGTCGCTTTACCCCTTTCCCCTTTAGTAGTCATCTTTTTATGTATTTATTTTTTTATTTTATTTATTTTTTTAACAATAATCTTAATTCACTGTTCAATTATAAACTCAACAAAAGACAATATTCAACAAAGCTCTTATACAATAATGATGATTAAAACCCTAATTTTTTAATTAGTCAATTTTTGTGTTTATTTTTTTTTTTTAAGTTCACTTAAATCACACTTTAATTTTTCAACAGTTGGTATCACTCACGTATAATACGTTATTATAATTGTACTAATAACTGTATAAAAATTTATATAAAACTGTTTAACTCAAATTATCTAAAAATTTATAAATAAGCTTTTCGATTAATAGTACAAGTACAATGTGTATAAGGTAACAATTTTGCAATAAAATATATAGATAAAATAATAAAATAAGAAAAAAAAAAAAAAATTAAAAACACGACACACAATAAAATGTCTGTATCCGGTTACAATTTTAGAAATACGTTTGATATGTTTCTCACGACACAAAATGTGTTCATCCAAAAGTGCTAATTGCTTTCTCACCCAGCACACAACGCGTCTGCGCTCATCAACTTCCCGAACTCCACTAACCTCCTACTCCTCCACCCACGTTTGCTTTATCCCCACCACAATAAAATAACAAGTATATTCTCCCTTCTCTGCCATAGTTTGAGCTTACAAAAGTCAGAATATTACAATGATTAACTATCAAAATGTGCGCGCGCATACAACTGAATTACAATGTAGGGGGCGCGGCATAGTTATGTGTACTAAAAAGATGAGCCATACAGCATAGTATTTTGAAATCAACCACTATAAAACGATTGCTTGTGATAGGCGTGTTACATTCTCTTATTTAAAAACCACGCCCATTTGTGTGGACAATTGTGTTGTGAGAATGAGTGAGGTTAAGTTAAAGAATAAAAAGTAAGACAAAGATAACTTTATATTATATATGTATAAAAATATCCACATTATTTTCAATACGGTGCCGAAAGAGATCGATTGCCTCTATTTAATCCCCGTACTTAATGGGTGTATTTTCATGATACGAAAGTAAAATTAGAAGAAAAGGAGAAAGAGAGTTTTATTAGTTCATACGCCATGTATAAAAAGGTGTGCACAGAAAAGTCCCCGGATAAATAAAGTCGTTTCTTTTGTTTTTTTTTTTTTAATTTTTTTCTGCGGCTTCCTTGTGGTTACCTTTTATTTTTTATATTATAAAAATTAAATATTCTTTTATAATATATTCCAATGTAATATTTAAATATAAATAAATATATATATAATATAATGTATAAATGCATATGTATAATGCAATATATATACGAATAAAATTTACCAACTTCGTAATTGTATAGTAAATTATATTTCAAATTCGAAACATGAATTACCAAATATATTTTCAATGAAAATTACTGAATTTTTTGCTAATAAAATTAAAAATTATATACTTCAAAATTTATCAATAATGTGTTTTTAGTTCTTTAGGTATATGTATATTATATTATTTCATGAAAATTTCAAAGGAATTTTTGTTTATTAAATTTATTAGTTATGAATTTTTTTATAAGATCAAATAAAAGTATATTTTATCATGCTAAAAATCAGACACACAATCAGTTTACTAAACTCAATTTTTCAATTTAAATTTGTCTTTCGGTAAATAAGGTGTAATTGAACTAAAATTTTTAAGTAAACTAAAATAAAACAAAAAAAAAAAATGTATATTAATTGAAAATAAATAATAAGTTCTATTTTTCGAAAACTGTTTAAATTATATCAGGATAATAGAACAAGTGAAAAGGTATACGAGCGTTAAATAATTTTTGTTTATTTATCATTATTAAATTTCAATACTTTAATTTTTCTAAAAGTTTTTAGATGATTTTCTATAGGTCGAATACCTCTTCGATCATTATATTTGCCTAATACAAATTCAAAATTTTTTCGAAAAAAAATTTGAATACCTCTCCAGTTATTATATTTTCCTAATGAAAATTCAAATTTAAAAAAAAAAAATCAAATACCTCTTCGGTCATTATATCCGCCTATTGAAAATTCGAAATTTTTTCGAAAATAAAAAAATTCAAATACCTCTTTGGTCATTATATTTGCCTGATACAAATTCTAAATTATATATAGGTATAACTTCAAATTTTAAGAAAAATATTGATCTTAGAAAAAAAGTATAAATCACATCGAATACCTCTTTTTAAGCCCTAAAACCCTGATATAACTTGAAATTTTTTCGATAAATTTTTCGATATGTTACTATCGATATATCGAAAAATGTCAATTCTAGAAAAAAAGTATAAATCGCGTTGAATACCTCTTTTCTAGCCCTAAAATCCTGATATAGCTCGAAATTTTTTCGATAAATTTCAAGATATGTTATTATCAATATATCGAAAAATATTGATTTCGATGAATTTCTTCAGTTTTAAAAAGTTGAATACCTCTTCGGTCATTATATTAGCCTAATACAAATTGAAAATTTTTTCGAAAAAAAAAAAAATTCGAACACCTCTTTGCCTAATACAAATAAAAAATCCTGTTATTATATTTAAAATTTTTCACTTTTGAAAAATTCTTTGGTAAAATTCTGAATTATAACAGGATAATAGAACAGGAAAAGAGGTATTGAAATCATGCAATAATTTTTAACTTCTCAGAAAAATTGAACGTAGCAACTATACAACAACACGTAGTAACGTGTTCGTGTGAGAAAAATATTAATTATAAACAAATGCTGAAAAATTTAAATCAATTAGATTACGAATAAAATGTGTTCAAGTGTACTTTTTATAACAGGATTATATTTATATTGATTAAGTTATTAAGTTATATACTTGCAATTTAAAGTATATAAAAATCAAATGTTCGCGGAGAAAACTTTTTTACAGAAAATTGGTAAATCGAAAGATATTATAAAAAATTTAAAATAACGACGGGACATATAGTTTAAAAATTGCATGCTGTATTTTTATCCAGTCTTTTGCAATTTCACACAATTATATTTAATAATACCACAAGAGGAGGAAACAGTCTTTGAAAAATACACGAATTCATCAATGTGCTTGGTATATGTATAAATACAAAATATGATAAAGTAACGTATATAGCTAAATTAAACTACTACTGACCTGACTTTGCCGCTCAATTTAAAGGAACATCAGTTAGTGTAAAAACCGGAATGATTAACCTTAACTTGTAAACCGAAAAAAAATGTCTAGAATGCGATTCGAACCCAGAAGACAAGTCTCAAATATCTGAACGGAATGATTAACAGTAGTCAAAGTCAAATAACCCAAAAGTTATTTATCAAATTAGACTGCACTAAATGCTTGCGGTATATTAATTTTATAAATAGAAATAAATAATTTCAATTAATAAAATTTTTAAAAATAAAAAAAACACTACAATTTAAATTACTCTGGGAAAGTGCACTAAATAACAAACAAAATAAAAAATTGGCTACTATTGTAAATTTGCAATAAAATTTAAAAAGAGTGACTACTAAAAAAAATTGGTATCTTACAGTGAAATTGGATTTTCGTTGAACCACATTCATTTCAGTCCTGTCTATACTCTGTTTCAGATAGACATTTCAATGCGCACCCTAATCAAATCACTATGAATATTTACTCTGACACGCAGCTTTATAAATAAAGCAAAAAAAAAAAAAAGATCAGGGTGAGTCAGTGAAAAAAATACACGGGAAATATTTTGGGGATTATTACATAGCTTAAAAGAATATTATTATAATAATTCTTTGAAGTTATGAGATTGTTGATGCACTTTCCTGAGGGAGTGGTTATAAATCAGTAGCCAGAGGGCTTTTTACCTTTTCTAGCAGATCTATGAAACAAGGTGTTAGATGCTCTCACTCAGCCTATCAATGATCATCTTCTTTCTTGATATTTTTTTATTAAACAGACAGGTGGAATGTTTAGATTCTTAGATGATCTCCCACTTAACTTTTTTGGTTTTATTCATTGGATGATTTTAATCTGAAACATAAAATAGAATTATAAAAATTATTAAAATTTATTTATTGATGTATCTAAGTTTGAGCTATATAGTTATGAATGTATTTTTCGTTTTGAATGATTTTATTTAATCATAAATTATGATAAATAATTGATGCATGAATGATATTCTATTTGACAAGCTGACTACATATCCAATTGCTGAATAAATTTATCAACAGAGTTTAGTGTTGTCTGTTCATAAACACATTGAGTATTTTTATATGGTCCAGCATTAGTGGCAGCTTTTTCTGAATCTACTAAAGTCTATGGATATTTTATCTTGATCGTAACATTATGATTGAAACTTATTGTATTCAAAAGGACCAAGAAGAACACTAAAGATTAACATCTCTGTATTGATCCAATTTACTGGATTCATCAGAGACCAGAGTAAAATTATAATCAATTTACCTTGTATAGCTCAATCAGCATCATCGTTGATCACCAGTATTATTTCCCCAGTTGTATCACATGATAAGCAAATTCATCTATGACAAAAAAATAAATACAAAATAAATAAAATGTCAAATGTGTGGTCAAGTGTACCACTTGGTACAATATAATCAATCATTTGGATAACTTTGATTTAACTTACTGCGTTAAAACACGAAGTTGTCTTGTTTGCTGTACCAATGGCATCACTTCATTCATGTCACAAAATATCACATCATAATGTTGGATAAAAAATATCAATATATTTACCAACACTCTTTTCAGTAAAGTGCCAGGACATTTTTCAAGTATTATGCCCATTTATTTTTATCATTCATGTACCTCGGTTTTTTGTATCTATAAAAGTTAAGAATAGAATATTTTTCTTGTTTTTATTTTATCAATTTATAATGGATTTTTGATGTTCAATTATTATAAAACAAATTAAACTTGTAAACTCTACTTAATTGCTTAAATTAAACAACAAACGTGAATGTCAAATATTTATTTGTTATTGTTCACTGTTACCCATGTTTGTTTATTATTCAACTATTATTTATTCGATTGTTGGAAACATTAAAAATTATAATACAATACCTGTAGGTTATTGTGGCTTGTAAACATGTTATCCATGACTCAACTTCTGTTGATCCAATTTTAGTGTAAAAATATCAACATTAAGCAATAACTAATCTGTTTTAAGACTAAAATGAATAAACACAGCAATATAATTATTAAAATGACAATTAATTAACTCTCATTTGGATGACTAAATTTTCACACTGTAAACAACTAAACTGCAAACTGACTAGACCATTTTGCTCAAGTGCACTCAAGTGGACATCCACCAAACAGATGCGCAATTGCCAGAAAACAACAGAACTGCGCTTCCTAGCAGTAGAAATAATAACTAATATTTTTACCAATATATGTATCAGCAAATTTATATTTTACCGACAATTACTTATGTTAAAAAAAATATATTTATATACATATATATAATCAAAATAACATATACATAACAACAACAATAAAAAGTAAAAACAGAATTTTTTTTTATTCTGATTGACTGTTTAATACTAAAAAGATATTAATACATTGTGTGTTAAAAAATAATTTACATTGCCATTAATATATTATAACAAATAAATCATTTATTAGCATCTTCCATAGCTTTTTTAAGTGTTTTTTCAAATATCTTTTTAGAATCACAAAAACCTTGTTTAGTTTTACCAAATGAATTTGGACCAGCAGATGTTGGTGTTTCTCTTCCAATATTTCTCATTCTCATTCTTGCTTCAGCTGGCATTTCTTCAGGTTCATCATCATCATCATCAGCATTAAATACTGATGCAACTGTTGCTTTTGGTATTGTAGTTGGTTTTGGTGCTGGTTTCTAATGAACATTTAAAAAAAAAAAATTAAATAAGTAATTGTTATAAATCAACATACTTTTATTTATATTAATAAAAAGTAATGTATGTACTTACAGTAGATCCAATTTTAATTTGAATCCCTTTTTTTTGATCAGTTGTTGATTTTTTTCCAAATCCAAATGTCAGTTTTTGTTTTCTAGAATCAGCTTCACCATATCTTGAAGTTTCACGTCTATCATCAGGTCTCAATGGTGAACGATCTCTTTCATGGTCTTCTCTTTCTTCACCTCTGTATCCACTTAACCCTGACAACGTCAAACACTGGCAAAGTTCAGATCAAGTTAAACAACCGCTGATTTAGATACCAGAAAATTTCAAGCAATGTACATTTATTATTTATTTCATGGCTTGTCATTTCCCAGTTCTACTAATTAAATATTATTATCTTATTAAATTTACCATAATAATACTACTATTAAATCATGGTTATATAATAATGCATAAAAATATTTAAACCAATATTAGTAAATAGTAAGATATTGTCTATCCACACTCAAATTTTAAAATTATATTTTGTGATTTTAATTTTCATGATACAATTCAAGTAAACATACTTATAAGTCTTGAGTGCAAATAGCTTCACTTGCAAATAAAACCTGTTGAGTTGTCAAACTACTTTAATTATATTTCAATAAATAAATCAAGTTACACAAAACAAAATTAAAATTAATATAACAAAGTTAGTAAAAAAAAATTAGTTGAATAATTATTGAAAACTTTGATAGATAAACTGAATAAAAAAATATTTCACAGTTGTTAGATAAATAGAAGTATAGTTAGAAGTACTGGTAGAACAAACTAAACCTTTTCTGTTGTCTTCGTGTGAATTCCTCTTCGACATTATTGATGATAATATTATAAAATAACTTATAATTTATTAAATGACGTATTAATTGATTAAATATATATACAATTGTAGATTATTCACTGGAATATAAATTTTATATAGGTTAAAGCTTTATATTTTATCTGTCTCTCTATTTCATGCCTTCTGTTTCTTTCTTGCGTTGACCATTTGATGCCCAATGATATACACAATCTAGAACCGAAACTCGATATAAAAGTAAACAAATACTTCAGCGCTCTCTAACGAGAGCTACGTAATAGCACCATGTAAAGGTTTATTTCCACTAGTCGAGTTGTTTTGTTACCAAAATTTACTGGATTTTTTTTAGTGATTTCTGAAACTTTTTGGTAACAAATAATCTTGTATCGAAAATTTATGCAATGGATACTCACCTTTATATCAAGTAACTTTCTCGTAATTTACTAGGTAAATTACACAATGCTTACGTTGTAAATGAGCATTTATGCGTATAATGACTGTTATTTTTGGGCTTAATATTCGTGCAATATCACGAATGTAAATTGTAAATTATCCTTAACAGACAAGTTGTGTGTTTACGGTGCTTACTGTTTTGTGCTGTTTTGTTAGTTTTGCATTGTTGTTGAATGAATTAATTCTTGTATTTTTTTTATTTTTTTACTTTTTATATTTGTGTTTTATAAATTATTCAATACAAAACAACTATATTTACTTAATTTTATATCTTTTTAACATTAAAGTTCACAAAAAATTGTTTTAAACTTTGAAATTTACTTAGTTTTATTATGTCAGGTTTTTGTTAATAAATTCAATTTTATTATAAATTTTGAATTTTGTTATCGTTTGTTAAGATTTAATAATGGTTGAAGAAACAGTTGGTGTTAACATGAAGTCAAGGGTAATAATTTTTTTATAAAAATAAAATAAAATTGTCTTGTTCTTTATGATGAAATTTTTGTATTTTTTTTTCAGAGTAAAACTACAAGACCAAGATCAGTTTACTTGTGGAATGTTTTGGATGTACAAAAATGGTTGAGAAGACATTGCAGTGATTATTATCAAATGTATCATGAAAAGTTTTTATACGTGAGTTTTATTATTTTAAATTAAAAAATTGTTAGTCTTAATAAGTCCGTACTACTAAAATATAGTCTGGTTAAATAATACGCTCTACCATAAGAGTGCCATAGTCCCTTGTAAGCTAAGCAATCATCTTTTACATTTATTTGAGAATATTCAATTTTAATTCAGACTAAATGTACACAAACTTGTTCAGTTATTTTTATTTTACAAGTCAATTTACTTGTAAACCTGTATTAATCCGATGAAATATTAATTAACTGTTCTGGTCAATCATTTGAAGTCCATATTACATTATGATTTTGATCCAACACAGTAATATTTTCTATATATTTTTTGAATAAATTATCATCAAACAATTAGACAAGATTGTTAAAATAAATAACATGTCTTATTAAAGTTGATATATTTATAAATACGTAAACTGGTTTTGTGCCAACTTCAATTGATCAGATCAAGTGGTACCTTCAAAGCCTTATTGTTTACATCTATAACAAAAAAAATAAGAAATTATTTTTGTTTATTTTCTGGTAAGACGTCTAGCTTAGAAAAAATATTTCAAGCTCTTTTTTTACATTTCATATTGAAAAATATTCCAATTCTTTACGGATCTGTAGACAAACTTTTCGATTTTCCATGAATGAATTTTCTTCTGTTGGCCCTCTTACCCCGTGGGGTTGCTTGAAAAGAGGGTGCTAAGAATACGTAAATAAACTATGTACATATCAATAGAAAATATATTTATATTTATGATTATATATACATAAGAATGAAAAAAAAAAATTAAAATTTTCCCTTGAGGGTAGATCTACAGTTGCTGTAGCAACTATATCGTGTAACTATTTTTTTATTTTTATTTTCATTTATATATACATATAGACTGAAAGACACAGGTGTATGTTGATAAGAAAAATGATACTCGTTTCGTTACAGACATGGGTTTGATTTTCATTTTTATTTTGGTAAAATAAATAAAACTATATGTATGGTAAATATTTTCACATAATACAGTACATAAATAAAAAAAAAATATATATTCGGTCAAGTTTACTGAATTTATTTTTTTTATAGCTATTTGTTTAGCTATTAATATTAATTGATTATTTTATACATCTAGTTTATCAATCTGGTAATATGATACTATTTAAAAAAAAACGTAATATAGTAGTTTTTTATTGACAAAATTCGTTTAAAAATTATTAAGAAAATAAATTGTACCTGATAAAACTAATTGAAAATACATTTCTTTCTTTTCTCTTGGTAATAATAAAAATGAATCAAATGATAAAGCCAACGATATTTATTACTACTATCAAAGTTACGTAACGTTAGTAGTTGTCATTGAAAATAATTTATAATCAATTTATAAATTATGAAGCTTTTATAAAACTCAGGTTTCTTTGTTTTTTGTTAAATATTATTTTTACCGAGTTTATAATTTTTACTGTAACTCGATGAGTAATTATTCAAAGCTGAAGTATTAATATCTGTCGAATTTAATTATGTACTGGAAAAAAATTTAATACTGGCATAATTAATAATGCAGTTATTGAAAGAATTTCATTAGCTCTAAAATTGCCCCGGAAAATTAACAGAAATATTCATAAATATTCTTTTACTAAAAAGAAAAAAATAAAAACAAGTTTTAAAATTAATTATTAAATTTTAATTCAAATTATAACTTTGATTTTTAATTTAATTTGAAATTGAAAAAAAAGGTAAGTGATACAAAAAAAATATCACAACTTTATTTTTGGACTTTTTATGTATTTTTTTTTTTTGTTGAATCTATATTGAATGAATATAAACATACTGCAGTATATAAATAAAAAAAAATTCATATATATGAGCAATGTTCGATAGGACTTGTGGTCCTTTTTACCGATTGAAATATTTTCAATTTTCAATACTCTAGTGGGATGTTATATAGATGGAAACGCGATGAGTTTTAAATTATCTTTTAAATCTGGATTTATGTCTAAAAAAAAAAAAAAAACAATTTAATAAAAAAAATATTTTATAAACTGAAATATTTTTATGTCTACAAATATACATAAAAATATATAAGTAAAATTCCAAAAAATATTTTTCTAGACTTGAAATTTTTTTTGACTAACTTTACGAATAGTTTTAGCATCATCAATTTATTAAACTTGCTCATATAATTTTTTATTATTTTCATATTTTTTTTTTTTTAATTAAATAAATTTTTTAGACTAAAAAAAATAAAACTTCACAAGTATATTGTATTTTTTTTACAGCACGATATAACTGGACGAGTTCTTTTGCGAATAAATGAAAACATCCTTATGCGTTTGGGGATTGTTAATGAAGATCACAGGATGAATATTTGGCGTGAAATAATGAAACTACATCTAAAAACTGATATTTTAGAAATAAGAGATATTGAAAGAAGAAATAATCTAACTTATGATTAATTTATTATAACTATTAAAAATAATCATGTAAATATTTATTATAATTATAATATTTATTATAATTATAATAAACAAATTTTTTTTTAAATAAAAATTAGTAATTTTATTTTTTATAAATTAAATTACCTTTCTATTTGTTATTATGATATTTATATTAAAATAACACATGAGAATCATTCGAACCGCAGAAACTCTCTTGTTTACTCAATTTCTCAGACAGTAATTGTGAATAATTGTCAAAACTAATTAATTTATAAATTGTTTGTATAAACCAGCTCTTAACTTGACCCTAATGTTAATCATCATCATTCAATTTGTATTTTATTTACATTAGAAAATGACTTTTATTATTTGGGTTTATTTTACGTGACTAATGACACATTTGATTATCAACAATTTTTTTATTATTATTATTGACAAAATTCATATGACAATAATTTATCGTCAATTTGAATTTATCAGTGTAAATATATTTTGATATACGATTATATTAATTCATTAACAACAAATTAATATTAATTGCAAATTGTGTTAGCCAACACTTGTGTTTGATAATTCAATTGAAATATAATGTGGTTTACTGCGAGTTGACCTAGTAAATTTGAATATTTTTATTTAATTTTGTTGATATAAATAATTTAATACAATGAAATATTTAAATTTAAATTTTCAATGAATTTATATTTATTTAAAATATAAATTTTATGAATTTAAAATTATATTTAAAAATTTTTAAAATTCAAATTAATTTATCTGCATAAATAACTTGACTGAAATTAAATTGTTATATTTTTATTTTTTAAACAAATAATTATGAATTTATTTTCATGATGATTTATCTAAATTTTTTAATTTGTTTATTCATGCTTAAATTGAATGTGGGCTATTTATTTTACAAAAATTAATATATGACAAGCTTTATTAAATTTGAATAAACACAATTCAAATGCACTGACCTACGTTTATGAAATCTTTTGACTTGTCAAGCCTAGCTCGTGTAATTTCATTTTCATATATTTGTATGAAAATCGTTGATAAAAAAAAGTAAATGTATAAACTACATCAACACTCCAATTTTCATATATATATGTTATTAAATAATCATTTGAACTATCATCAAGTTTAACAGTAGTAACATATTAATGTTTGATATTATGTTAGTAATGAAAACATTAATATGTACTTTAGATAATAAGTAGATACAACATGTATGGTTTATCTTGAACAAGTCTAACTGAATAATATTTAGCTAAACGATAATAGGATGTCAATAAAATGATTGAAAATATTTAGATAGAAGGCAGCAGAGTAGCAAATCCTTCGACTACCATAAGCAAATCAATATCCAACTGGTTTATTTAACCCACTGTAAACCCCAATGAATATAATACATTTTTCAATATATTTTATAATATTTTTATTTTATCAACTTTATTTTTATATGCTGTAAAGTAAAATCATCCTAATGAAATAGTAAATTATTTTGATGTTTGTTATACAAATAAAATTCTTGGAAAATGAATGAAGCTTATAGTCTTGAGTGAAACTATCAAATTAATTTGTAACTCAAATCAAAGATAATCACATTAAGATTCTTGTGATTATTTACTCTCTTAAATTTAATCTCTTCAATGTACTAATCAGTACAAAACATAGATTTAATTTTTATATAAAACAAACAGATTATTTACTGAGATTAACTAAACAACCCATTGATTCTATGCCAATTACTGAAACAGTCAGGAGATTATTGAGCATTGTAGTATATTTATTTTCAAAAATTATTTAATATCATCAGTTAACAAATGAAAGGGACAAGTAATAACTAATAACTCAAAGTAAAACGAGGGCTAAAGTTAGAACAACTTTTAGGTACCTAAAATAAAGCAAAAAAATATTAAAATATTTTAATATTGTTACCTTTTCCTTAGAAAAATTTATGATACCAGTTAACATTTACTTTTTTATATTAAAAATACAAATAATAAATTTTTTTTTTATATATACAAGGCCGAATACGCGCCTTCGGCTCTGAATAACATTTAACAGGCAATGATTTTTATTACTATTATTGGAAAATCGACGTCGATAAGGTGTAATCAAACCGAAATTTTTTTAGTAAATTAAAATAAAACAAAAAAAAAATATCATAATAATTGAGAATAAATGATAAGTTAATTTTTAGAAACTATTTAAGTTATAACCAGATAATAGAAAAAGTGAAAATATATACAGACCGTTGAATATTTTTGTTAATCATTGACAAAATTTTAAAACTCTAATTTTTCTAAAAGTTTTCAGATGATTTTCTATATGTCAAATACCTCTTCTATCATTATATTTGCCCAATACAAATTCGAAAATTTTTTAAAAGAAAAAAAAATTCGAATACCTCTTCAGTTATTATATTTACCTAATAAAAATTCAAAATTTTTTCAAAAAAAAAAAAATTGAAATACCTTTTCGGTAATTATATTTGCCTAATGAAAAATCAAAATTTTTTTGAAAGAAAAAAATATTTGAATACTTCTTTAGTTATTATATTCGCCTAATAAAAATTCAAAATTACATAACTCGATATTTTTCCGATTTTTTTTTTGAATGACTCACAACGACTTATTCAAAAAATATTGATCTTAGAAAAAAAGTATAAGCAGCATCGAATACCTCTTTTCGAGTTCTATAACCCTGATACCACCCGATATTTTTTCGAAAAAAATTTCGATGAATTTTTTCAGTTCTAAAAAACATCAAATACCTCTTCAGTTTTCATATTTGCCTAATAAAAATTTAAAATTTCTTTGAAAAATCAAATGTAGTAACTACACCACACGTAGCAACGTGTTAGTGTGAGAGAGAATCGTAATTTCTAATTCATGAACAAATCCCGAAAAAACCAGTCAGATAATAGGATAGTTAAAATATAACAAATTTTATTTTTCCTTATTTTTTTTATTATCTTAACTATTTTATTGACCAAATAAAAAGTTTTAATAAAACATTTCCCCAAAAACGCATTTGTGTTTCTCGTAATTTTCCTTGCAAGGTCAAATCATTTGCATTTTTTATACTTAAATGTTGACTTTTAGTTTTGTTGTATGGTTTCCATATATTTGAATTATTAGCATACTTCGTTGTTGGTATTCTAAAAAGAAAAAAAAAGAAAAATTTATTAAATTTTTTTAATATAATTTTTGTTATACATATATTTATCAAACGATAAAATATAGTGTAATTTATTATAACCCAGTAATTGCAAATGAAGTCCAAAGTTCAGTAAAAATATCAATCATCATGTCATCATTTTTGTTTAGTTGAATTGTGTTTGGAAGTTCGTATATATCAGGTGTATGCTTGAATAAATAAATCAACTCATCCGTATGAGAAACTCCAATATCTTTATTATTCTTTAAAAATATTGATGTTCTACTCCATGTACCACGATATTCAAAAGAATAATAATAATGAGGGTTAGTTGATCTTTCAACAGTTAACTCTAATTGTAATTCTTGAGGAAATACAAATGCTATGTCACTCACAAAATTTGTAAGCTGTTTCATTGTCTAAATAAAAAAGAATATGATACTTTTATTTTAAATAAACTTTTATTGATTCTCTTATTTTTATATAGTAATATCAAAATTTACTTACTTTATTTATATTTTGAATATTAAAATCTTCAAAATAAAAATCTTTGATACTTTGTGCAATATTATCAGAATGTTCTTTTGGTACATAAGTTTCTGTTAGTAATTTTAAAAATTTATCAAAATTTTCTAGCAAAGAGTTGTACATTGTTTCGTTTGCATAAAGTACTGAAAGTAATGAAGAAAAAAAAGAAATACATAAAACAGTTTTCTGATTTAAAAAATTATTGTCTATGCAATAATAAATACGTACAAGTTGTAACAAGAAGACCTTCATCTTTAACAATACCACTTATATTTGGTAGATCTTGCATTTTACCACTTAGAATTAATTGAAGTGGAGTATCAGTTAAAAAAGCATTTTCATTATCAGGTTCATTTGTTGGTACCCAAGTTATTCCAGTAAGATCTTGTAGTCCAGTAAATATATTTGCATGAATAATATCAAATACGTTAATTTTTTGCAAACACATTATAAGATGTTTTGATGAATTTGTTGGACAATAAAATTTTTCTCCAAGTAATTTTGCAAATTTTTTATACGTTGTTAATTCTGCAAATGACCAAGGACATAATGCACTTCCACTTTGAGCAATATAACGATGAAATAAACCTATATAAAAAATTAACACTATAATTTTTTATACTAAAAATATTTTTTTAGTATATAAATATAGGAGTTAACTGAAACCTTTTGTTGCTGTTGATAACACATGAAAATTAACACTAGCACCACCAGCACTTTCTCCAAATAACGTGACACTAGAAGAATTGCCTCCAAAATATTTAATATATTGTTGTACCCATTTTAATGCAAGTGCCTGATCTTTTAATCCAAAATTACCTGATGCAAAATTATCACCTGTACTTAGAAAACCAAGTACACCAAGTCTATAATTCATACTGACCAGTACAACATTATGATCAAGTAGATAATCTGGACCAACAGATGTTGGTGTTGAATCACCTCTGACAAATGCACCACCATGAATGTAAACCATAACAGGCAATAAATTATCAGTGTCAATCTAAATAAATTTATTTTAAAAAAATAATTAAAATTACAACTAAATTAGTTGTTGTGATAGTAATTTGAAATCTTTTTTTAACCTTTGGTGTATAGACATTTATAACTAGACAATCTTCAACACCAACATACGTTCCATTTTCCAATATTTGTGAACAAATTGGACAATCATTATTAGCAAATAAAGTATCATTCCATGGTTCAATTGGTACAGGATTTTTAAATCTTAATTCTTTAATTGGTGGTTTTGCATATGGAATTCCAATAAATTCATTGATAACTCTTCCATGTCTTGTTGTTGTATATTTTCCTATTATTTTACCGAGATAAATTTTCACTTCTGGTTGTACAACAGAATTACTCATAAATAATCTTATTGTAATTATTATCATTGGAATAATTGATGTTATAATTAACACCGTTTTTAGTGTAGAAAAATTCGACTTATTTGTCATTTGTATAAAAGTTGTGTGATATTTGAAAATACAAGTTAAACTATCAATTTCACATATTTTACCTCATAGCATTACAATAACCTTGCTGATAATAGCAATTCTTGATAAACATTAATATATATATATTTTTTTTATGCAATAAATACCAGTTTTCAAGGAAATATTTAATTTAAAATTTATACATAAATATGTGTTTACAAAACAAAAACATTTTACACCAACACATTGATTAAAAAAAATTTATTTGTAATTTTATTTTCAAGTTTTTAAAGTGTTTTTTTTTTTTTTTTTTTTTAATTTGGTATATTTTTTCAAATCGAAAAAATATATTTAAATAATCTTACAAAAAAAAAAAAAATAATAAGTTACTACATAATTGTTTTACAAATACCAATACAATTTTGATTATGTTTTAAGTATAAATATAATTCAAATTCACGATATGTGCACAAAAAAAAAATAATAAAATCAATTGATAAATATTGCCATTTAATATTTTAATGATCAATATGATTTTCTTGAAAAAATTTAAATTGATGAGTATATATTGCACATGTAGTTGAATTAAAATTAAACAAAAAAAATAATATTGATTTATTATCTATAGTAAAATTAAAACAATTATTAACAATGAAATTTATTTAAATAATAATTGATACTAAATAAATAAAATTAAAAATAATATTATTTTATTTTAAGAGATTCATTTTGATCAACATATTGAAACCTCTTTTCGAAATGTATTTTGTACTTTTACAAATGTTATTTTAAACGTAAAACACAGATATGCAATTATAAACTTAAAAAAAATTTAAGTCATATTTAAATAACAATTATATATAGTTTTATATATATATATATACTTAAGAAATAATCTTTTATTTTTTTTTTTCTTTTGTATTCAATCACAAACACAATTCTTCATCATCAATTTTTATTTTTTTTATATTTGATATTTATGTCTGGAAAAATGTTGAAATAATTTGTATTGATTTTATTGTTCCCAAGTGTTGATTTTTGCTAAACTTTTTGATGATTATTGATGCAATACTTAATAGTATTATTTACGCTAAAATTTATGTATCATCACCATTACATGACACTTTCATTGAATCACGCATTGGAATTCCTTGATAATACGATCCACTTGGTAAATATGTACTCGATTTTTGTCTACGCCAATCATTTCTGCACAAAAAAAAAAAAAAATAAAATTTATAGAAAAAAAAAAAATTATTAAAATAATTCAATCAATTTTAATAAATATATAAATTGGATAAAAAATTATAAAGAAATATATATTTCTTTTTTATACTGGACACATTAAAAAAATTTAATAAAATGAAATTTAAATTTTTTAATCAAATATATTTTTCAATTAATTTTAAAATTAAAATATGAATTATTAAAATTTTTAAATCAATTATTTAAAATAAAAAACTTGTGACAATTAATTTCAATAATAAATATTGTAAAATAAAAAAAATATTACCACAAAGGTCAAACTGTTTTATAGATAACACCTATACATTGAAATTTTTTATCTGAACATTAAACCTTTATAAATTTATACTTTTCGTTTTCATGTATAATAAATTCCTTTTTTATTGAAAAGAATTTATTGAATAATCAATTTTAAATTATATATCGATATATCTTTGTACGAATTCAACACAGATAACAATAATAATAATTGTATAAAAAAAAAAATGTATAGCACCTGAGAATGTACCTAAACGAGGTCCGTGTTGTCAACGTTTTATCAAGATCAATACTATCATTTGGTACACTTGCTGACCATTTTGTTGACCGAAGTGGACATCTTTGTTGAAATTCTTTTTTAAATTTTTCCTTGAATTAAAAATTTAATCAGTATATAAATGTCATTGTACAAAATAAATTGATAATACACAATGAATTTACTTACATTATAAATTCCATAAATAAATGGATTGTAACAACTGTTTGACATTGCAAGCCAATCACAACAAAACCATATGATATTAATGTATCGATATCTGAAAAATAAATTAAATTGAAGAAAAATAATAAAAGTTAATTAAATAATTTGTTAACTTTATTGCAATCTTACTCATTAATTGTTGGAAAAGTATACTGAAGAACATTATACATTTGAAGTGGTAACCAACAACCAGCAAAAAGTGTTACTACTATAACAAGCATTTTTATGACCTAAAAATAATATATATTTTAATAAAACGAAGGTGCAACAATGTTTACAAATGACTGATTAAATAAAAGAAAATATAAAAAAATAAAAAAAATAAATAAAAATTAATTATGAACATGAATTATATTGAATATAAATTTCATTATAAATATTTATAGTAGTTTTGATAAATGATAATAGTAAAGAATATATATAATTATAATTTACCTTTTTTTTATTCTTCATGAGGTTTGCATCACGAGAATCTTGGGCGTTTCCTGGTGCTTTACTCCCCCATAATTTAAAACCCATTCGTGCATAAACACAAGAAATTATTGTAAGAGGTGTAAGATACTGAAGAAATCCTAGAAGAGCACGATAGGTTAACATTGTCCCTTCAGATACATTAACATTCTGACAAAATGGCTTTAAATGAACTGGATCTGTTGAAAAAAATTTGTAATATTTGCTTCAATAAATAACTCACACAATTAAAAAAATAAAATAAATTTACAAACTAGTAAAAAATTAAAAAACAAATAACTATGAATTTGATATAATAAATATAATTATTTTTCTGTTGATAAAAATGATAATTAAAAAAATTTTTATGAAACATTTTTTATCGTATCAAATTATTAATTATATACATTTTTTTTTTATTTTTTAATTGCATATTTTGATAGAAAATTCGAGTGTAAAAAAAAAATAAATTGCATCTCCTAATTCTCTGAGGACTGAGTTACATTTTTATAAAAAAAAAACAAGCTTTTTTTTTTTTTATTTATTTTGTATATGCACTCGAGTAAAAAATATATACAAAAAATATCAAAATATACAAGTAAAAAATGTCAGAAAAATTAGGATAAATTGTGTACTTTTTTTTTTTTTTTTCGACTTGGAAAGGTCATATACATGAAAAATCTAATTTAACTTGAAGTAATTTAAATTTAATAAAGACATTTATCAGAAGAAATGTACATTTCATTTCTATTTTTGAAATATTATTATTATTTTTTGAATTTAATTATTAATTACGTTTGAATATATGCAGATATATTTATTTTCTGTTGAATTAAAATTGTTACAAAAATTGAATTTTATTTTTACAATTTATTTATCAAAACATACATATAAAATAAAATAAAAATTTGTGATAAATGGTTAAATGGATAAATTTAGTGGACATAATAGAGTTAGATCAATATGTGGCAATATTTTTTTTTGTGTTTCAGTATTTTGTCACGCCCGGTAGATAAAGTGTAACATTATTTTAAAGATATTTTTGTACAAAAAAAAAACACATTGTAAATCACTCTATAACACTGAGTCAACATAAAATTCAGTTTCTATTATTTTTCAAATATTTAAAAGAAAAGAAATAATATATCTGAAAATATGCACATACATGAAAAAAAATTGTGATAAACAATAAAACAATTCTCTTGTGTATAGTTTGTTTTTTTTTATCAATATACAAATGGGAATATAAAAAAAGAAATGATTTATTGAATTTATTAATTATAAAGAAAAACTTACCATTTGTATTTTCTGGCACTAAAACTACCCTCCATGCTATTGCCATTGGAGCTGCAAGTGTTCCACTTATAAACCAAATACCTCCTATTACAATTTTAGCACGTAGTTTGCTTGGTCGTGCACTGTTAACGAAATTAAATCGATCACATATGTGTTATGTATTTTCACAAAGAAAATAATAAACGAATAATAAATGACAAATTTACAGTATAAAAATTTCATCAATGATTTTTACATTTTATTGATCTAAATATACCTATATTATTATTTTTATATATTATATTATTTAAATGAAAATTTTTTACAAGATTAAAAGCTCTACTTTTAATGTAAATAAATTTTTATATTTTCATATATAAATTTTATTTTAAATATACACGCATGATAAATATTAATTTAAAAAAATTAATTTTTATTATTGATAAAGTCTTTGTCATACACTCAATAAATTATTTATAGATAAAAAAATATTTTATAATGAATAATAAATAATTTTTTTCATGTACAATCACGTCTCGGAAATATATAAACAGAAAAATTCATTTCACAGTCATGAAAACTTTTTTTATCAGTGTAATTTTTATATGATAAATAAATAATAAAAATAAAATAAATAAATGTAGATTATATTTATATTTTATAATAAAAAAATTTAAATATAATTTATATTTATTTTTTTCCCTTTGGGTATATATATATATTTTTTTTTATTTTTTATTTGAATTAAACTTCTGACTCAGAAGATCGAATTTACTCTAGAATATTACAAAAATTATAAAACTTACCTCAGGGGTTTAAGAACAGCACGATGTCGATCTAATGCGATTGCAGTCAATGTAAAAACAGATACATTGACACAAACGACTTGTACAAATGGACAAAATGGGCACATAAAATATGGCAGATTCCATCTTTGTAATAATGCTGCTTGAAACTAAAAATCAAATAACAAAATAATACACCCCATATGTACAATATAAAAATAAAATTATTTTAATCGATATTTTATAAATTGAAAATTTAATTGACTTATCAATTTTTATATATCTATAAAAGTAATTAAATAAAAATAATTTTTACCTGAAATGGAATGGAAAAAAGTCCAATAACGATATCTGCAAGTGCTAGATTTGCTAAAAATATTAAATTTTTTTATAATTACATATATCGTATAAATATAATGGTTTTAACAATTTTAAATAGTTAAATTTGCATTTTATATTTAAAAAAAAAAAAAAAACTAGTAAAGTTTAAACAGATAATAATTGAATAAAATAAAAATAATTTTTGATTATTTATTTTACCAATAAAACAATTTGTGACGCTTTGCATTCGTCTTGATGTTGCAACAATCCACATTACAAGTGAATTACCAACAACTGCAAGAACTGAAATACTTCCATAGCAAATACTCAAAAGTATTATGATTCCAGTTGGAACATCATAAAGTTCATCTAATTTAACATGATAAAAAAAAATAAATAATATATTAATCATAAAATTTAATGAAACGAAATTTTATTTTTATTTAAAGGTATTTACTTGATTTTTTTTTTTTTAAGTAAATTTTAAATAAACGTTTTTTTTATATTTTTGGATATTTTATTTAGTATTCTTTTGGTTGAATATATTATTTTATATATGGTAGTTGAATTTCTTTGAGTGCTTATTATTTTTGAGAAAAAATAAATAAAAAAAAAAAAATCACAGAATGTATGAATAAAATAATAAAAGAAAAAGGGAAAATAATACGGATAATATGATAAAAATTCTCTAAAAGTTCGAAACCCACAAAATGACTGTAATATCTAAGAAATATATTCTGGATTTCATCATAACGCTTGTTTTTTCATGGTGAATAATTTTAATACATCTAAGCTTTATTATTGGTTTTTTTTTTTTTTTTTTTTTTTTAAAAGTATGAATTTCTAGTTTGGTACATCAAGTCCAACTTGACATCAGTGTATTAATTTTAAAACTATAAAATGAAAACTATGAAGGTTGTCTTATACTCAGTATAAGATGACAAGAAGAAAATTAATTTTGAAAGTAATTACTTTATCTATTCTGTCAGAAAAAATTACCAAAAATTTACTTTAATTTTTTGAATTAACATTGATTTTTCTCTTATATATTATCAATTTTTTCAAATATATAACTCCTATTTCTTTTCAAAGTATGTGTAGTTACTTATTTCTTATTGAAAATTATATGAAAAAGAAAAAAAAAAAAAAAAGAAAATACTTGTCACGTACCTGAATTATCATATTCAAAAGTGTTGGTGTTGTATTCTGAAGTTAATGTGATCATTGATGGCTTTGTTTGGCACTCTTCTGTTGACCACAATGTTTTATTCATTTTATAAAAACACTTTTGTTGACCTCAAACAATAAAAAATAAATTTTATATATAATAATATGACATCTAGTATATTGTTGTACATAATATAATAAATAATATTATTTATTTACATTGATAAAAGTTGTAACAATCTGGATATTTTTTATATAATTTCTTCACTTTTTACAGATGTTATCACATTTGTTGATATTTTCAAAATCATATTTTCAAGTACTTTTATAATTTTTCATTGATGTTTTCTGTGATAATAAATTTCATAAAAATTTTATTTTTATATATAGTAATTATTTATATATTCTGATAACTTTCTTATTTTTTTTTTCATAAGAATACATAAATTTATTATTTTATAAAAATATATATTTAAATATTTAGCAAAAAGTTATTACTGTTGTATAATAATACAATAATTTAATTCATACTTTGATTTTATAAATTCAATAAAAAAAAAATAATAATAAAAACATCATAAAGGTTATGTGATTTTATAAAATTTATGATAATTTTTTTTTTTTTTGCAATTATTTATTTGCACACACATGCAGACCTAAAACGTCTCCCTTTATTTTTTATTATTTTGCATCGATTTATATTCTTTTTTTTTTTTTTGATCCTCAATTTTTCGCTTCTTTTACTGTAACAATTTTTTTCAATATATTTTCTTTGAACCTTTATGAAAAATTATTTATTGGCATACATAAAAACTACTGTTTAACATAAATAAAAATATTAACGTTTGACATGAAAGTTTGTGAAAAACTTGTTCATATATATATAAGATAGATACATAAGCAATAGAATAAAATGAAAAAAAAAAAAAAATTATGTGTCCTTTTTATTCTTTCTTAATTCACAACGTTTATCATCTACCCCATATTGTATTAAGCTTTCCAACGGCTATACCTTCTAGCTCCCAAAGGAATGAATTTTTCTTTTTTTTTTTTTTTGTTTTATTCCCTTTTTACCGCCCAAGAAAATATTAATTGTTTTACTGATATCTTCATTTACTTTTACTTATACTTTCTGTATTCGTAATGCGTCAGCGATGTTTGGGTTGAGGATCATTACGAGCGTAATCTTTCAAACCCAAATAAGGGCACTAAGTTAAACTTAACAATATGATGGCTATCTATTTAATAACCTCTAATATTGTTGAAACTCGATTAATCAAAAATATTGTTTAGATAATATATAAAACAGAATATAATTAAACTTTTTTTATACTATTATTATTTGATCATAATATTTTTTTTATATATATAAAGATAATAAATTAGATCGTATTGTAATAAGTTTGTTACGAGTCAAGTGTCTGGGCCCTAACGACAAACTAGTATATGAAAAATGACCTTAGTGAATGTTGAAGGGAAGGAAATATATATATATTGATAATTATATGAGATTTCTTTAGGATAATTTGTAAAATTCTTATTTTATGTTGTCAATATAATAGAGTTTCTTTCTAGGCCATTATAATTTATCATGTTGATTTACAAAATTTATTAAATATATAAAAAAATTAATAGTTACTGTGACTTGATTATTTGTACACGTGTAAAAAATTGATATAGGGAGAAAAGGGAAAAATAGAATACAAAATAGAATATAAAAAGTGATAAAAAATTTTTAGGGTAAAATATAAAATATATTATATAAAAAAAAAAAAAAAGTTTTGTAAATCTGTTGCACGATTTAATAGGAGAGACTTAAAGTTATGACTCTTAAGAAACTCTGATATTATATAATGGCATTGTTTTAATTTGTAATTAAAAAAATAAGGGTTAAATTTTTTTTATTTTATTAATTTTTTGTTTTTTAATTTAATCAAAAAATTATTTATATATACATATATATATATAAATGCTGGAAAAATAAATTATAACTTGACTTTTTTTTTTTTTTTTTAAGAGTATCAGACCGTTTATGATTGATTGATATATTTTTTTTTTTCGGTTGAAATATTCAATAATAATGACAATTATTCTTAGACTTTTACAAGATATAGCTTTAAGTCTGAACATGACTTAATCAAACTTATTCATTTGTTTGAAAGAAAAAAATGCTATTACTCGATAAAAACATATCAAAGTTGTTAAACCTTGAAAATTAGATAGATTTAACTTTTAAAAGTAAACATAAACATTTCATTGTTTGAAAAATAAATAATGTTAAAAATATATCAAGATAAATGATGATAAAATCAAATGCAAAATATCAATAATCAATATAATAAATTTTGAATATTTTATATTTCTTAATGAAACATTTACAAATAGGTGTATAGACTTTTGTAAAAAATTATATTGTTTTATAGTTTAAAATAAACAGCATAACATTTTCAATAAAAATATGAATCCATTGAGCTATAAATATATACACACTGTAAATTAAACCCAACGACATGTAAATAAACATCTACAAATTAATGTTAATGATTCAATAACCAATAGAAAATAAAAAAAGATTTTAGAAAGTTAAAAATTCTATTTTGCCAAATTATTATTTTTCAAAAACATTACTTTATTAAAAATTAAAATGAATGAAAATATAATTTTTTTTTATTATTAATATTTTAATTAAAAAACAAAAAAAAAAAAAACGACAACTTTTATTACTCTATTTAACGCATTTTATATCATCTAAATTACATTAATACACTTTACCTCTTGACGACTTGAAACAAGTTGACATGGTAAAATTAACACCTCTGGTTATTTATTCCAACATGTGTATTTTCACTTCAAAATGTTTCACTAACAATTTAACGATGCTAATTAAAATAAATAAAGTTATTGAAAGTACAATTTAAATACGCACCTCGTGATATTTACTATATTTATAAAACAAAAAAAAAATAATATAATAATTTTTATACTTGAATAATTCGCATCTGATTGTGTTTTAATAATACAATTTTGTTTAATTTGTTTCAAATATTTGCTTTGTAATTTAAGTGTACTTTAAACAATTGATGAAGGAATAGAAAGTATTTATAATAATTTTTTTCTTAAAATAATGAAATACAAAATCAAATGTATACATGTGATTGCAACTAGTGTGAATCTATATTATTTTCTATTTTATCTTATTTACATTTTATACATACTATGATCAATCAAAAATAGATTAACATAAATCTATATTAAAAAAAATTATAAAAAATATTAATAGTTATTCAATGATTTTCAAATTAATTATTTATAGTTTTCACACTGATTTTATATTTTATAAATTTTGTGTCATCATTCAAACTATTAATTTATTTTTTTTTTGAAAGTTCATAAGGTTACTGATATATTTATATATTTTTTTAATCATAATATATATTTTTTTTTTTTTTATCATAATGTATACGTTCTAATGCATAAATCAGTTTTGTCAATGCTACTATATTATTCGTAAAAAAAAAACTTGGTATATATTATATTTTTGATAAAATTATTTATCATAAATAAATTGACAACTTGAATTATAAATAATATATAAATTGACATTTCAAATTAATCCAAATATTCTATTCAATTATTTTGAATTTTTTGAATTAAGATTATTATTTTTTACGTTTAAAAATTGATTGATTTTACACTCATTCATAAATTGTTGCATGCACATGCATAAAAATAAAAACCAACAACATATATACATTAAATTTAAAAAATAAACTTTTACAATTTTAAACCATAAAAACACAAACCTTTATTCTTGAAAGTCAAAAAAATTATTTAAATAATGTCTGTTATCTTTTTTTATCACTAACATTTTTTTTTTTTTTTTTATAAATTTTCAAATGTTATAATAATGCAGTGATTGATAATTTAATATCAATTCATTTTTAAATATTGAAAAATATATATTTTCACAAATTAATAATTTATATAATTTTTTTTTTTTTTTTTCAAATGATAGTATTACAAACTTTATTTTTTTTACACGGCAGATTGAAGTATACACGGGTAAATGCTTTCGGTTTAACTGTGGTTGCTTACTGTGTCATAATGTGAAACGCGTTTTTTTTTTTATTTTATTTTTCTTTTTCAATGGGCGGTAGTAGTGATGTTCAGTAAAGGGGGAAGACCTGCGCCTTGAAGACTGATACTATCTAGCAAATAATAATTGTTCAATTTTCTATAAATTGTATTAATATATATTTCATAAATTTAACTCTTTTAAACTGATCGTATCATATTTATAATCCATACACATACAATCATTAACTTAATGACAAAGACTGGATAATCTGGATAAGTCTTCAAAGTTTTTATTTTTATATATTTTTTTTTTTCCTCAATGTATTTAGTATTAATTATTATTTTTTATATTATTATTATTATTTATTCTTAATTTAAGTCAATTATTTTCTATAAAATAATATACTTTATTAAAAATATATGTGGTGATTAAAAAAAGTATTATGGGGTTTTTAAATTTTTTAATAAAAAAAATGTTTTATTAATTTTTTATTTTACTTGTATATTAATTTTTTTGAATTTTGATATCATACCTCAGGGAAATCATAAAAGTAATACTTTTTTTTTTTTTTTTTTTTTAAGTTACATAATTGCAAATTGGGTAGATTTCTCTCTGAGCTCCCTTTTGTAACTTGGTATATCACATATAAAACTATTCACTTGTTGACACATGAATTTGTAGAAATTTTTTTTTTTTGATCAAACTGGACGTAGTACTAGCCAGTCTAGTCAATGATATTTTTATTATTTTTATGTTTATATGTACACTTAAATTAACACAAAAATCAAGTGAAATAAAATTTATAAAGTGTGTAATAATACTTGCTTGGCTGTCTTGATATAAAAATAATTTGTCTGATTAACTTTGTTTTTCTTTGAATTTTTATACTGCAGTTACGTGGCAAGTTGAAGGTAAAAAAAATATTTATAATTTAGAAAAAAAATTGAATAATAATTTTAAACACAAAATTAAAATAAATTTTAATAAAAATTTACTTTGATTTAAAATAGATTTTATTAAACAAAGTTGGAAGAATTATTTTGTGTTTATACGAATATAATGTCGATTAATTATTTTAACATTAGCATATTATACACCACGTTTAAAATAATTGTTTCGATCTATCATTCTGATAAAATGTAATGAATATAGTAAAAAAATTGAAGTAAATTTTTTTTTGTCGTTTATTGTCTCAATGATCTTTTAAGAAATATTTAAGTATCTAGATTTTTCAAGAGATTTTCAAGACAATAGACAAAAATTGTTCTGCATATATATATCAAGTAAAGAGTAGGTGTATGTAAGATTTTAATCTTATCACATGGAAATTTTTGTATAAAAATAAAATACAAAATTTGTATGTACATATAATTGTGAAGAAAAATTTACAAAGACCTAATCATTTAAATATCAAAAGAAGCTTAATGAAAATATACAATCTCATGACGTCATTTATCCAGTTAAGTTTATAGGAAATTACAAGAAAATTATTTCTAAAAAAAGAACAATACTTTTGCAAGTCATAGTATGTAATTTTGCTTTGAAAAAATTTCCTGGTCATGCGGAAACACAGTTGGGGACATTAAGTTTTTTTTTTATATTATTTTTTATTTCTATATGTCAAGAAAAATTCTGAATAAGATCTCATTATAACTACAAATAATTTCTTTCCAACAAAAAAAAAAAAAAAATACTATAAAAAATTAAAGTGACAAATAAATAAGCAAAAAATATAAAAAGTATAAAGCAAACTGCTGTCTTCAGTCACATTTATATATTTTTTTCTATTTTTCCAACTTTTTAGAATCAACAAATTGACACAGTTTCTCAGAACAAGACTAGAAATATGTTGATCATTTATTTCCGTTAAAAAAAAACTTTACAAAATTTACTTACTGATAAATATATTATTTTTTTATTCAATATAAAAAAAATTTATTACTACTATTTAAAGTATGTTATACAAATAGATTTCATTAGTATTTTCTTTTTTTTTCAATTTCAAAATATATACTTGTCAGTTCATTACATCAGCAAAAAAAAAACTCTTGAAATTTAATTAACAATTCGAAGAGTAAAACTGTGTACGAGTTCAAATTAAATAAATGTTTAAGATTGTTTCATAGAAAAATATAAAGTTCGAACTCAAAAGAATTGTATAAATGTTATTTAATGATCTGTGGTTTACAGTTCAAATAATTTTTGGCAATGTACCAAATTAATCCCTGTTATTTTTCAATAATTCATTTCTACATAACAACACGATATATAATTTTCAACGTTTATATATCTGATCGATGATAAACACATTGACTTATATATATATTTTTATTTTATTTTTTGAAATCAACAAAGCCATTTGTAAAATAATCAATTACATATGTGACATACAGATATTTTATTTCAATAGAGAAAAATCAAAAGTATTACAACAAAAATTATATTAATTAAAAAAAAAAAAAAATAAAAGGGAAAAACTAAATTGAACATTTTTGTGTTAACGAGCTCCATCTGTTTTATCTTTACTTTCTTTTTCTGGCCCACCCGTAAAGATGTTTAGACAAATTGCGTCACTCCCATCATACATATCACTGTATGAGTAATTTTTTCGGTAAATTTTTATTGCAAAAATCCAGTCAATCAAAATAAACAACGTAAAACATATGTAATATATGTTATATGTGCATGTATTTGTGCTAATTAAATTCTACATTAACACAGTTTTTTTTTTTGTTTTCATGATCAATTGATGATATTATTAATTAACCTATTGCGTTATTGTTTTATTTTTATGTTAAAAAACAGCATGAGACAATATTACTTTTGTTTTTTTAAATGGCTTTTCGTTTGGTCTTCTTATTGAGCTAATAACGAATTTATTATATTGTCATATATATTTATATCTAAAAAAATTTCGTGGTGTGTTTTTTATGTTATTTTTATTAGTTCGTATAATATATATCCGAAATAACGTCAAAAAGGTTGATTGGTAAAAACCAAAATATAAAAAATAAAATCAATACTACTGGACAGTCCAGTTTACACGTTAACAAAAAGAATTTAATGGTAATTTTTTGATAAATTATTCAAGTTTATCAGACAAGATGTATTCTTTATTTTGATCCACTCTGTATGCTATGTATCAATTAAAAATAGTGTTTATGTATAACCATAGTAACCAAATATCAATCAGTATAATTGTTGATTGGTTTTTGTTAATTTACATGATCAATTATTGTAATTTAACAAAGAACCAAGTCAGTATATTTATAACAAATGTTTGTAAAATAAATTAATCAAAGTAACTTATCAATAATCATATGACAACTATAATTATCAAATAGTACTTTTTGTTTTTTAAATATTAAAATATTTTGAGCTGTTTTATGGTGTTATCTGTTTATCAAAAATTGTCGTTTTTATCATTTCTCATATGATAACTTTACGATATTCCACTTGTATTATTTTCTATTTTATCAAGTAAGAGAATCGATTATATATTTGAAGCATGCGTCCTTTGATAACATTGAGGTGCGCATATATTTTCCATCATTTATATAAGGGTGTTTTTCGATCAAAACAAATCAGTTGGTCAAGCAATGAAGTGACAACAATTTACACGTGAAATATTATTATAATTTTATAATATTATTAAAAATGAGTCCTATGCCTGGTTATGAATCATTAATAAGCTACAATATTACATCAATTAGTAAGTTAATTTAATGATATATATATTTTTAATATTTAAAATAATCATCATAATATTTTATTTAATTTTTTTTTTTTTTATTACAGCAAATCCAGGACTTTGTATATGGCAAGAACCTCAACATATTCTTTTTCAACTGGCTAATTTTTGTTTTGCTTTGTCTTATTCAGCACCTTCATCAAAAAGAGGAATTTTGTTTATGCATTCAATTCTTATTGTTGGTAAGTTTTGATTTAAATATTAATTAATTTGATGTATTCAAATGAAAAATCAAATTAACAATATATAATTTTTATTATTAATGTTATTGTTGACAGGTTTTATATTTTTATCAGCCTGGGCATGGCATGTGATATGTGCTCCAGATATTTTTTCATGGAATTTTAGTTTTCTTTTGTTAAATATTGGTCAATTAGTTTATATTGTTTATCAAATGCGACCAATTAGATTTGATCCTGAACTTGAAGAAGTTTATCATACACTATTTTTTCCATTTAAGGTAATATATTATATTTATAATATTAAAAAGTAATTAAAAAGTTTTTTTTATTTATGTACAGGTATCACGTTCACAATTTAAAAGACTTGTGGCACCAGAATTTGCTATAATAATGTCTCTTCATGCTGGTGAAGCTTATGCAATTCAAAATTTAACAAAAACAGATAGATTAGCTTTATTATTAAGTGGTAAAGTTAATGTTTTAAGTGAATCAAATTTTTTACATCCAATTTTACCATGTGAATTTTTAGATTCACCAGAATTTGAAAGTTCACGTGCATCAATTGATGATAAATTTAAAGTAAATAATATTTTTTCATAAATTAAAATTTTTTAATTATATTTAAAAATATTATAAAATTATATATAAATCAATTTATTAATCAAGGTTTCAATCGTTGCTGCAAGCTCATGCAGATATCTTTACTGGCAACGTACAACACTTGAATATATATTAGCTAAAGAAACATATTTAGCTACAGTATTGACAACTCTGATTGCACGTGATATTGCCACTAAATTATATACAATGAATAACAAGGTAAAAAAAAAATAAATAAATAAATAAAACAATTTCAAGTTAAGTAAATATTGTAATAAATTATTATTTATTATACAGATCGTAACAGACAAAGGATCACATTTGGATATAAGATTACCGTCAATCAGTGCTGGTCATGGTAAAACTGGTGAATATAGAAGTCCACGTGCATCACGACAAGCATTGATACGTCGTAAAGATAATAAATTGGCCAATAATAATGGCAAGTAATTTTTAATAATTATATTTATTTATATATATTCTTAGTTATTTATAAAAATTCATTCATATTATTATTACAGTATGTGGGGATTTAATGTTTATAGAACGACAAGGAAATAATTTAACAAAACTTGGTGTACCAAGTATGGAACCACTGCCAGAACTTCCATCATGTGATGATTTAGCATCAAGTGGAATTGAAAGTTGGCTTGATTCTTCTAGTAAATATCATAGCTGTGAAATTGTTGATGAAACGTAAAATTAATTAAATTTATATATACATATATAGTAAATTGATCGAAAAAAAAACAAAATTAAATTGATCTCATAGTCTTCCGGATTATTTTTATACAAATATTGGATATATTAAATGTACAAACACCGTTAATTGCACATGAAAATCATGATAGAGTGTCAAAATATAATTAAATGTAAGTAATTTTTGTTAATAAGCACAAAAAAAAAAAAAAAAATGCTCGTAATCTCGTTTGATACACACAATTGTACGTTTATTATTATTATACAATAAAATTGTTGATTATTCATGTTCGACAACAGTATTTTAATCCTCAAAACAAAAAACCACACCCATATTAATTTTTTTTTACTGCTTTCAAATTATTTACAAATCTAATATATAAAATTATAAATGTTTTTTATAGCTGAGTGTTATTACCAAGGCACTTTTGTCATTAATATTTGAAAACCAAAAAACAAATTTAGGTTTTGCATAAAATATGATTTAAACTAGTAGAACGTATCTAAATTTTAAATAACAATTTATGAGTATGTATACATTATAAATGATATTTTTTAGTACCATTCAAAATGTGCATGTTAGTAAATAGTTATTTCATAAGTTGTGATGATCAGTGACCCGAGAAAAAAGCGAGCAAAAACGAGCTAAAACGAGAGAGCTTGATCTACTCTATCAACTCAAGTTTATATTTTCATGTCATTGACTACAATTTTTTTTTTTTTTTTTATTCTCTACTTGCTTGTCCATCCAATAAAAAAAAAAAATTGTTTATTACCATAGCAACATACCACATGGGGTTTTTTTCAGTGCTTAACTGTCCAATTGGGTTTAAATCTTCGAAATTTCATAGGCATAAAATACAGAATTCACGTTCTATATTTTTATCATTTTTTTTTATTTTTATAATAAAATATTTGGCTAGCAGTTTGACAAAAAAAAAAAAAAAAATACGTTGTGTAAGCATAAAATAAAATTTGTATGGGTAAAAAAAATTCACCCTTATCGAAGGATAATACTGATTTTTATTTAGTCGATTACAAGCTGCTTTTTCGAACTTATAAATGATGTAATGAAAATTTAGAATTTCCAAATTAAATTTTAAATATTTCTTAAGATATTATTATTTTTTTTATTAAAAAAAAACTATCTTATATAACAAAAGCTCATAAATTTATATTAAAAATCCCAATATTATACAAAAAAAAAACCCAACAGTAAAAAGTTTTAAATTAAAAAATTATTATTTAGAAAAAAAAAAAAAAACTCATCATTCATTGAAAATGCTGTCACAAGGTGTATCTAATGTTAATAATTTTTTTCTTTTTTTCAATAAGTGCTGCCACCTTTGTTTGAGGGCGTGGTGCAATTTTTTATAGAGGGTTGCTTTAGTCGAGAATGTACATCGGTTCGTAGCACACGGTTCAATAACAATAAACTCCAACTATTATAAAAAATTTTAACTCGTTAATATGTGGGTTAAATTTATTAAGACTATATAAAAAAAAAATATTTCTATACGTCTTTTATTTTGTCTAACCCAAGCTTCCTTTTTCCCTTCCCTTTACAATTCTCCTAGCCCTAATCAACCACTTTATATTTCTACCCCTTTTACTACTCCAAAACTCATGAACTTGAAAGACAAACATAGAGGGCTGATCGTAAACAATGCAAAAAAAATAATTTTTTTTTTTTTTGATATTATATTTAAATATGACAAGTTGGACATTAAATCATCTTATATTACAACAATGTCATTGGCATAACATCAACAGTGTTTATACATTGAATAATATTTATTTCTTCAAGACAATCAATGGCAAGATAATCATGAAATAAATATACCTCAATATATATTAAATTAAAATAATAAAAAATTATTAAATATAATTAATTTATATATTAATTTTTTATTTTCAATATATAAAATGATTGGTGCATAATGTTTTCATTGAGAATTTTAGTGAAGAGGACGAGAAAAAGACTATCAAGTTTACTTGTGAAAGGATGGAGAAGAAGGAAAATAATTTAATTTTGTGAATAAAGTTATTTTATCATGACGTATATCTTCAATATTTTTTTACTACATTATTGAATATTAGTATTACTTAAAGTGTTCCAACAAAAATTAATAACAACTATATTACTTATATTTACTAACTACTGTTGCCAAGTAGTGTTGTTAAAATTTCTGCTATGACTATCATTACAACTATACTTAATTGTTGCAGGTATATATAAAGACTTGAAATATTTTGAATATAGTTTGTAAATTTATTTGGTTCAAAGTTTATTATTACATTTGCTCAGACAATTTATATAATAACAAATACACTGTAGCAGCTGACATGAAGGTGGAAATGTTGATTACAGTGGATGAAAAATTAGCATGGACATCATTTAATGAATTATTTACGTAAGTTTTAATATTAATAACTCATTTAATTTAAATTTTAAATATATATACGTATGTATATTTGTTTGAAAACTTTGTTTTTTAATTGTTTTTCTTTCTGTCTCATAAAATAAATTATTATCAAATTTATTTCAAATTATTTTTAGCATTTATATATTTAATTACTTGTGTTGTTTTGTAATATTTTTGTCTAGATAAATTAATAAATAACTATTTAACTTTTGAAATCATTTGATTTTTTAAAACTCATTTTAATAAATGTATAGAGACATGAAAAATGTATTAATGTTTTTTTCTTTTTAAATTATATTATTGATTTACAAATATATTAATGGAATGAGTTTAAATTGAAACATGACATTTATCCAATATCATTTATATTTGAATACAAATAATATAATAAAAATTTTTAAAAAATATTCTTTTGTTTATATAAAAAACTTTTTCTAGCATACGTATTGTTTATTTTTAATCTGATGAATATAATTTTCCATGTTTTACTCGGTTTAATTTTCACATTCAAAATTTTATTGTATTATTGTATAGTAAAGTTTTGAAACTGATGAGAATAATTTCAAAGCTAGCTACTGAAACGTATTACTATATATAATACATAGAAAATTAATGCTTACAAATACTTGTTTTATTATCCTCAACAATTTTCATTTGATAACTTTGTTATACAACTTTTCCTTTATATCTATTTATTTGATTAATAAAAAAATACTGTTCGATAAAATGAATATATAATTTTCATCTGCTTTTTTTATTATATATAAAAACAAATTGTTAACTGTTTTTGTCATCAATGGTAAATTATTTTGTGACAGTATATATATTGAGTTAATTGATTTTGTTGATATTTATCATTGAGACAAAATTTATTACCAAAACAAAAAATGACAATCACTAATTGTTTTAGTTGTCTTTTTCTTCTATGACTTGACTTGAACAAATGACTCTCATTCATATTACTATTTTTATCTCTGTTGTTTATCATGTTAGTAACTTTATATTCTATTGAAGTTTAAAGCTGACTAAACAATTTTTATATAGTTTTTTCATCAATGAATTACTCCAAACAATACATAAATATACTTTTGAAGATTTACTGAATGAAAATACTCGATTCACTACTCATCTCAATTTTTGATTTACTAAATTTATTCTTGCATAGTTTTTAAGAATATTAATTTTGTTTTTTAAATGTGCTATCACATCGATAAATAGATTTTTTTTTTTTTTCCTGAGCTCATCAAAAAACACTATAAAAAATAAAAATAAAAAAAACTATTGAAAAATTGATAAAGTATGAACAACTTATTCTCACGACTTTCAAAAAATACAGCAAGTTTTTTTTTTTTTGAATATCCGTAAAACTTTATGATAAAATATAATAAAAAAAAAAAAAAAAATTCATCGATTTAACTTGAAGTTCTATATGAATCAACTATTGTAAAAAATTAAAGACAGAAAATTTATTATAAAAAAAAATATATAAAACTTTATTACAAAAAAAAAAAAAAAAAAACTTTTCAAATAGTTTTCCATAAAAATTTTATATTTTCTATATAGCAGATAGAAAAAAAAAAAAAAAAAAAACGTATAAAACGACCAAAATAATCATAAAATATTTTCATAGTTCAAGGGATAACTTTATGTAGATAAAGTTTTTATAATAGATTATATTATGAAGAAACAAAGTTATGATTTGTATATTGCCCAACTATAAATGTTGTTTGTATGAGGTCATACTACGTAATAGATGTAAGATAATAACAAATAATAAGAGTAAGAAATAAAATAATAAATAAAAAAAAAAACCAAGTATTATAGTACAGGACATATGATAGGGTAGGTATATATTCTGTACATGGAAAGAGGAAAAAGTGAAAGACGCAGGGGACAAAAGAGGGTCGATACTCATGTTCGTACAGCGCTCGCGCCATCCCCAATATTCATTGCTGAAATGCTGACAAGGGTCAAAAAGGTTCCCCATACTATACTTCAGAACTATAATGATTTGGGTTGAAAAATTGTTGATTTTACATACAGCTAGGAAAAAAAAATAACAATAATACCTTTCTCAACATGTTTTTTCTTAGCTACTGTATATGTTTCTTATTATTTTTAATTTTCTATAAACATCTTTATAAGAATGACTTGAATTACCATGTATAATCTGTAATGTAATTTCAATAAATATCTTATCAATAGTAAAAAATATTATTTCAATAATAATGAAACATGTTTATAATTAATTATTGTTTTTTATAATTTTTTTTTTTATTTTTGTTAAAGTTTTAGAAGGATAAGATCATGGCTCGACTTTTACGCATGAGACTAAAAATGGCGAATACAAGTAATTTACTATCAACAATTATAACAACAACAACACCAATTATCAATTCAACAATATCAATGACTTATAATTTTACATTTTTAAATATTAATAAAAGTCTTGGATACAGTAACTATTCACTTGGAGATTTAAATTTTACAGAATTTTTAATTGATGATTTAAATATAACTGAAATTAATAATATTACTGAAAAAATTAATTCAACTATTGAAATTCCTAGTAGTTATTGTGATGATTGGGAATCAGCACAGCATAAACTCTTTCAGGTTTGTTTGAAAAAAAAAAAAAATACATTTTCAAAGTTTAATAATTGGCTATTTTATTATATGCATTTATTTTAATTTTGAAACAAGGTCTGTAGGTCAATTTTAATTTGAATTTAGAGCATTTTGAATTTTTTTTTTTTTTAAAGATAAAAAAAATTATATATATAAAAGATATAGAGCCTTCCGCTTTTCCGGTTTTGTAAAATATACGTTATTCACATGCAACGTCCAAATGTAGGGTAAACCCACGCCTTTGATTCGTAAATAACAATAACTCAGGGCGCTCCTTTCAAAGTTACAATATATGGTTGCCAAAAAAATCAATGCAAAATATATCTTGATCTGCATTAATTTTGCTTTCATAATAATATGCATGTGTATGAAAATAATGAATTGATTTGATTATGAATTTACTTCGTAGTAAAAAAAAATTAACATAGAGTAAAAAAAATAAATTATAAATGTAGTTATGTCTATCTTTTAAATTGAAAAAAAAGTTAGCTAAATAATTTAATTATAATATAATTAATTTTTTTATTACTTTAATTATAATTATTTTTATTTTATCAACAGACTGCCAATATTTTTTTTGCTGCTGCATTTCTTGTACCGAGGTCATTTAAGGCTTCAGTCTTGGCTCTACGAACACTTTTAACAGCAGGATTTATGCTATCAGCACTTTGGGCTGGTATGACAATTTGTGCACTTGATGCAATGCTTTGGTGTCTTGGACTTGGTCTACTTAATGGAATTCATTCATTAATTCTTGCTTGTCGTTTTTTACCACCAGCATTAAGTCCTGAATTAGCTGAACTTTATTTAAAATTATTTAAACCATATAGAATTAGTAAAAAACATTTTCAAGAACTTGCTAAAGAAGCAAGAATATTAAATATTGATTCAGGACAAACTTATGCTACTGAAGGTGTATCACCTGCAGATGAAAGATTATCAATATTACTACGTGGCAAGTAAGTCTAAATATATTTTTTATAAACAAAATTTATATGCATATATAGATAATAAAAATAAATAAAATACTTTTAATTTTTAGAATGAAAGTAACATGTGATGGTACTCATCTTCATTATATTCGTTCATATCAATTTGTTGATTCACCTGAATGGGAAGCAACACATGAAAATATTGATGAAGTTTTTCAAGTGACAATTAGAGCTGATGAATCTTGTACATATATATGTTGGACAAGATTACAATTACTTCGTGTATTAAGACACAGACCTCTTCTCAAAGTTGTATTAAATACTCTTATTGGTAAAGACATAACAACAAAATTATATGCATTAAATGAACAATTAGCTGGTGTTGCTGCTGCACATGAACATGCTATATCTACACCTTATAGAGGTGTTGCACGTAGTATGAGTTGTGATGCTGTATATACTGAAATTGCTGGACGAGTTAGATCAGATGGTTGGAAAGTACAACGACGACACAGTAATCCACGTATGTTAATATATATTATATACATGATTAACTTAATCAATACATTTATTAATTTATTTTATTTTTGTCAACAGGTCATTCACCACATCACACATCTCATCAATATTGGACACCTGTAGTGGCAACTCATTTTCCTGTAAATTCTCCATTTATTGGAACACAAAGTTCTGGCTATACACTTTTAACTCAAGGTGTTAATTTTTCACCACCTCCTCGTACACCACCAGTTAATAATCCACCACCATTTATAAGACAACGAAGTGTTGGTGGTACTGGTGGTAGTTATACACTTTTACCACAAACAACTCCAAAACTGGAACGTAAACGCTCAAAAAAAACAGTCCGTGAGGTAAGTACTTGTAACATTTATTACTGATATTACTGAATAATAATTTTACATTAAATTAATTATATAATTAAATTTAATTAATTAATTTTTCAGGTGACATTTGAAACACCTGTATGACGTTCGCCCGACGGGGAAGGCCCGACAAGTGTACCGTTGTTATCATTATCACCACAACACACAGTCTAACCCCGTCGCATAATCAACAAATTGAATCATGAAATAATCAAGATTGGTTCGTATTTTAAATTAATGCTCAAATGCCGAAATAATATTATTTATATTGTAAATTAAATTAAGAAAAAAATACATACGGCCTTTATCTATGAAAATAAGTATATAGTTAAAAGTAATATAATAATAATATTATAATATTAATAAATAAACAATCTATGATGATATGTGTTCTTCGAGTTAATATAAAAATATTGTGCAATCGTTAGCAAACATTTTTTATACTTAAAGCCTGATTATTTATGTCATGCAAGGGCCTGATTTATTAAAATAACATCAGGTATTTTTTTTGCATATTTTAGCGTATATAAACGCATATTTATATATGTCTGAGTGTATAAAATAAATAGCATTGTGTTTATAATGTTTAAAAATAAATAAATAAATCATAAAAATAATTTAATAATAAAAATTTACTGTAAAATTTTTTGATAATTTATTATGTAATAAGAGCTACTTCAGTAACGAAAAAAAAAAATTGTCAATCATGACTGATTTGTTAATTTATTCTATGTAAAATTATTGTTGATATTTTTTTGTTACTTTAATTAATGATGAATGATGAATAAAATAAAAAATATCTTAAATAAATTTCTATAAAATTTTAAGTAGTAAAAAAAAAAAAAAAAAAAAATACAGTTGTATAATTATTGTTGTTTAAAAAATAATTCAAAATTTTTTATTATTCAAAAAAGTAGGTAAAAATTAATTTAATGAATATTGTGATTGTAAAAAAAAATTAATTGTTATTGTCTGATGAACTAGAACGAATAGCATGGTATAGTAAAAAACACTTGTTGATTTTTTTTTATATTGATTAGTCTTGATGGTTAAATTAAAAAAATATTATATTTACAACTAGTAAGCCATTAAAATTGAGTACAAAAAAAATTTATTAAAAATTATAGAGAAAGTCTTTACGGATATTTATTTTGTATATAAGAAATACATTTATTTTAATTTACAATACATTAATTTTATAAATCATCTTTAAATAATTAGTTATTATTAATGAGTCACTTATTAATTATTTATATTATTATTTTTTATTTTTTTATGCTATTTTTTAAGACATCTTGATGTCTTAGCTAGTGACAAAGTTTGTAAACTTGTTGGGTTCAGAACATTATTTTTATAATAAAATTTCAATTGTTCGTCATTTACTTAATCAAGTATTTAGACACTATTATGTTAATAATCTAATCTCACTCCAGGCTCTGGAATATAATTCATTCTCATTTTATATTTATTATTTGGATTTCCAGTTGCCAAATTTTCCTTGCTCACTGGCTCCAGTATGTTATCATTTCGTGATATTTTAATTCGTAATTTTGGCGTCTCATTGTTTTCTATCTATAAATAAATATAATTAAAATAAACCAAATATAAAACAATCACATTAATTATAATAAAAATAAAAATAAAATAAGACTAACACTGTTTGAATTTGATCTAATACAATCATTGTAGTGTGGTATTTTATAAGATGATCCATAGACATATTTCCTTCTTCCTCTTCCGTAATGAAGATGAGGATGATCATTTTTTTCGTCATTGTAATTATGACTATATTTTGGTAATTCAATTTCTATTGTATAAGGCTCATCTTCAGTATATTTTGGTGCATAACGTTGTTGATTCCTGTAGAAAAAAAAAAGATATTTAATCAAGCTATTTTCTTTCATAGTTTTTTTTTTTTTTATACTACAACACAAGTTTATTGTTTTAGAAAATATTGTAAAACAATTGAGACTGCAGTGATAACTGACAATTGTTTCGCTCGATTAAATACGATGATGAGCAAAAAAATAGTGAAACCTTAACCATGAGACTGCAGTAGTAGAAGTAATAAATAAAATAAACAATACAAAATTTTAAAATAGCAATGAAAAAGTGCAACAAAAATAGAGCGTGTCAATTTTAAAAATTAACATCAATTAAATTATAATCAACTTAAATGTTAATGAATTAATTTTTTATTATTGTTATAAATTCTACATAGACAATTAATTTACATACCATCGTGAATGTCGATGTGATGGTGGACGCCACTTTTTATAACGTCGTTTTGGTGGTCTATGTGAAATTGAAGGTAATCGACGAAGTCTATGTCGATGTGGTTTCCATGGTTTTACATATCTATAAGCTTCATTAACTTCAACAAATTCCAGTAGCAAAATTGACAATGTAAATAATCCAATAATCTATTTGACAAAAAAAAATAAACAAATTTTTATTTTAAATTTTAAATTGAATTATCAAATAGTCAATAAATATAGAGTTTAAAAAAAGAAATAAAATCAATTTAAAAATCAATAACGAGTGTATATATAATTAAAACTCATCACGAAATATATTATTGATTATCTTCACTTGCGAAAATCCAAAGTTACTTGTATATTCATCTTGAAAGATCTTGAAATTGAAGAAAAATTCAGTTGTTTCTACTCAAGTTTTTTTTTAAAAGATATACATTCTCAGATAAACAATATTAATTTTGTAAAAAAATACTAAACGAAACAACTTGGTCAAAGGATAAAATATATCTGCAAGTATATTTATTTTTCATTACTACGAGTCAGCATAAAATAATTCATTTAGCTGTATACTTTTTCCTTCCATAAATCGTAAAACTCTCTTTTAAATTAAAAAGTGAAACATTGTTTCCTTTCAAAAGGATAAAAATTTATATACTTTAATAAAATACAGCTTTTAAAAAATATGACTCTTCTTCTACTACCTATTTTTATTTATTATAAATAAAAAATATTTTTAATGATGATAATTATCTAGTAAAATTGACTTGTTTGGTTTTATTTTTAAATTTTATGTTTCTATTTATTTTAAATGTTTTTATTTTTGTCAATTAAAAAAAATATATCTACCTGGAAAATTATGATTTTTAAATTAAGCTGTAACAATTAAACAATATCAATATTATTCATCAAGATCCAGTGTTTGAGTGTAATTGTAATTACCTAAACAAATTAGAAGAATTAATATTGATATCAGTTGTTTTTTATTTTTTTGTGTATTATATTTAATTTATACTTGACCCACTGTACCATTTTAAAAATGTACTTACTCATCTTACTTACCAAACAAAATTTAAAAAATTAGAAAGGTACATATGTATATATGTACATAATTGAAAAATATTTTTCTATTATTATTTAAATGTAAAATTAATTCATAAATAAAGTATTTTTTAAGACCTGTATAAACTTGTTTTAATATTAATATTTGAAAAATTTATTTTTATTTATCTCTGGCATATCTTTTTAAATTACATATTATTTTTTCGAACACATTTAGACAAATTTATTGATAAATGCTGATAAAAAAAAAAACAAAAACATTATTTAAATTTTTTAGCATATTTATCATAACAAAAAAATAATATTGACATGGTAGATTAATAGATTTTTTATTAAAAATAGATCAATACTTCATGAGTAAGTATATATATATATTTTTTTTTTTATCTATAACTATCATATCACATATTGTTAGTGATATAGACATAAAAGCTAGAGGTATAAAAATTCCAACAAATAAAAATAAGGATTTTTTTCCTTGTATCACACTGCATTGCAGAAATAAAAAAATTTCTAAAAAAAAAAAAAAATTTTAAATTTTAAATCTTAATTATTAATTTTTTTTAACTAAATCACTTCTGTAATAGATAGATCTCGATTTTTTAACATTTGATTTTTTTAATCCAGCCAATAAAATAATTTTATCCATAACATTATCTGTACGAGAATCATTAAGATAATTCATGATTGATTTTCTGGTTATTTTTGGTCTTCCAGAAATAATTTTTTCCATCCATTTTCTAATTAATGGTTTTGGCATATCATTAATAAATCTACTTATTGTACCATTTTCAATAACATTAAATACGTTATCTTGAACACCAGTGTATAATTTTAAATCTTCTTCAAGAGCTCCCTTAACAAATTGATCATGAAATTCTTTATTTAATAAAACAAATTCTTCGACAAGATTTTTTTTAAATAAACTACCGCCATTTAAATTCTTTAATGTAATTTCTTGTAAATTGTTAAATTTATTATTAATCATATTTATCTCATCACTATTTTTTTTTTCTTCAATTAATAAATTTTCTAATCCAAGATTCATTTTCTCAGCACAATACCAAAAACTTTCTTTTAATTTTTTCAGTAGTATTTCACTACTATACCCCAAATCATTTATTATCTTGTCATTTTTTTTAATAATTGCTTCAAGTATCATGTCAGTTTGATCAATTGGTAATGATTGCAAAGTAGCATAATAACGCCAAATTTCTGAAGTATTTTTAAAATAATTATAACTATTAATTGGCAAAAAGGCAACAGATTTTTCTAAATATTCCATTGGACAAAATACAGCAGTCATGAATTGATTAGAATTATCATTTTTATCAGTTTTCATTTTAATTTTAACTCTTATTGATTCTTGATCAGCATCAATAAGCACTGTTTGAATATCAAACCAACCATCATCAATTTTTGACAAAATTGAATTACTTATTACTACAGGAATTCCTAATGTTGTTTTTAATGTTTCTGGACATAAACGATTATTTAATACTCGAGCAATAATTTTATCTCCTTCAGCAATATCATAACTTCTGAGAATATTAAATTTTGCATTGTGATCCATAGTCCATTGTTTAAATATATGCCATACTGCTCGTAGTTCTTCACTCTTATTAACAACAATTTTTGTTACACAAGTATCATAATTTTCATAACTATCTCCATGTATTCTAACAAGACACTCATTCATTCTTCCTGACCAAATAAATGGGCCTTTATTTTTACCATTTATAATTTGTTGTTTGAGAGCAAATGTACCAAAACATCCAACTGATGAATTAATACAATTAACAATCCAATTGGTCACTGTTTTTTTAGATATTAATCCATATATACGTTTACTTAACAAAATAGAATCAACAACATTAGCTCGATTAGGTGAAAATTCAAAAGCTAATTTTTGTATCAAGTACAAAGTTGGTCTAGCACTACGATAAATTTGAAGTTTTGAACTTGGAGCTTGTAAAGGAGCAGAATATTTTAATAATTTAAATATTATATCATTAATAATACTATGTTTCATTTCACTTTGAACTGTCATGTATATTCCTTGTGATAATAAATGAAAATTATCAGAAATTTCATCTATTTTATTTTCTTGTTGTGGCTTCCAATTTGGCCACATATTTTGTGACAAAAATAATTTTAAAGCTGAACATTTATTTGTGCTAGTAACATATGCAGCACTTAAATGAATTATATGATCATTTAATTCAGAACTTATAAAATAACTTTGCATCATAATATGATTTAAAAATGGTGATTCCACGAGTGTTTCTTCTGGTGTATCTTTTAACCATTTTATATTTTTTTTATAATCATCAAACATCATTTGTGTTATTTTTGATGATGCTGGAATATCAATATTAAACCATTTCCATGCAACTAATTTTTCTAATGAATAATCATGAGGAATTGGTGATTTAAATACTGTTAAATTAAATCTTTTTTTTTTTAAATTTTGATATTCAACTGATCCATTTAAATCAATTTTATTTGCCATACATACAAGTGACATGTATTCATTTCTTAATGGAAAAAGTATATTTTTTTCTTCTTCACTTAATATTTTATTATTATGATTATTTTTATTTTTATTTAAAAAAAGTTTTAAAACATAATTACCAAGAACATTAATAGCAGATATAATTATTTTTGAAATATAATTACCTGAATACAAATCAGAGCTAGCACCAGGACTATGCATTTTTACAGCTAATCTTAACTCAAATTCATCAGCATTTTGTGCTCTTTGATATAAAATTGAAGGACAATTTTCAACTTTATCTGTCCATTCAGGATCAAACTGTAAATTATTAACAACATTATTCCACTTTTTATGTTTATTTGTATTTGAAGTTGTTACAATTCCTGCATTTAAAACACCCATTATATCATATAAATCAGAATATTGTTCTTTTTTTTCTAATCTTTTTTCAGCTGTTGTGTTTAATATATTTTTAAGTTTTTGAGCAAGATAACCACTTTTTTCTGAAAGAAACCATAAACCAAAACGACATGATGTTAAACCACAAAATTTTGCATTATCAATATAATAAAATCCTAATGTAGGATCTAATATATTAATTATTCTTTCAGCATATCTAGACCATAATGGACTAATACTACAACCCAACATTCTATAATGTAACATAGCTTGTGATATTTGACAAAACCATGTTGTTATTCCACTTCCAGCTCCTTCTAATACTTTACTTATTAATGGATAATTTTTTTCTTGTCTTGCATACAATGAATCATTTTTAACAATTCCAGTAATACCATATAGCCATTTTCTTGTTGGTCTAACTGAACTACCCAATATAAAAAATTCAGAATTAAATTCATAAATATTAATAGTACCAACTGTACATTTTTCTGATGGATAAATACCAATCATTTTACCAATTTCATGTTTTATATAAAATATAGTTGTTATTGCAAGCATTTTAGTAATAGCATCATTTTCATTGTCAGTTGGTAAACTTATAATCATACCACTATCATCAGATGACTGCATAACAGTAATAACACTATCAGTACCAGAAAATGTTTTTTCTAATATATATTTGGCTTCATCTTTCATAAATTCTTGAATTAATGTATGAAATAATGAACTTGTTAAATGTAATATACCTTGCATCATTCCACTTGCAGTTTGAATATAATTAGCATCAGTATCCATCCATTTTTCTTTGTTAACACCTATATAACATTGATACATTCTATTTAAATATTTTTTTTTTTCTATTTCATATATACCCTGAGACATATATTCATCAAAACTATTTAATAATTCAATTGGAATAAGAATTTTTTTTCTTGTCCATAAATCTAATGAACTTATGATAAATGGATGAAATAATGGATCAGTTAATTGACAAAGCATTATTGCAAATTTTGTAACAAAATGTCCTTGATTCCATTTAGTTGCATCATCACTTGTACAAACAGTTATATTTGATCCACTACCTTTTTTCATATTTTTTGCTTGTTCACAATGATCAGCTGGTGTTGTAAGTTTTAAACTTGTATGTGTTATTATTTCAGATTTAAATTGATTGCATAATGTTCTTGATATTTGTTCTATTATTAATTGAATTATTCGTGATGATATACTCAAAACATATATTTCACGTAATCCACCATGTTGATTTTTTTTAAATAAATCAATATGTAAACCACCAGAATCTTTTGTTTTTTTTAAAGCTATTGGTAATAAATGAATTGCTTTCCAACCTTTTTTACCTGATTCAAGCCATAAATTTTTAATACCTTCAGCAACTTTTGAACGTTTATTTTGATAATTACTACCTGTTTCAGTAAAACTTGCACTAGCTTTTAATGTTGATATTGATTCTAAATCTTTTTCATTTAAATCATCAAATATTTCACCTTTTAAAATTGTCTTCCAAGATGGACCAAGTTTATATTTTAATTTTTCACCCAATTTTTGTGACATAACTCTAACAACTTCAGGTGAAAATTCATGAGTTTCATAGTTTGAATCATATCTTGATTTATTTCCTAAATAAGTATTTTGACAAGGCAATTTTTCTTCGTAATCTAATACTTTTGTTACAAGTTTTAAGGCAGTATCACTATAAATTGGTTTTTCATTTTCATTTTTAGCATAATTATAATACATTGAATTTATTAATTGATCAGGTGTTTCAAGAGGAATATGAAGAAATGGATCAAATAATCCTATCCATTTAAATTTTTTATTTTTTTCATTAATACAGGAACATTTATATCCAAATGATTTAATTATTTTTTTTGATGTTTGAACTAATTGTTTAGCAACCCAAACTTCAATTCTACTTCGATACATCTTGGAAAATTTATTTAACATTTTACCAGGATTAGGTACCAAAGGTAAAGATTTAAATCCTTCCATTATCATAAATCTTGCATAAGACATTAATTCATCTAATGCAAATCTATCATTAAGCATAACAAGAATATTCAACAAAAAACTTTGTCTAGCATAATTAATTTTTTGATTTAATTCTTCATCTAAAAATAAATCTTCATCTTTCATAAATATTGTTTCAAAATTTTCACACTCAAATACTGAATTACATAATAATTGAGATTCAAATTTTACCCAATTAACAAGTTTTGATGAATTTGCTGATATAACATCAATCCAAGATATTAAACCATTTGTTGTAAAATTTTTTGTCACCCAACATGAATCTTCATCTCTACCTCTTGAAAAAACTTCATCACAATTATTCCAAAATAATGTAAAATATGTTGTATCATTTTTCCGATCAGGTTTAAATAATATATATAAATTATAATTTTTTAATTTTTTTAATATCCATTCACCATTACTTATTGTGTGCTTATCACTCATTGATAATTCTATTCCAATGTCTGATACCAACTTGGCCCATCTTCCAATTCTAGATGATAGAAAACGATCTAATTTATTTTTAGCAAATTTAACATCATTCTCATTTGTTGATGATTTTTCAATAGCTTCCATTATTAATCCAACTGATGAATATTTTTCACTCTCTAAATAATTATCAGATGTACGTTTAAAATGATCACTTGATTTAAGCCAATCATCAATGTCTTTTGTGTTTGTATCTTTCAACGAAAATGTCATTTGTCTTGTTGCATCGTATTCTCTAACTGCTTGACTATTTTTACCATACTTATCAAAATCAACTCCAAACATTGATAACTGTTCACCAACATAATAAGTTATTAGTGGCTTAATACGATGATAATGTGTCAAATTTATCGTGTGCTCTGTGTCATTATTAACTTGCTTATTTTTCATTACAAAATCAAGATCATCTATTTCTTTTTTTTCCATACCAAGATATGATACCACAAGTCCGTCTTTGATACATTGAATGCTTGTTTTAATTAATGTGTGAGTTGCATTAGTACTGTATCCAATATCCCAATTTAATACATCCATATCATTATTACTTGAGTTTGTCTTCAACACTTTTAATACAATATATGGTAATTGCATAACTGATTTTGGATATTTTCTAACATTATTTCCTTGTGATAAACATAATTGTCCAAATTTATGATCAATTTCTGCTAATCTTTTTCGTTTTATAAATGTTGGATTTATTTTTCCACCTTCCATGACTTCTTCTGCTAATTTTTTTTCTGCCAATTTAATAGCATCATAAACATGACGTTGTGTTACTTCAAAGTCATGTTTTACAACTGGACGTGTACAATTTTCAATGACTTTAGTGGTAAAATATGTATCAGATGGAAGATCAATATTTATTGATTTAAATATAGATTCAAATTGTTGTTGATATTCATTTATTTTTAATGGTTCAAAAACATTAATTTTTAATTCATTTTCAATTTTTTCACCAACAGCAATACTAAATAAATATCTACTTATTAAATTATCAACTAAATATTGAGGCATTTTATCAGCATTTGTTATAATTGAATCAGGTGTTGTTACTATTATAAACAAGTAAATATTTTTTTCAATTGTTCTTTCACATAATTGTGAAAAATATAAATTTTTTTCATTTGTAAATATACGATTAGCACCATCTTCATCAACTTCAACTCTATTTATTTTATATATAATTACTAAATAAAAATTGTGAGTTTCAATTATTTTACCTGGAGTCATTTCGTCTTCTGCATTATCAAGATAATAAATATCTGATAATTTTTGGTATGTTGAAATGTTGTAAGTAAAATCATAAATAAATTTACCAGTATTACTGATTTTTAATTCATAAGATTGTTCGATAATTGATTGATTGGTATATTGTTGATCCAGTGAAATTTTGATACTTTCTGGTTCAATAAAATTAACTTTAAAATTTGGAACACTAAGTTTTTTCTGTAAATTATATATTTGTAAAGTATCTGGACATTTTAGTTTTGGTTTTTTATCTGTGGCATAATTTTTACACTGTTCAATCAACCACATATAATTTTCTTGTTCAGGATCCATTTTTCTTGTATAGATGATAAATAATATTTTAAATTATTTAGCATTCCTAAAATATAAATATTTTTATTATTAAAAAATTAATCAATTATTTTTTTATTAATATTAAATTAATTATTTTAACCACACCTATTCAATGAACCTTACCAGCAATGAACGTTATTCAGAGTTTATACAACAAGTGATAATTTTATCAGTTTCAAAGAATTCAGTATCACCAGTAATAACACACCAATGGGAAAAAAAAAACAAAAGCATAAATACTGTTATTCGACATTTATATTTTTTAATAATGACTTGTTCGTTTAAAACTTGGAAATATAAAAAAAAATCAATAAATTTATTTTTTGTTCTCTAGTCTAAAGTCTGAACACTTTTGTATTTTTGTTTTTTTTTTTCAACATTTTTTTGTGTATTTTTGACTCTATATGAGAACTTTTTAGTTTATAAACAATTTTAAGGTAGTGTTTCCACTTGCAAGTTTTTTTTTTGTGCAAGATAAATTATTACTAAACTTCTTAGTGACATAAAGATAATAACTAGTTATATTTTGAAATGCAAAGGCTATTATGCTATATTAATACGAACTAACTATTATTTAAACAATTAATGGAACATTAAATAATAGAATTTGTATAATACATTTAAAATTTATTACTAAAAATAACTAGATTTCATAGTGTTATATATGAGAAAACTCTAGTCGTTTTGGTCAGTTTTGGTAATAAACGGTCTTGATGCGCTTTACCTAATGCGCATCTTCAATTGTAATAATTACTTTAATACTTTAATTCAATTTGTAGCAATTGTAATTCAAGAATAATCAGTATGTATACATTATTTGTTAATATAATTGAATTTAAAATTTTCAAGTTTTTTTTGTGAATGGTAAAATTTTTAATTTATTATTGTTTAAAAAATTATTTTTTTGTTTTTTTGTTTTTGAACAATAAATATACAATTTTAAAGATAAAAAAAAATAATAAATTTTTATATTAGAGTTGATTATATATTGTTACACTTGATACACGAATACTTCCAAGTTCCAAGAACAATTTTCATTGTTATTAAAATTGTGTTTACATTTCTCCCTCTTCTCTTCTCACTTGTAGATTTTTGAGGGATTCCCCGCTATCCATAATAGTACACACAAAGGCACAAAAACGTTTCTCAATTTTTCAGTCCTCGCTACGGTGCGCTTTGTGATAGACTGTGTACTGAGCTGATGAAGACAACAAGCGACAATAAACTTTAATAAAAACAAAAATTAAAAAATAAAATAAAATAATAATGCCTGGTCTTGCAATTGGTATTGATTTGGGTACGACTTATTCGTGTGTTGCTGTTTGGCAAGGTGGAAAAGTCGATATTATTCCTAATGCTCAAGGTAACAAAACAACACCATCGTATGTTGCTTTTAAGGGTGATGAACGTCTTATTGGTGAAGCTGCAAAAAATCAAGCTGCATTAAATTCATCCAACACTGTGTTTGATGCCAAACGACTTATTGGACGTAAATTTGATGAAGAACAAGTTCAACTTGATATGAAACAATGGCCATTTAAAGTAGTGAGTGATGATGAAAAAAATCCAAAAATCCAAGTTGAATGTGGTGATAAAGTTAAAGAATTTAATCCAGAAGAAATAAGCTCAATGGTTTTGGAAAAAATGAAAGAAACAGCTGAAGCTTTTCTTAATGAAAAAGTCAAAGATGCTGTTATTACAGTCCCAGCTTATTTTAATAATTCACAACGTAATGCTACCAAAGTCGCTGGAGAAATTGCTGGTTTAAATGTATTACGCATTATCAATGAGCCAACAGCTGCTGCATTGGCGTACGGTCTTCATAAAGATCTTAAAGGTCAGAAAAATATATTAATATTTGATTTGGGTGGTGGGACCATTGATGTCTCAATTTTATCAATCACAGAAGGTTTAGATTTTGAGGTCAAATCAACAGCTGGTGATGTTCATCTTGGTGGTGAAGATTTTGATTCATTGTTGGTTGATCATCTTTGTGAAGAATTTAAAGTAAAATTTGACAAAGATATTAAAGAAAACATGAAAGCATTAAGACGAGTTAGAACAGCAGCAGTTCGTGCTAAGCACGATTTGTCTTTGAGTACTCGAGCTGATATTATAATAGACGCACTTGTTAATGGCATCGATTTTGAGACTACAATTTCTAGAATCGAATTTGAAGAACTCTGTGCTAAACATTTTATTGAAGTCCTTGAGCCAGTAGAAGAAGCACTTGCTAACGCTAATATTGATAAAATGGAAATTGATGATGTTGTGTTAGTTGGAGGTTCGACTAGGATCCCAAAAATTCAGTCAATGCTACAAAATTTTTTTTGTGGTAAAAAATTGAATTTTTCAATAAATCCAGATGAAGCTGTTGCATATGGGGCAGCTGTACAGGCAGCTTTGTTGTCTGAAGAAGGAAAAAAATCAGAAATTCTTCAAGCTGTGCATCTTGTAGATGTGACTCCATTATCACTTGGAATAAGAAGTAAAATAGGTGATACTAGAAATTTAATGTCTATTATTATTGAAAAAAATACAAAAATTCCATGCAAAAATATGCATACATACTCTACTACTATTGATAACCAAACACGTGTGATGATCGATATTTTTGAAGGTGAAAGATCATTTGTTAAGGACAATAATTTCCTTGGTGGTTTTTTATTAAGTGGCATCACACCAGCACCAGCGGGCACAGAAAAAGTTGATGTTACCTTTGAAATCGATGTCAATGGAATTCTTCATGTTACGGCGAAAGGAACAAACTCTGATTGCGAAAATTCGATTACAATTGTAAATAATGAAGAACGTTGGTCTAAAAAAAGAATTGACGAGATGATAGCTGATGCTGAAAAATACAGGAGCTACGATGAAAATCAGAAAAATATGTTGGAAGCTAAACATGGGTTAGAATCATATGTTAATTTTGTACAACAAGCTATGAATGACAATACTTCTAATCTTACTCCAGATGAAAAAAATAAAATAAAAAACATTTGTTTCCATACTTTAATGTGGATGAAAACAAATCAACTTAATTATGCTAAACCTTATATTGAAGAATTACAAAAAATACAAAGACTTATTATACCTGTTATGGAAAGACCAGATAGAGAAATTGCATCAGCAAAAAACCAACTTAGTAAGTATATTTTATCAATGAAAAATGGTGTTAATCATCATCGTTACACACTCAGCCAAATTGATCAAGATCGAATTAATAAAATGTGTAATCATGGCCAGTTGTTGTTGGACGACAACCTACGTAACAAAGATCATTATGTTGAGTTTTTACAACAAATGAAAAAAGAGTGTGAGTTCATTATAAACAAATCTCCATCTATCATAACTCGTATAATGAATATTTTTTTTAATTAAATTTTTTAAAAAAGTTACTACTTAATATCTTTTTTTTCATAATTTTTTTTCCAATGCTATTTTTGAATAACAATTTCTATAATTTTTTTGACTTTATAAAATACGTTTATATTACAACTTTATTATTTTCTTTTTTAAATGCATACTGTAATTGTTTACATGTTAGTATCATTAAAATTATATTTAAACATTGTATACTTTCCAACTAAAATTTTGTAATTCAATTTACAAAATAAATATGTTTGTTTTTCTATTAAATGTTTAAGTAAAAAAAGTTTGATTTTTGTGTGTTGATTTTATAACAATAATTTTTGATAATTTATTAATTATTATTAAATTTGTTTATTAACAGGAAGACCAGTGCTTTATATAAAACTTATTTGATTGTATTTTTTGTGATCTAACAACTTTATTATAACAGGTTAAAAGATAATTAAATTTGAAACTAGAATATTTTTTTATGCATTGCTTTTTTAATACAGTAGACTGAATGACTGATAAAAATATAATTCAGGATTTTAAAATGCAAGATTAGTTTGCAACTTGTTGGTGTATTCTTTTTTTAAATAATAAATGAATTAATTTATAAAATGTGTTAAAACATGAAAGTATTAAATAAAACACATAAAATAAATTCATTTATAATTCTTCTTAAATATCATATTAAAACAAGGGCCACATGGCTCATCAAAGATATCTCACCTAAATTGAAAAAAAAAAAAATTATAAAAAGGTACAACTGAGGAAAGTAAATAATAGAATAACCAGTCAATATATAAGTAAATATTATTTTAATACTGACCAATGACAATGACTAAAAAATCAAATTAATCTATAATTTTTTAAATAAATCAAGTACAAGTACATAATTTTGATAATTCAATTAGACTACTTGAAATAATGTTATGATATACGATATGCTAGTTTTTATATTAATAAATATTATCACTGTGAATATGATCATCTTGTTGGTTAAAAAATGATTCTGTTTAAATATGTTACTAAAAATTATATATAATTAATTCAAGCTAATAGAATATTCAAGTTTCAAGCTGAATTAGTTGACTAGTAAAAATTGATGTTATCAAATAAATTATCGTTGTTAGATTATATATATCATGATAAATTTTTTTGACTTTATACATAATTATTATTTATTTATTTTTAGGTCTAACTTTCTAGACATATTCTCAAATTGAATTTAACTGTTATTGCTCATTGTATTACGTATTATCTTGGCTTGAATCAATACAATCTGTTGGTTTTATTTCAAGCCACCAGTCATTTGGATAATGATATTTTTGTAGTTCAATACCTTCACGAGGAACATGAACAAGATAACCACCAAATGACTTTATTGGCAATGGCATTATCACCAATTGAGGTGGAAAACATTGAAGACTTGGTGACAATTCACAATCAGGTGGTAAAACACGTCTTGTCCATCCAACTCGTCTCATCATTCTTGTCTAGAATATATCAAATAATAAATAATTAATATCACAAATTTATTAATTTTAAAACTTAAATTTTTATAAATCATACCACAGAGTCTTCTTCAAATACAATAACTTCAACAGATGGTGAATGTTTATTATGATTATTTTCTTGTATTTTATATATTCCTGATGCATACATATATGATGCACTAAGACCATCGTCTTTAAATGCTTTTGATATCAATACATCATCACGTAGAGTATCAATTAGACACATTTCAATTTTTCTTGACCATGGTAATGCTCTACCAATGCGTACTTGACCCCAGAGTGATCCAAAGCAAAGAAAATGATTGATGCCAAGTTTTTCTAATACCAAATGTGTACTTGAAATAAAAACAAAAATGTAAACAATATATATCTCATGTTAAGTATTCATATAGATAAATTATTTAAAAATATATTTTTTATTTATACCGATGAGCAAGATTATGTAACTGTCCAGTAAATTCTTCAGGAACACTACATGGATGAGTTGGTTTTTCTTCTCGACCAAGATTATACCAGAAAACACACAAGACACATAGAAATGCAATCAACGTTCGTAATGGTGTAACACGAAAGCGTCTGCGTGGCCAAGGATTCATGTTGATTATCTTAAATAACGAAATAATAATTTGACATATGTAATAATAAATTAACAATAATAATGATAACCAAAACAGCAGTATGTACAAATGATATATACAAATGACAAAAAGTATTGTTTTTTTTTTTGATCGAATTTCTAATTAAAATTAATAAGTAAACAACTAAATTTAGCACAGTTTTATTTGCAAGTATAGGTACTTAAAGTTGAAACTAAATAAAAAGGTAATTATTATGAATATATACATGATTATGATAATTAAGACTCACTTGTAGTTTGAAGGATCCACATGTCCTAATTTTATTATTCAATACCGAAATAATTTACAAAATGTAAGTGTTCAGTCACTATCAATGTGTCATGTTTTACTTGTATTGTTCGTTAATCACTCTGTATAAACAACTAATAGTATTGTTTATTTATGTATTTTTTTCGATAACATTTGCCTACTTTATTCTGTATGAAAACTATTTATTTAACGTCATATTTATTTTTTTTGTTGTGGGATTGTTATTATTATAATATTTTGATAGGATGATCGCCATATTGACTGATTAAAATGCCATCTTTGAGCTTAATGAAAAAACACAGTGAAAGATTTTGAAAACATTGTTGAAATATTTGAAATTTTATTTATACATATAATTTATACATAAAATATAATAATAATATACATAATTTATAATATTATAATAATTTATAATATTATGAAAATATTATAATAATTTATACATAAATTAGGGTTTTAACGTAAAATGACACAACAAGAAATATTTAAAACAGTAATATAGTGAAATTTATTTATGATTTAATACAATGACTTTGACTGTGATGATATTGAATACTTAAATAATTATTATAGAAAAAAAAGAACTGTTTAAGTTGAATTGAGATGACTTTTCAGCTTATTCTATGTTCCTGATACAAACAAAAAGATTTTTATCGATATAGTTCATAATTTCTGCCCTGCGGCGTTCAAAATTTATTGAAAAAAATAGGGATAATACTAGGCAAACATAACTTGGAAAGAAGTATTCAGAACTGCTTCTACATTTTGTTAGGGCGACAAGAAACAAGTTTTCCTGCCCCGCGACTTTTAAAATTTATTGAAAAATCTGCGGATAATACTAGGAAAACATAACTTGAAAAGAGGTTTTCAGAACTGCTTATACATTTTATATCGGCCAACGTTAAAAACTAGTTTTCCTGCCCTGCGACTTTTAAAATTTATCGGAAAAAATGCGGATAATACTAGGCAAACATAACTTGAAAAGAGGTTTTCAGAACTGCTTATACATTTTATATCGTCCACGTTAAAAACAAGTTTTCCTGCCCTGCGACTTTTAAAATTTATCGGAAAAAATGCGGATAATACTAGGCAAACATAACTTGAAAAGAGGTTTTCAGAACTGCTTATACATTTTATATCGTCCACGTTAAAAACAAGTTTTCCTGCCCTGCGACTTTTAAAATTTATTGAAAAATATGCGAATAATACTAGGCGAACATAACTTGATAAGAGGTTTTCAGAACTGCTTATACATTTTATATCGTCCACGTTAAAAACAAGTTTTCCTGCCCTGCGACTTTTAAAATTTATCGGAAAAAATGCGGATAATACTAGGCGAACATAACTTGATAAGAGGTTTTCAGAACTGCTTATACATTTTATATCGTCCACGTTAAAAACAAGTTTTCCTGCCCTGCGACTTTTAAAATTTATCGGAAAAAATGCGGATAATACTAGGCGAACATAACTTGATAAGAGGTTTTCAGAACTGCTTATACATTTTATATCGTCCACGTTAAAAACAAGTTTTCCTGCCCTGCGACTTTCAAAATTTATCGGAAAAAATGCGGATAATACTAGGCGAACATAACTTGATAAGAGGTTTTCAGAACTGCTTATACATTTTATATCGTCCACGTTAAAAACAAGTTTTCCTGCCCTGCGACTTTCAAAATTTATCGGAAAAAATGCGGATAATACTAGGCGAACATAACTTGATAAGAGGTTTTCAGAACTGCTTATACATTTTATATCGTCCACGTTAAAAACAAGTTTTTCTGCCCTGCGATTTTTAAAATTTATTGAAAAATCTGCGGATAATACTAGGCGAACATAACTTGATAAGAGGTTTTCAGAACTGCTTATACATTTTATATCGTCCACGTTAAAAACAAGTTTTCCTGCCCTGCGATTTTTAAAATTTCTTGAAAAATCTGCGGATAATACTAGGCGAACATAACTTGATAAGAGGTTTTCAGAACTGCTTATGCATTTTATATCGTCCACGTTAAAAACAAGTTTTCCTGCCCTGCGACTTTTAAAATTTATCGGAAAAAATGCGAATAATACTAGGCGAACATAACTTGATAAGAGGTTTTCAGAACTGCTTATACATTTTATATCGTCCACGTTAAAAACAAGTTTTCCTGCCCTGCGATTTTTAAAATTTATTAAAATATCTGCGAGAAATACTAGGCGAACATAACTTGATAAGAGGTTTTCAGAACTGCTTATACATTTTATATCGTCCACGTTAAAAACAAGTTTTCCTGCCCTGCGACTTTCGAAATTTATCGGAAAAAATGCGGATAATACTAGGCGAACATAACTTGATAAGAGGTTTTCAGAACTGCTTATACATTTTATATCGTCCACGTTAAAAACAAGTTTTCCTGCCCTGCGACTTTCGAAAATTTATCGGAAAAAATGCGGATAATACTAGGCGAACATAACTTGATAAGAGGTTTTCAGAACTGCTTATACATTTTATATCGTCCACGTTAAAAACAAGTTTTCCTGCCCTGCGACTTTTAAAATTTATCGGAAAAAATGCGGATAATACTAGGCAAACATAACTTGAAAAGAGGTTTTCAGAACTGCTTATACATTTTATATCGTCCACGTTAAAAACAAGTTTTCCTGCCCTGCGACTTTTAAAATTTATTGAAAAATCTGCGAATAATACTAGGCGAACATAACTTGATAAGAGGTTTTCAGAACTGCTTATACATTTTATATCGTCCACGTTAAAAACAAGTTTTCCTGCCCTGCGACTTTTAAAATTTATCGGAAAAAATGCGGATAATACTAGGCGAACATAACTTGATAAGAGGTTTTCAGAACTGCTTATACATTTTATATCGTCCACGTTAAAAACAAGTTTTCCTGCCCTGCGACTTTCAAAATTTATCGGAAAAAATGCGGATAATACTAGGCGAACATAACTTGATAAGAGGTTTTCAGAACTGCTTATACATTTTATATCGTCCACGTTAAAAACAAGTTTTCCTGCCCTGCGATTTTTAAAATTTATTGAAAAATCTGCGAATAATACTAGGCGAACATAACTTGATAAGAGGTTTTCAGAACTGCTTATACATTTTATATCGTCCACGTTAAAAACAAGTTTTCCTGCCCTGCGACTTTTAAAATTTATTGAAAAATCTGCGGATAATACTAGGCGAACATAACTTGATAAGAGGTTTTCAGAACTGCTTATACATTTTATATCGTCCACGTTAAAAACAAGTTTTCCTGCCCTGCGACTTTTAAAATTTATCGGAAAAAATGCGAATAATACTAGGCGAACATAACTTGATAAGAGGTTTTCAGAACTGCTTATACATTTTATATCGTCCACGTTAAAAACAAGTTTTCCTGCCCTGCGATTTTTAAAATTTATTAAAATATCTGCGAGAAATACTAGGCAAACATAACTTGAAAAGAGGTTTTCAGAACTGCTTATACATTTTATATCGTCCACGTTAAAAACAAGTTTTTTTGCCCTGCGACTTTCAAAATTTATCGGAAAAAATGCGGATAATACTAGGCAAACATAACTTGAAAAGAGGTTTTCAGAACTGCTTATACATTTTATATCGTCCACGTTAAAAACAAGTTTTCCTGCCCTGCGACTTTTAAAATTTATTGAAAAATCTGCGAATAATACTAGGCGAACATAACTTGATAAGAGGTTTTCAGAACTGCTTATACATTTTATATAGTCCACGTTAAAAACAAGTTTTCCTGCCCTGCGACTTTTAAAATTTATTGAAAAATCTGCGAATAATACTAGGCGAACATAACTTGATAAGAGGTTTTCAGAACTGCTTATACATTTTATATCGTCCACGTTAAAAACAAGTTTTCCTGCCCTGCGACTTTTAAAATTTCTTGAAAAATCTGCGGATAATACTAGGCGAACATAACTTGATAAGAGGTTTTCAGAACTGCTTATGCATTTTATATCGTCCACGTTAAAAACAAGTTTTCCTGCCCTGCGACTTTCAAAATTTATCGGAAAAAATGCGGATAATACTAGGCGAACATAACTTGATAAGAGGTTTTCAGAACTGCTTATACATTTTATATCGTCCACGTTAAAAACAAGTTTTTTTGCCCTGCGACTTTCAAAATTTATCGGAAAAAATGCGGATAATACTAGGCAAACATAACTTGAAAAGAGGTTTTCAGAACTGCTTATACATTTTATATCGTCCACGTTAAAAACAAGTTTTCCTGCCCTGCGACTTTTAAAATTTATTGAAAAATCTGCGAATAATACTAGGCGAACATAACTTGATAAGAGGTTTTCAGAACTGCTTATACATTTTATATAGTCCACGTTAAAAACAAGTTTTCCTGCCCTGCGACTTTTAAAATTTATTGAAAAATCTGCGAATAATACTAGGCGAACATAACTTGATAAGAGGTTTTCAGAACTGCTTATACATTTTATATCGTCCACGTTAAAAACAAGTTTTCCTGCCCTGCGATTTTAAAATTTATTGAAAAATCTGCGGATAATACTAGGCGAACATAACTTGATAAGAGGTTTTCAGAACTGCTTATACATTTTATATCGTCCACGTTAAAAACAAGTTTTCCTGCCCTGCGACTTTCAAAATTTATCGGAAAAAATGCGGATAATACTAGGCAAACATAACTTGAAAAGAGGTTTTCAGAACTGCTTATACATTTTATATCGTCCACGTTAAAAACAAGTTTTCCTGCCCTGCGACTTTTAAAATTTATTGAAAAATCTGCGAATAATACTAGGCGAACATAACTTGATAAGAGGTTTTCAGAACTGCTTATACATTTTATATCGTCCACGTTAAAAACTATTTTTCCTGCCCTGCGACTTTCAAAATTTATCGGAAAAAATGCGGATAATACTAGGCAAACATAACTTGAAAAGAGGTTTTCAGAACTGCTTATACATTTTATATCGTCCACGTTAAAAACAAGTTTTCCTGCCCTGCGACTTTTAAAATTTATCGGAAAAAATGCGGATAATACTAGGCAAACATAACTTGAAAAGAGGTTTTCAGAACTGCTTATACATTTTATATCGTCCACGTTAAAAACAAGTTTTCCTGCCCTGCGACTTTTAAAATTTATTGAAAAATCTGCGAATAATACTAGGCGAACATAACTTGATAAGAGGTTTTCAGAACTGCTTATACATTTTATATCGTCCACGTTAAAAACAAGTTTTCCTGCCCTGCGACTTTTAAAATTTATTGAAAAATCTGCGAATAATACTAGGCGAACATAACTTGATAAGAGGTTTTCAGAACTGCTTATACATTTTATATCGTCCACGTTAAAAACAAGTTTTCCTGCCCTGCGACTTTTAAAATTTATTGAAAAATCTGCGGATAATACTAGGCGAACATAACTTGATAAGAGGTTTTCAGAACTGCTTATACATTTTATATCGTCCACGTTAAAAACTATTTTTCCTGCCCTGCGACTTTCAAAATTTATCGGAAAAAATGCGGATAATACTAGGCAAACATAACTTGAAAAGAGGTTTTCAGAACTGCTTATACATTTTATATCGTCCGTTAAAAACAAGTTTTCCTGCCCTGCGACTTTTAAAATTTATTGAAAAATCTGCGAATAATACTAGGCGAACATAACTCGATAAGAGGTTTTCAGAACTGCTTATACATTTTATATCGTCCACGTTAAAAACAAGTTCTTTTGCCTTGCGACTTTCAAAATTTATCGGAAAAAATGCGGATAATACTAGGCAAACATAACTTGAAAAGAGGTTTTCAGAACTGCTTATACATTTTATATCGTCCACGTTAAAAACAAGTTTTCCTGCCCTGCGACTTTTGAAATTTATCGGAAAGAATGCGGATAATACTAGGCGAACATAACTTGATAAGAGGTTTTCAGAACTGCTTATACATTTTATATCGTCCACGTTAAAAACAAGTTTTCCTGCCCTGCGATTTTTAAAATTTATTGAAAAATCTGCGGATAATACTAGGCGAACATAACTTGATAAGAGGTTTTCAGAACTGCTTATACATTTTATATCGTCCACGTTAAAAACAAGTTTTCCTGCCCTGCGATTTTTAAAATTTCTTGAAAAATCTGCGGATAATACTAGGCGAACATAACTTGATAAGAGGTTTTCAGAACTGCTTATGCATTTTATATCGTCCACGTTAAAAACAAGTTTTCCTGCCCTGCGACTTTTAAAATTTATCGGAAAAAATGCGAATAATACTAGGCGAACATAACTTGATAAGAGGTTTTCAGAACTGCTTATACATTTTATATCGTCCACGTTAAAAACAAGTTTTCCTGCCCTGCGATTTTTAAAATTTATTAAAATATCTGCGAGAAATACTAGGCAAACATAACTTGAAAAGAGGTTTTCAGAACTGCTTATACATTTTATATCGTCCACGTTAAAAACAAGTTTTTTTGCCCTGCGACTTTCGAAATTTATCGGAAAAAATGCGGATAATACTAGGCGAACATAACTTGATAAGAGGTTTTCAGAACTGCTTATACATTTTATATCGTCCACGTTAAAAACAAGTTTTCCTGCCCTGCGACTTTTAAAATTTATTGAAAAATCTGCGAATAATACTAGGCGAACATAACTTGATAAGAGGTTTTCAGAACTGCTTATACATTTTATATCGTCCACGTTAAAAACAAGTTTTCCTGCCCTGCGACTTTTGAAATTTATCGGAAAAAATGCGGATAATACTAGGCGAACATAACTTGATAAGAGGTTTTCAGAACTGCTCATACATTTTATATCGTCCACGTTAAAAACAAGTTTTTTTGCCCTGCGACTTTCAAAATTTATCGGAAAAAATGCGGATAATACTAGGCAAACATAACTTGAAAAGAGGTTTTCAGAACTGCTTATACATTTTATATCGTCCACGTTAAAAACAAGTTTTCCTGCCCTGCGACTTTCAAAATTTATCGGAAAAAATGCGGATAATACTAGGCAAACATAACTTGAAAAGAGGTTTTCAGAACTGCTTATACATTTTATATCGTCCACGTTAAAAACAAGTTTTCCTGCCCTGCGACTTTTAAATTTATCGGAAAAAATGCGGATAATACTAGGCGAACATAACTTGATAAGAGGTTTTCAGAACTGCTTATACATTTTATATCGTCCACGTTAAAAACAAGTTTTTTTGCCCTGCGACTTTCAAAATTTATCGGAAAAAATGCGGATAATACTAGGCAAACATAACTTGAAAAGAGGTTTTCAGAACTGCTTATACATTTTATATCGTCCACGTTAAAAACAAGTTTTCCTGCCCTGCGACTTTCAAAATTTATCGGAAAAAATGCGGATAATACTAGGCAAACATAACTTGAAAAGAGGTTTTCAGAACTGCTTATACATTTTATATCGTCCACGTTAAAAACAAGTTTTCCTGCCCTGCGACTTTCGAAATTTATCGGAAAAAATGCGGATAATACTAGGCGAACATAACTTGATAAGAGGTTTTCAGAACTGCTCATACATTTTATATCGTCCACGTTAAAAACAAGTTTTTTTGCCCTGCGACTTTTAAAATTTATTGAAAAATCTGCGAATAATACTAGGCGAACATAACTTGATAAGAGGTTTTCAGAACTGCTTATACATTTTATATCGTCCACGTTAAAAACAAGTTTTCCTGCCCTGCGACTTTTAAAATTTATCGGAAAAAATGCGGATAATACTAGGCGAACATAACTTGATAAGAGGTTTTCAGAACTGCTCATACATTTTATATCGTCCACGTTAAAAACAAGTTTTTTTGCCCTGCGACTTTTAAAATTTATTGAAAAATCTGCGAATAATACTAGGCGAACATAACTCGATAAGAGGTTTTCAGAACTGCTTATACATTTTATATCGTCCACGTTAAAAACAAGTTCTTTTGCCTTGCGACTTTCAAAATTTATCGGAAAAAATGCGGATAATACTAGGCAAACATAACTTGAAAAGAGGTTTTCAGAACTGCTTATACATTTTATATCGTCCACGTTAAAAACAAGTTTTCCTGCCCTGCGACTTTTGAAATTTATCGGAAAGAATGCGGATAATACTAGGCGAACATAACTTGATAAGAGGTTTTCAGAACTGCTTATACATTTTATATCGTCCACGTTAAAAACAAGTTTTCCTGCCCTGCGATTTTTAAAATTTCTTGAAAAATCTGCGGATAATACTAGGCGAACATAACTTGATAAGAGGTTTTCAGAACTGCTTATGCATTTTATATCGTCCACGTTAAAAACAAGTTTTCCTGCCCTGCGACTTTTAAAATTTATCGGAAAAAATGCGAATAATACTAGGCGAACATAACTTGATAAGAGGTTTTCAGAACTGCTTATACATTTTATATCGTCCACGTTAAAAACAAGTTTTCCTGCCCTGCGATTTTTAAAATTTATTAAAATATCTGCGAGAAATACTAGGCAAACATAACTTGAAAAGAGGTTTTCAGAACTGCTTATACATTTTATATCGTCCACGTTAAAAACAAGTTTTTTTGCCCTGCGACTTTCGAAATTTATCGGAAAAAATGCGGATAATACTAGGCGAACATAACTTGATAAGAGGTTTTCAGAACTGCTTATACATTTTATATCGTCCACGTTAAAAACAAGTTTTCCTGCCCTGCGACTTTTAAAATTTATTGAAAAATCTGCGAATAATACTAGGCGAACATAACTTGATAAGAGGTTTTCAGAACTGCTTATACATTTTATATCGTCCACGTTAAAAACAAGTTTTCCTGCCCTGCGACTTTTGAAATTTATCGGAAAAAATGCGGATAATACTAGGCGAACATAACTTGATAAGAGGTTTTCAGAACTGCTCATACATTTTATATCGTCCACGTTAAAAACAAGTTTTTTTGCCCTGCGACTTTCAAAATTTATCGGAAAAAATGCGGATAATACTAGGCAAACATAACTTGAAAAGAGGTTTTCAGAACTGCTTATACATTTTATATCGTCCACGTTAAAAACAAGTTTTCCTGCCCTGCGACTTTTAAAATTTATTGAAAAATCTGCGAATAATACTAGGCGAACATAACTTGATAAGAGGTTTTCAGAACTGCTTATACATTTTATATCGTCCACGTTAAAAACAAGTTTTCCTGCCCTGCGACTTTCGAAATTTATTGAAAAATCTGCGGATAATACTAGGCGAACATAACTTGATAAGAGGTTTTCAGAACTGCTCATACATTTTATATCGTCCACGTTAAAAACAAGTTTTTTTGCCCTGCGACTTTCAAAATTTATCGGAAAAAATGCGGATAATACTAGGCAAACATAACTTGAAAAGAGGTTTTCAGAACTGCTTATACATTTTATATCGTCCACGTTAAAAACAAGTTTTCCTGCCCTGCGACTTTTAAAATTTATCGGAAAAAATGCGGATAATACTAGGCAAACATAACTTGAAAAGAGGTTTTCAGAACTGCTTATACATTTTATATCGTCCCCGTTAAAAACAAGTTTTCCTGCCCTGCGACTTTTAAAATTTATTGAAAAATCTGCGAATAATACTAGGCGAACATAACTTGATAAGAGGTTTTCAGAACTGCTTATACATTTTATATCGTCCACGTTAAAAACAAGTTTTTTGCCCTGCGACTTTCAAAATTTATCGGAAAAAATGCGGATAATACTAGGCAAACATAACTTGAAAAGAGGTTTTCAGAACTGCTTATACATTTTATATCGTCCACGTTAAAAACAAGTTTTCCTGCCCTGCGACTTTTAAAATTTATCGGAAAAAATGCGGATAATACTAGGCAAACATAACTTGAAAAGAGGTTTTCAGAACTGCTTATACATTTTATATCGTCCACGTTAAAAACAAGTTTTCCTGCCCTGCGACTTTTGAAATTTATCGGAAAAAATGCGGATAATACTAGGCGAACATAACTTGATAAGAGGTTTTCAGAACTGCTCATACATTTTATATCGTCCACGTTAAAAACAAGTTTTTTTGCCCTGCGACTTTTAAAATTTATTGAAAAATCTGCGAATAATACTAGGCGAACATAACTTGATAAGAGGTTTTCAGAACTGCTTATACATTTTATATCGTCCACGTTAAAAACAAGTTTTCCTGCCCTGCGACTTTTAAAATTTATCGGAAAAAATGCGGATAATACTAGGCGAACATAACTTGATAAGAGGTTTTCAGAACTGCTCATACATTTTATATCGTCCACGTTAAAAACAAGTTTTTTTGCCCTGCGACTTTTAAAATTTATTGAAAAATCTGCGAATAATACTAGGCGAACATAACTTGATAAGAGGTTTTCAGAACTGCTTATACATTTTATATCGTCCACGTTAAAAACAAGTTTTCCTGCCCTGCGACTTTTAAAATTTATTGAAAAATCTGCGGATAATACTAGGCGAACATAACTTGATAAGAGGTTTTCAGAACTGCTTATACATTTTATATCGTCCACGTTAAAAACAAGTTTTCCTGCCCTGCGACTTTCGAAATTTATCGGAAAAAATGCGGATAATACTAGGCGAACATAACTTGATAAGAGGTTTTCAGAACTGCTTATACATTTTATATCGTCCACGTTAAAAACAAGTTTTCCTGCCCTGCGACTTTCGAAATTTATCGGAAAAAATGCGGATAATACTAGGCGAACATAACTTGATAAGAGGTTTTCAGAACTGCTTATACATTTTATATCGTCCACGTTAAAAACAAGTTTTCCTGCCCTGCGATTTTTAAAATTTCTTGAAAAATCTGCGGATAATACTAGGCGAACATAACTTGATAAGAGGTTTTCAGAACTGCTTATGCATTTTATATCGTCCACGTTAAAAACAAGTTTTCCTGCCCTGCGACTTTTAAAATTTATCGGAAAAAATGCGAATAATACTAGGCGAACATAACTTGATAAGAGGTTTTCAGAACTGCTTATACATTTTATATCGTCCACGTTAAAAACAAGTTTTCCTGCCCTGCGATTTTTAAAATTTATTAAAATATCTGCGAGAAATACTAGGCAAACATAACTTGAAAAGAGGTTTTCAGAACTGCTTATACATTTTATATCGTCCACGTTAAAAACAAGTTTTTTTGCCCTGCGACTTTCAAAATTTATCGGAAAAAATGCGGATAATACTAGGCGAACATAACTTGAAAAGAGGTTTTCAGAACTGCTTATACATTTTATATCGTCCACGTTAAAAACAAGTTTTCCTGCCCTGCGACTTTTAAAATTTATTGAAAAATCTGCGAATAATACTAGGCGAACATAACTTGATAAGAGGTTTTCAGAACTGCTTATACATTTTATATCGTCCACGTTAAAAACAAGTTTTCCTGCCCTGCGACTTTAAATTTATCGGAAAAAATGCGGATAATACTAGGCGAACATAACTTGATAAGAGGTTTTCAGAACTGCTCATACATTTTATATCGTCCACGTTAAAAACAAGTTTTTTTGCCCTGCGACTTTCAAAATTTATCGGAAAAAATGCGGATAATACTAGGCAAACATAACTTGAAAAGAGGTTTTCAGAACTGCTTATACATTTTATATCGTCCACGTTAAAAACAAGTTTTCCTGCCCTGCGACTTTTAAAATTTATTGAAAAATCTGCGAATAATACTAGGCGAACATAACTTGATAAGAGGTTTTCAGAACTGCTTATACATTTTATATCGTCCACGTTAAAAACAAGTTTTCCTGCCCTGCGACTTTTGAAATTTATTGAAAAATCTGCGGATAATACTAGGCGAACATAACTTGATAAGAGGTTTTCAGAACTGCTCATACATTTTATATCGTCCACGTTAAAAACAAGTTTTTTTGCCCTGCGACTTTCAAAATTTATCGGAAAAAATGCGGATAATACTAGGCAAACATAACTTGAAAAGAGGTTTTCAGAACTGCTTATACATTTTATATCGTCCACGTTAAAAACAAGTTTTCCTGCCCTGCGACTTTTAAAATTTATTGAAAAATCTGCGAATAATACTAGGCGAACATAACTTGATAAGAGGTTTTCAGAACTGCTTATACATTTTATATCGTCCACGTTAAAAACAAGTTTTCCTGCCCTGCGACTTTTAAAATTTATTGAAAAATCTGCGAATAATACTAGGCGAACATAACTTGATAAGAGGTTTTCAGAACTGCTTATACATTTTATATCGTCCACGTTAAAAACTATTTTTCCTGCCCTGCGACTTTCAAAATTTATCGGAAAAAATGCGGATAATACTAGGCAAACATAACTTGAAAAGAGGTTTTCAGAACTGCTTATACATTTTATATCGTCCACGTTAAAAACAAGTTTTCCTGCCCTGCGACTTTCGAAATTTATCGGAAAAAATGCGGATAATACTAGGCGAACATAACTTGATAAGAGGTTTTCAGAACTGCTCATACATTTTATATCGTCCACGTTAAAAACAAGTTTTTTTGCCCTGCGACTTTCAAAATTTATCGGAAAAAATGCGGATAATACTAGGCAAACATAACTTGAAAAGAGGTTTTCAGAACTGCTTATACATTTTATATCGTCCACGTTAAAAACAAGTTTTCCTGCCCTGCGACTTTCGAAATTTATCGGAAAAAATGCGGATAATACTAGGCGAACATAACTTGATAAGAGGTTTTCAGAACTGCTCATACATTTTATATCGTCCACGTTAAAAACAAGTTTTTTTGCCCTGCGACTTTCAAAATTTATCGGAAAAAATGCGGATAATACTAGGCAAACATAACTTGAAAAGAGGTTTTCAGAACTGCTTATACATTTTATATCGTCCACGTTAAAAACAAGTTTTCCTGCCCTGCGACTTTTAAAATTTATTGAAAAATCTGCGAATAATACTAGGCGAACATAACTTGATAAGAGGTTTTCAGAACTGCTTATACATTTTATATCGTCCACGTTAAAAACAAGTTTTCCTGCCCTGCGACTTTTAAAATTTATCGGAAAAAATGCGGATAATACTAGGCGAACATAACTTGATAAGAGGTTTTCAGAACTGCTCATACATTTTATATCGTCCACGTTAAAAACAAGTTTTTTTGCCCTGCGACTTTTAAAATTTATTGAAAAATCTGCGAATAATACTAGGCGAACATAACTTGATAAGAGGTTTTCAGAACTGCTTATACATTTTATATCGTCCACGTTAAAAACAAGTTTTCCTGCCCTGCGACTTTTAAAATTTATCGGAAAAAATGCGGATAATACTAGGCAAACATAACTTGAAAAGAGGTTTTCAGAACTGCTTATACATTTTATATCGTCCACGTTAAAAACTCTTTTCCTGCCCTGCGACTTTCAAAATTTATCGGAAAAAATGCGGATAATACTAGGCAAACATAACTTGAAAAGAGGTTTTCAGAACTGCTTATACATTTTATATCGTCCACGTTAAAAACAAGTTTTCCTGCTCTGCGACTTTTAAAATTTATTGAAAAATCTGCGGATAATACTAGGCGAACATGACTTTGAAGGAGGTTTTTAGAACTGCTTATACATTTTTTCTAGGCCAGGTTAAAAACAAGTTTTTCTGCCCTGCGACTTTTAATATTTATTGAAAAAAATGCAGATCATGCTAGGTGAACATGACTTGGAAGGAGGTGTTTAGAACTGTTACTATCATTTTATTCTATCAGCGCATCTTCGATGTGGTTCTGGAAATTTTTCAAATTTTGCCGGAATTCATTAGCACTATATAGTGGCTGAAGAGGTATTTATGGTTTTGCAACTCATTTTTTCCTCACTTCAAATTGTCATTGTATTGAACTTTATTTGATAACGTTTTTGTCGTAGAAATTTGCCTCAATACAGAAGGCTTATGAAACGAATAAAGTGGCATCTAATATTTTTAAAACTCCTCTATCTTTAGTTGCACTTTTCATTTATGCTTTATCCACTTTTTATCGATCTTTAACATGTGCTGGTCTCTGTGTTTTTGAGTTCAAGTTATTACTTAAGACTTTATTATTATCGAACGCTACTTTACCATTTTCCGATCAAGCACATGAAGTAGAAATAGATTTTATCATCCATTAAAAGTTGATGTCAGACTTATTTGAAAAATTTACAACCAATTAGGAAGCAAAATCAATCATTTTTATTGAAAAGTCTGATTTACAACCTTTTAGCTTATTTAGATTTCGTTTATTTTTTGCTGGGGTTGTTAAAAAAATAATGATGTTAATGAGTTGTTAAACGAAGATCAAAAAAGTTTCAGTACGATGGCTTATTTTGAAGACTTTTGCAAGCAGTCTTTGTCAGAACAAATTTTTTATTCTAAATAATGTTATTGAAATGCTTTTTTTTTTTTTTGCCGAGTTGGCTCTGAACTGATTTTCATAGATTTAATATTGTTTTAATAACAACAACAGTCAGTTATAAATATACATTGAATGTATGAATATTTGATTTATTCATTAAACTAGATTATTATTTATAAAATATTTTCATTAGTTTGTTATTTAAGGTATATATTATAACTGATTATATAAATTGTTGAAGAGTTTCAAGCAAAATTTACGTGACTAAAATACGTTTATTTTCATAACATATTTTTATTTGTTCATTCTTTTCATTATAACAACATGGTTGATATTTACGCAGTGGTTGCAAATAATATTTCTGACTAACAAGAAAAAAATATAAGATTGATCGCTAAAAAGAACATCAGATTGAATGCAAGGTAGATTAGTGGTTTATCTCAAAGTGATCTTATACATATGCTGTTTAAAATTGGCATGAAATATATTAAAGAATGAGCAGAAAGCCCAGTGTGTTATATTGTCAAAAGAGAATAGTGAGGGAACGCGAGTTGCATTTTAATGGATTTTTAGGGCACACGTTAAAGTGTTTTGTGGATTCCGGATTGGTAAAAAGCGTGGGCGCGATGGCCGCATTATAAGAAAAACAAAAGAAGCCGACTAACACACGACAACTAAAATTCAACTAAGTATATATTTCTGAATACTTTTGTCAATTGTATTTGACATAAGTATGGTTGTTGATATTAATTTTCATTTTGTTTTTTTGTTTGTTAAAGAAAAACGAAAACGATTCAGTAATTTTGAGCTGATCTGTATGAGTGATCCAAAAAAATCCAGAAAAATATTTTAACCAGGGTGTACATTTGTATGATACAAAATATTCAATAAATAAGTAAACTATTAACTGGGCTTTTCCAATATCAATATAAATGCTCATTCAAGTTTTTCATAGAATTTTCTTTTTTATATAAAAAATACTATCATCTTATGATGACTATATATGTTTTACAAAAGGGCGAAAAAAAAAAAAATGGAAAAAAAAACTCACTGGTTTTTATTCCAGCCCATCAAACATCATAGTGCGTTTAATTTACGTGTTTTCGCGAGTTATTTTCTTCCCATTCTTCACATTATTCTCACTGGTGTATCTATGCATCCACGAAAAAAAGGGCGATCAGACAGGCCACATCTCCGTATACAGTAATTGTTTGTATGTGTACATGATTTTACATAGGGTAGAAGAACATGGAAAATAAAGGGGTTTGAGAAGTTGCTATGGTGACAACAAGCACCCCTATATTGCCCAATCGCTGAATTTTCGTCTAGATGTTTTCGTCACACAATATCCACAGAGATATAGTGAGATTGATAGAAAATTTATTAAGTTAAATATAATTGAACAAATTTATATTTAATTGTCCGTATATATATTTTAATATTATATTATTATTCAAAAAATATAATATTTCTAAATAGAAAATCATTCGAAATAAACAAATATAATAGTAGTACTTTTTAGACTTATATAAATATTTTCTCAATGCAAATTGTTTAACAAATTTTTATTTTGGATATAAATATTTATAATTCTATGCAATATATATATATACATGTTGACAATATTGTATAAGAATAAAAAAAATGTATAAAATTTATTGTTTAGCATAATACCGTTTTATTAGCAAAGAGCGAGGGGGAAGTCACTCCAAAATTTAGTGTACACCAGATTACAGATTACCGGTAATCATGTAATCTTTCTAATGATTACATAAGATTACTTTTTTTTTGTAATCACAAAGATTCATAGTAATCTTTTATGATTACATTTAAAATTCAAAGATTTCAAAGAGATTACACAAGATTATTGAAGATTACACAAGATTACTCATGATTACACAATATTGATATTCAAGTATTCATGGAAAACAAAAAGAAAATGGTTCTCAAAAAGATAGTCATTATATCTCAAAAAGATTGTATTATATAAACACACAAATATTTTATAACATTTATTGAATTTTTAATATTTATTGAAATTTTTACTTAATACTATTACATATTTAATTTTTTTTTTCTTTTTTTACGTTCAACGCAACAAGCTTATAAATACTATTAACCATATCAGTACTTATAAAAAATTTTTGGTTTTTTATTGTAGGTTTTGGAATAGTACAAAGATAATGCTCTATTTTAACATATGTATATATTTTATCACATGGACTCAAAAGACCATTGTCATCAAATGAGTACCAGTTACTCAAGCAGCCTATCCCTCTCTTATTTGTTATTTGTTTCTTTGGAAACTGTTTTTTAATATTAATTATTTTTACTTTTATTTTCTTGAATGAAATTGGGGCACTTGGTGCTGAATAATCTCTAGTGCGACCTTTTCCTGTTAGATATGAGAAAGATAATATTCGCCCGATTTTGATTAACTTTTCTTGAGGTACTTGAAAGACACACCATTCACCAATAAATATTTTTTCAGCTTTGTTTATTTGACTCATACCATCAAACGTTTTCTCGCAAGTATTTGCAGGTGATGGTTCTTGCACACGTTGCAGACGATCACTGCTGAGTTTTTTAGTTCCTGAACTAAGCATCCAACACAGCGTTGATTTTTTCATATATTTTTTTTTACCATTAGTATTGTAAACTTCTACAAATTGACTAGTAGTACTTAGTACAGTATTTTTATCACGTTTTTCATATGTTTTTGGATCTAAATCATCTGATCCTAAGATACATAAATCTTCTTCCAACTCTTGTTTCTCTGTCTCATTGTCATCTTGATTATTATCAATTCTTTTATATTCAGACAGTGACTGATTATTAATAATAATATTATTATTACTGTTTGTTTTATCAACATCACTTTCATCAACATCACTTTCATCATCTGAATGATTAAAATCACAATTTTTTAGTATTTCTGATTTATTTTTTATTGTATTATCTTTTGGCTGGATTAGTTTTTTAATTATCAATGATGCTGAAGAAGGTTGGATTGACTCGAAGGATACTATCATACCCAAAGATTCACAGTCTTCAAAAGCTCTTTTTCGAGCAGCTGCAACTGCTTGAAGTATTTCACAATCATTTGGAAGTTCAATACTTGCCTCTGATTCAACCATTAAATTTTTTTCAAGAGCAGAAACTCTTCGAGAATTTGTAAATTTATATTTGTTACTTAATTTTTGCCTGATAGAACCTTGAAAATCGATTCTACGAATTTTCCACATAAGTTCTAGTATGCTGAAATTAACTACAGTAGAATTGGTACTTGTCATTGATCTGGCTGCTCGAAAAAATGCTTCACAAGTCTGACTATTCCACAACCAAGGAAAAAAATAATTTTTTTTCTTGTCTCGTAAATATCTTATAGTTTGAATCATAGCATGACCATTTATCTCTAAACAAGTATATGTGTTGACAGAAATAAAATTTTTTGTTGTTGAAAATCCATTATCTTGGAGCCACTTCATCCAGATACGAAACACGAATATACTGTACCATATATCACTGATTCTTTGAAATGGAGATAATTCTTTTGATATAAAAGCAAATACAGCTAGTCTAGATATTTCTAAATATCGCACAGTAGCTTTACTATCTGGAATATTTTTATCAAGTAAAACGAGAACGTTTGGTGTCCAAATTTTTTCAATAGCACGATAATTCATTTTGTCACTTGAGTCAATATCTGAAAGAGATAAAAGGTGTTGATCTTTACTGACATCTTCGATTAACGACTTTATATCAGTGGGTGATACAAAATAATTTCCCATTGGAAGCACAATTGATGGTTTTAACAAACGAGTTCTTAATTTTGTTGCAATATGGATGTGATCTTGTACACAATGGGTACATTGAATTTTATTTTGATCACCAACAAAAAATTCATTCCAACAAATGGTGTTATTTTCAATCAGATGTAAATTTTTAATATGTGATGAATTTTTTTTTTTATTTTTCATCAGATGATCTTCAACTTGATGAGTTTCAACTTGATGAGTTTCAACTTGATTTGTGTTAAACATTTTGCACTTCATAGTTTTTAAGAGTCGTGTATCTCCATCTGAAGAAAAACCAAGTACATCAATGCCTTCTTGTTTTGCTTGCTCTTGAATCCAGAGCCACCGAGATGTTACGTTCGTACATGTAAATTTATTATCTGTTCCAAAGACTGCTAAACAAAATGAAGGAGCATTGTTTGCCATTGGTTGAGCCATTATAGTGTAAGCATTAGCAGCAATGGTTTCTTCATTAAAATATTTTTTTATCACATATGCTGATGTTGCTGGAAAAGCATTGACAATTGGGACTCCGAATTCATTTAGTGGTAAAACAAAACCAGTGATGGAATTCCAAGATGATGCGTATTGTACTCGTCCTGTAATTCGTGTTGCATCTTCTGACAACCATATTGTTAATGGATATTTATTGTCAATTAAATATTTTTTCAATGCAGCAAACCGGAATTCTCCTTCTTTGATTGTTTCTTTGGACTTATGTACCATGCGCTGAACTGTCTTGATGGAAGGAAGTCCACTATTCATGTTTAGATTTAATGTATTATACAATTTTGGTCCTCCAATTAAGTATAAATATGAAGAAAAATTCTTGAGTGAATTGTCATCAGTTTTAAATCGATGACCCCCTTTTTTTTTATTTAAATTTTTTTGTGATACTTCATAAATTGTTGTTAAAAAGCAGGATGAATTATCTGTAAATTTACTATTTTTATTAACTGAAGTATCAGTAGTATTTTTATTTTTTTCAGTTAAATTTCCCATCGCAATTTTCAGACTTTCTTGTAATTTAGTATTTTCTCTTATGATTGTCTCCAATTTATTTAACAATGGAAAATAATCGGTGATTCTTTTCATGGAAACTTGACAAGCAAATAATTTTCTTCGACGTCGATTGAGTCGGCTGTATTTAGGATTTTTCCATTTTGTCAAATAAGACGTATTATTAAAAGAAATTTGTTTGAGGCCATTGGAAACAAGGAGTCTGTTGGGCCTCGATGTCAGCTCCAGATTTAAAAATTTGCTTCGTTGCCACTATTAGTTTTGCTCTTTTTTGCACTTGATGTTTCATCATTTGCTAGTTCTCTCTCAACCTCGTTATTTTCTATTTCAAGTGGTCTTTTTCGGCTAGAAAGACAACTCGAGCTTACAGCAACTGGATCAAGACGTTCAATTATTTTTTCAACACAACTGTTGTTTTTTAATTGTTTTTTGTGAAGTTTAATATGGCGATAAAAATTTGAAGTTATCCATCTATTATTAGATCTCAACAAAATAAATTTACTTGAACAAGATTTGACAGGACAAGTTACACTTGCGTTGTACTCATTGTTATTATCCAAATTCACAGTAGTATCAATAAACTCACAGTTTTCTAACTCATCTATTCCAGATTGATTTTTTACCCATTGAATTATAATTTTACTTAAATGAGTCTTTTCAGATGATGTTGATAATTGACTTTCTTCGCTCGTATCAAGATTTACAGCTTCACTTGAATTTTTTATTGATAAATCAAGTTTTCTGGTGAAGACTTTTGAATGTGCTTCAAGTTTTTTTTGCTTTTTCATATCATTTTTTATATATAATTGTGATGATGAATCAGCCTTACACTTTGCATACTCAGCTATGGATTTAATTAATACTTTTTGTCCAGGTAGAAAACGAAATTGTGCAGGTGTCTTTGTAAAAAATCCAAGATAGTTTTGTAATTCATTTTCTGGTACAACAATTGGTAAAATTGTGCCAACAGTTTCTTGCATTTCGTCTAAATGACTATCTATGAAACCACGCCATGCAATAATATTATTAAATCCACAAAACTCGAAAATATTTTTCAACATTGGACAAATCGTACATTGTATTCCTGCCTCAAGTTCTTCCCAAAATTTTATTTTTTTGTTGACATTGTCCTCAGCATCTCGCAACTATATATACAAAAAATTGATATTAATTATCAAACATAAATTAAATATATGAATAAAATAAAATAGTTTGCATTTTAAGATGACAATACTTTTGTATAAACATTGATAATAAAATAATTCATATGTGGTTCTAACCTCACTTTGAGTGGGATGTTATTTCAAAGAAAAAATACCAAAAGATAGAGATCTACGTATAAATATTATTTTTTTATGGACTTACTTGTGAATTTCCTTGCTCATCACTCATTTTAAATAGTTTATTATGTATAACCATGTATTAGACACTATATTTATCGAGATATATAAATCAACAGAAAACAACACACAAATTGCGCCAAAACGAATGAAAAAAAAAATTTACTATACTACATATGAGCAAGTATACACGCGCATGCGCGATTCGGAGGAGAAGCTTGGAAGATTACTGAATTTTCCTGTAATCATATGGAGATTACAAAAGATTACCGGAGATTACAAACATAAGACGTAAGATTATTAACGATTACATGAGATTCTTAAAGATTATCGATGATTATAAAAGATTACAAGAGTACTTGAGATTACAATGATTACACAATTTTTCTGTAATCATTTCTGTAAGATTACAAGAGATTATTGAAGATTCTTCTCTCGATGTACACCAGATTACACAAGTGACTTCCCCCTCGGCAAAGAGTATATATTTTTCATTTATTTTTATAGTTTATACTCATATGGACGTTGACTGTCACAATGCAAATTTATAGTTTGACGCTTATCATTGCCATTCAATCTATCTTGACGTGTATGTAATGTCAGGAAGCTCAGCAGATACTTTATTCGAAAGACGTAAGACATGTGGAATGTCAAGAAGAGCAAATGCCGTCGCGGCTTTTACGACATGGACGGATGGATTGCGTCTTATTGTATGCATATTCCAACAGCTGGACACCATCACTTTGAGTTTGCAATCATTTTATATACATATAAATACTTGAATTGATAAAAATAATATATAAAATAAAATTTTATACAACAGACTCCTTGAAATATATTTTTATATAAATTTATTGTATTTTGCATATAATATTTTAGAGTATACATATAATATGTATCACATTTTTATATATATTTTTTTTACAAGTATGCATTAATTATACATGCTCATTCACTCTATCAATCACCAATCGTGTTAAGTATTTCAATTTGTTATGTGTTATTTGACATATTGGAATATAAAATGTTTAACATAAATATATACGCAATAAAATATTCATGTATAAAATACCAATGAGTAAAAGATATTCAAGTTTTGGACTTGAGTCTCTTACAATCTATTAACAAAATGTAATTTTATTTTTTATATATAGAGAAAAACAATTTGCGAGCTTTTTTCAACCGAAATATTGAAAGTATTTCAACCGCAAGTAAAAAAATCAGTCAAGTAGAATCAATATACTTAAATCTAGTTTAAAATATATACTTTGACATTTGTAAAACATTCTTTTTAAATTGTTGCACTTTTATGTTAAAATTTGTATATTTTATTTCAATCATATAATTATGTTATTCATAAAATAAAATAATATATTAACACATTAATTAATTAATTTAAATAAGAATTAAATTATCCTCGTGGCAGTGTATTATTTTTTTTATTTTTTATTTTATATTTACATAAACAAATCTTAAGATTAAAAAACGTTTATATATTTGAATATAACTTAAACTATTTTTATATAAAATAAATAAAAAAAATTTTTTACAATTTTATAAAAATGATATACACGTGCCAAATTAAATTATATATTTTTTAAAATATTTTTTCATATTTGTCTTTACAATTTTGGACTTTGTATCATATCTTTTATCTAATTTATATATCCAACTATTTATTAATCATTGAAAAATAAAAAATTAATAAAATAGTACATGTACATATCTAAAAATATATATATTTGGAAAAGATTTTACTTTTAGCAAATCATGTTCATTTTGGAGTAGCTGTCTTCCACGTGTAGCAAAAATATCAAGATCAAAAATCAGATGGCTTAATTTAGATACATCACTTTGATTTATATAACTCGACTTATTTACTTAATGAATTATGTTTATCAGAGCAGTCCCGTGTCAATGACGTGTATACAAAAAAATTTTTCCATTTTTTTTTTTTTTTTTTTTTAAAATTAACAAATTTAAAATGCACATTACAATGATAAAAAGTTTCGTTGCATGTCATAATGTAATAATTTTTCTAACTTGCTAAAAAAAATAAAATACAGTGAATGTGAATAAAATCATACTTTTAAAATTTTAAAAAGTATATTATATAAATTTCAGGTAAAATATAATTATAAATTTTTATAACTCAATAATTTTTTTTCTTTTAATTTTCTATTAAAAAAATATAAATCTTTGTATAAAAATAAAAAAATGTATTCAATTAAAAAAAAAAAACAAACTTATACAGTATAAAATATAAATTGTTGTAATTAAAAACAAAAATTATTAATGAAATTATTTTCTATTAAAATATATATATATATAAATTTAAAAATAAATATATAAAATTTATGAAATATTATAATTTTTATTGGTTGTACTAATCAAACACAGAGATTAATTTATCAAAGATATAAAAAAAAAAAATAAATATTAATATTATTATATTGCGGAAATAATCAAAAAAAAATTGGTCTTTTTATTTCCCACCCCCTTTTTTATGCGTGTCTCTTAAATCTCATGCTAACTCAAGTAACGATTAGTATTACTTAGCCGTTCATTGTGCGATATACTCCTCAAACTGTAGTGTCTTAAAAGAAAAAAAAAAAAAAAATGTAAGTATAATTTAATAAATTAACAATTGAAATTAATTAGTATACAAGTTATAAATTAATAAACAATAAATTACAAAATAATATTAACTGATAATTAAATTGATATTTATAAATCAAAATTTAAATGAATAAAAAATTATAATATTATAGTAATTAAAATAACAAATATAAAAAATTATTTACAGATGATTAATAATCTTATTAAATTGACATTATTGTTGGTTGCAACAATATATTGCATAAATGCATTACCTACAAATTATCCACCGGGTGATATTAACATTGGTTTTGATCCATGGAAACTTGATATTGAAGAATGGAATCCTTATAAGATGTTGAGCATACCAAAAATAATCAAAAATAGAAAAGTTCAAGAATTTATATTTGAACATTATTCTAATGATAGCAATGTAATTTTGGATTAATAATTTACTTAAAAAAAAAAATTGAAATAAATATTTTACATATTTATAAATTAATTTTGTTTTTTTTTTTTTCATTTCAAAATGACTGTCATCAATCATATATTAAGACAAAAAATAAAATAATAAAAAAAAAAAAAAACAATATAAAATAAGTTTAAAAATATGTATGATGAATATTTAAATATATAAATTTTTTTTTATTTGAAATTAATTTCAATCAATAATAAAATCTTATCATGAAAAATGATTTTTTTTTTTATAATATATATTTTTTTTTGTTTATTCATTTTTACAAATATATTTAATTTTACACAATATAATATTATAGTGTAATAACTCAATTGATTTTCTCATATAGTATTACAGTGACATTATTTTTATTTTAGAAATTATTATAGGAATGTTGAAATCATGCTGTCTAATTCTCAGATCATTTTGTGTCCCATATCAAATGATCCAAGTAACCGTCGGCGTTTTATCTGGCGATTTGCACCCTGTTGTGAGGGGCCACAGTCTTGTTTCATGTTTATACGACCAGTTTTTTGGTTATTTTTTTCTAAATATCAATGATACTCATCTTTAAAATATTTTTATTTAATTATCCTCAAAAAAAAAAAAAAAAAATTAATAAAAAATATGAAAAATACATATTAAGATTGCGCTGTTTCAGCATCATTTTATATTTCATATATAAAATAATGTTCTATTGAATTTTTTTATTATCATATATTACATTAATGTATGTACTTATGTGACGTCATATTTATCTCGCACGCGCTTCAACAAATTTTTAACGATTTCAAAAATTAAAAAAAAAAAAAAAAAATTGTTTTTTAGTATACAATTATAACACCTAAATGTATATATATATATATATTATTAAAAAATGTATTTGTAATTGTAAATCTAACTCGTAAAAATTTTTTAAATTACATATACTATCAAGAATATTAACTGTTGATATAAAAAAAGAAAAAAAAAAAAAAAAAAAACCCTTGATGAGATAAGATAAGAAAAAAAAGATACACAAAAAAAAAAAAAAAAATTGAATTTTATAAATTAAAAATATTTATCTGTATAATGATAGATCCCAGTGGCGCCATGACATTTTCATAAATATATATAAATAATAATAATAATGAGTAAAGACGAACGACCTCATCATCTCACTCTGTTTTTGCTTTGCATAAACAATGAAGACAAGTATTTTAATGAAGACATTCCTTGGGTGTTTGCCACGATAAAGACTGCAGCCTCTGTTTCTATCATCTGATATAGAAGACTTGTCGTATCAACTCTATTTTATATTTTTTTTTTAAATTTTTTTATAAAATTACAAATTTACCTGGTTAATTTTTTTTGTCATTATGTCATCTTGTTAAATAAAATAAGTTTGGATAAATTAATTTTATGTAGCATTGATAGCTGTGACAAATATTAAATCAAAAAAAAATAAAATAAATAAATAAATAAATTATATGATTTTTTCTATTGGTTAAAATTGATCAAGGAGTCAATCTGATATAAAAACACGATAAAGCAACCCAAAAATAAAAAAATAAAAATTATCAAACTGGACATACATCTTACCCCTCACCACAGGAGACGTGTAAAGCATACTGTTACAACGCATTCCATTATGACTTGCGAACATGAATTTTTGGATTCAAATTAGATATGTATAAATTTTCCTTGTTGGTAATCAATCTTATCTAAATTTTTTTATTTTATTATATTAACATGTGTATATGCAAGATCACATATATATAAGAAATTAAAATTGTTTTTTTTGTTTTTTTTTTATAAAAATTTAATTTTAATTTGCCTACTGAAAACTTATTGAATGAAAAAAAAAAAAAAACCAATAAATTTTGACAGGGTCATGATCTTTTATTTTATTGAGTAATCTGTTTTTATTCTATTGTATTTCATTTAAATTTTTTTCAATTGAACGCAGTTGGATGCAGGGTTGTGTCTATACCACACTAGAATTTATAATTAATTTTCGTTCACATATATATTGAAGGGGAATAGACAAGTGCATGACTACCACCTGCCTTCAACCCTCTTTCAACAATCGTAAAAACTCATAAACTTATAAATAAAAAAAATAAAAAAATCATTTGTTATTTTTTAATGTTGAGTGTATACTAATTTTTTTTGGGGGAATATAACAACCCCTTATTTATTGAATGAAAATTTTTTATTGATATGATTATTTACACGTTGATTTTCTCAATGAAATAATTTTATGCTTCAACAGAAAAAAATAACGTTTAAGAAATTATAATTATTTATGAATTTTATATAAAAAATTTTATTGTTAAAAAAAAATTTATTTTATATAAATTTATAGTTGAAAAAAAAAATTTTGAAACTATTCAATTGAAATTTTAACTATATAAATCATCACAATCCGCCCATATTGTCTTGTAATTTTTTTGATTTTGTATTTTTTTTTGGGTATCTTACGATATGATTTGTGGATTTTTATAACACACATTCTTACAAGATCGCGCATATGCGATCGCACGCTGTCACAAATAGGGAAAAACCAGAGACAGGAAACCACGTGAAGCCCACGTGTAGAGACTTCCTTTCTGTTAAAAATTCTTATTCAATATAAAAGGGGGTGTCATCCCCCAAATTGATACATATACATTAAATTATTTTATAGACAATGGATTATTTTTGAATTGTTAATTTTTTACTTATAATTTGTGTAATAATTTCTACACGATAACATCTACAATTTTTTTCAAAACAATGTTTAGAACTTTACTGATACTTTGATGTATATCATCAAATTTTTTTCAAATTATTTATGTATATTGATTTAATAAATTTTTTATCATATACTTTTAAATCACTTTGAATAAAATACAGCATGAATAATTTTAAGCTTATTAATATTTTATTTATAGTATTAATGTCTAATAGATATATAAAATAAAAAAATAATATCAAAGGTATACAAAAGATTTGGTGACCAATTTTATATTAACTATCTAAATTTTTTTTCAACAGCATAATATAGACTCTAAATTCTCATAAAAATTATGATAATTAGCATGGGTTTTTTTTTATTTAAAAAAAAAATCCCACGACATCTTAAAATATACTTACGTATCTGAAGAAGTTGAAAATTTAAAAATAATAAAACAAATAAGATTTTATGTATATTCATAGTATCTGATTTATCAGGATAACTTGGAAAGATCCCTGGTGTAGAAAAACCACAGGAGTTCGTTTTGATGACATTCTTTTTCATCAGGTGAATTAAACTGGTTGATATACTAAATATAATATAACTAAAATTATTCATTTAAAAAATTAACTAAATGTTAGTTAATTTAAAATAAATAAACAACAATGTTAAATAAATAAAAAATACAAAAAATTTTTAAGATATCCAGTTAATGATAAATTTAATATTCTTAACAGTGATTAAACATTAGCTTTATAATCAATTTGATTTTTATTTTTTTCTTTGTTGATAATTTTTATTATTTTAATTGATTTTCTATCTAAAAGATTTGATGATAATAAAAAGTAAATAAAACCTTGAATTCTTTGACTTGTTGATATAATTTTCTAAATCAATGAAAAAAAATCTCTGATAATATGCATTTTTTTTTTTGTTGTTATTTTCCGGAACAAATGAATTATCATCTTATCAATCAAGTTATTGAAATTTTATCAGTATATTAATTTTTATATTTGAGTAATAGCATCAATCATGTGTCATTTGTTTCACAACAATGATGACTATATAAATCATTATTATCATATTTTTTAACGAGTTCATAATAAGACAATGTCACGGTCAGGTAGTTTAATTATTTTATTTCTTGTGATTGGCTTTTCAGCTGCTGCAATAAAAAATGTTGGATGGTGGAAAAATACTGTATTTTATCAAATATATCCAAGAAGTTTTATGGATGCAAATAATGATGGGATTGGTGATTTAAATGGTATAAATTTATATATTTAATTTAAAGTATTAATCATTACCTTTTTTTGTTTATTAATTTAATTAATTTTTAATTAGGAATAACATCAAAATTATTGCATATTAAAAATTGTGGTATTGGTGCAATATGGTTGTCACCAATGTATGCAAGTCCTATGGTTGATTTTGGTTATGATATATCAGATTTTCGTGCAGTACATCCAGATTATGGTACAATGGCTGATTTTGAAAAACTCATAGCTGAAGCAAAATTACTTGGAATTAAAGTAATATAAAATAAATTAAATTATCTTGATTTTTTTTTTTTATTTAAATTTAATTAATGATAATTTTTAATTTTTAAAATTAAGGTTATTCTTGATTTAGTACCAAATCATACATCAGATGATCATGTTTGGTTTAAAGAATCATTAAAAGAAGGTTCGCCATATAAAGATTATTATATTTGGCGAAAAGGACTTGGACAAACTGATGATTTAACAACTGATATTGGAACAGCACCAAATAATTGGCTCAGTGTTTTTGGTGGTTCTGGTTGGACATTTAATGGTACATCAAAATTGTGGTATTTTCATCAATTTCACAGAAGACAACCTGATTTAAATTATCGCAGTCCATTAGTTCGTAAAGAAATGGAGGTAAGAAATGTTTAATTAATAATTGTTTACTTACAATAACTGATTACTATTATCTCAAGTTGTTTTCTCATAACGATGAGATGCTTATCGTATAACTCAATGTTTATTGTTGCAATATATAAACCAGGAAATATATTTTTTTTATGCTGAAACATTATATACTCATTTATCACATATATATATAATTTTTATTTTTATTCAACAGGATATAATTACATTCTGGCTTAGTAAAGGTGTTGAAGGTTTTCGTGTTGATGCTGTACCACATTTATTTGAGATTGAAGATCTTGCTGATGAACCACGTACATTTTCACCACAGTTTAAATCAAGTGAATATGATTATCTTTATCATCCATATACAAAAGATCAAAATGAAGCATATGAATTAGTTAAAAGTTGGAGAAAAGTACTTGATGATTATGCAAATAGAACAAACACAGATGAAAAGGTTAATTATTTGACATATATAAAATAATACTTAATAGTATTTTCTTTTAATATTAAAATGTGTTTTTTTTTTTTTAGATTATGATGACTGAAGCATATACTTCATTGATAAATACAACAAAATACTATAATTTTGGAGCACATGTACCATTTAATTTTAACTTTTTAACTGAAGTAAATAATTCATCAAGTCCTGCAGATTTCAAGAAAGTTATTGATACTTGGATTACAGAAGCAAATAAAAAAGGAGGCGTATCAAACTGGGTGGTAAATAAATATATAATAATATAAAAATAATATAACAAATTAATTTTAATAATATTTTAATATCCCATGTGTTTTTATACAGATGGGAAATCATGACAATCCAAGAACTCCAACAAGATATCCTGAAAGAGGTGATCAAATGAATATGTTGTCTTTAATTTTACCAGGTGTTGCTGTTACTTACTACGGTGAAGAAATTGGTATGCTTGATAAGTCTGATATAAGTTTTGAAGATACCCAAGATCCACAAGCTTGTCAAGCTGGTAAAGATAAATATAAATCAAAATCTCGTGATCCAAATCGAACACCAATGCAATGGGATGCAACTGTTAATTCAGGTATTTTAATTATTAAAATTTATCAATAAATAGATTAAATTATTGTTTCACATTTATATCATGTTATTGGATTTATTTAAGGTTTTAATAATGGAACAGAAACATGGATTCCTGTTCATGAAAATTATGAAAGTCTAAATTTAGCTGCACAAATGGCAGCAAATTCTTCGCATTTTAAAATTTATCAAAAATTAGTTAATTTAAAAACAAATTTAATAAGTCTCAAAAATGGAAGTGTTGAAGCTGTTGTATCAGATGACAAAAAAGCTTTATCTATAATAAGAAATTCAAATAGTGAATCAGTTGTATTAATTATAAATTTTTCAAATACTGCAACAGCAACTGTTAATGTTGCAAATAAAATTTCAATTAATTTATCAACAATTGCAACAGTTAATATAACATCACTTGGATCATCAATGATTGAAGGGTATGCTATTTTAAATTTTCTATAAATTAATTATTTTTATAATATATCTAACTGTTATGTTTTTTTTATCAACACAGTTCTAAAGTGGATCTTAAAAATGTTCAAGTTCCTGCAAAACATTCAGTTGTATTAATTACAAGTATTAAAAATCTATAAAAATAAAACTGATATAATATTTAAAATATCAAGTGTAAATTTCACTTTGTTGTTTTAAAAAATTAATTAAAAAAATTATAAATAATTAATTGTTATTATTTATATTAAATTCTCATTAATAACTATAACATCGATAATTTTAGTATGCTTATAAATAAATTAAGATTATTAAATATAATGATTTGGTATTTTCGAAAAAAAAATATATATTTTTAAATATTCTTGTTTACTATAATATATAAAAATGATAAATATTAAAATTTATTATCGATTAATACGCGTTACGTTAACTCATTTATATTAATAAAAAAAAAATATTAATTTAATGTCTATTTCTTTTCTAGTTAACAAGTTGATAGTTAAGTTATAAAAATTTTTTTAGTCAAAAGCACATCAATGTTAAACGATATTAAACCTATTTTATATGGTGCAAAAATTTGTGGTTTATTTCCTTACAAGATAATTAATAATGGTCATTCAATAATTATTAAAAAATGGGAAATTTTATATTCTATATTAATTCTTATGTTCAGTGTTTCTGTTCGAGGATATTTAATGTATTATTATACAAAACAAATTGGTTATTCAAAAATTCCAATTTTTTTTATAATGAGACATATTTTAAATTTGGTATTAGGTGTGTCTGATGGTATTGTAACACTTTGTAAAATAAAACAGTTTAAAATATGTTTCAAACATCTAAAAACTTATGACAAATTATCTAATTTTAAATATAATAAAAAACATTATCCAACAATCAATGTGATTCGTTATTTTTTGATTATTATCATATTTATTTGGACTGGTGGTTTTTATTTATTGTATTTGCAATTTAAAGATCAAAGATTTTATTTATCATTGCTGATAATTGGATCAAATATAATTATTTATATGCATCTTTATAAATTTGCAAGTATAATATGGATATTGTATCGTCGATTTAATCATTTGTATCAATTAATTTTATGTAAAAGTAAGATAAAAACTTGACTTTGCTCCCAAAGAAAAAAAAAATTAATATTCGCGTTATTGTTTTTTTTTTAGATAATAAACAAATTTTTATAAGTATGATAGAAAAAAGATCTAGTAATATTACAGTTGAGGATGTAAGATTGATGCATTATAATTTATTTAAAGCAGCTAAAAAATTAAATAGTATTTATTCAGTTGAATTTTTTATTTTGGTAACATGTCATATGACTAATTTGGTGTATCAAGTTTATATAGTTTTGGAACAAATTAAAAACAACAAAAGTTTGACATTTAAAAGTTATTCTTGGCTGGGTATATTGTTGGCATGTTTTCATATTCTTATATTAACAATTGCTTGTCATTTAACAAGTTGGAAAGTAAGTTAAATTTATTGATCAAAGTGTAAATATTATTATTGATATATAAATTTTTTTTTTTCTAAATTAATGGCTGTTTTTACAAAATAAATTTAATAAATAATTAAATGATAAATAATAAATAAATAACCACCAATGTCAAATATCTAATTGTAATTTTTATATAGGCAAACAAAATATCAGAAGAAATATTTTCAGCATATTCATCAATAAATAATATAACTCAGGTAAACTCTGTCATATGAAATGAATAATAAATAACTAAATAATTAAATAATAAAAATAAATACTATTTTTTTTCAAGAATCATCCAAGAACAAAAATTTATTTTTATAAAAAAAAATTATATTTTACTTCATTGGATGGACTTTTCAATGTTGATCTACCACTTTTAATGTCGGTACGTTTATAATAATTAAAAAACGCAATTAATTATTAATTTATATCAAATTTTTGATTGTAATAATAAAATTAAAAATATTTTCAGTTAATCGGGGCAGCAACGACATTATTGGTCGTGTTATTTACTTAATTGTGGTATGAAATTCGTGACATTTTTTGACACTAAATATGGAATTGTAAGTCAAAAATTGAGGTCAATAATGACATCTGTATTATTTAAGATTGAATATTTACTTGATGGATAAACAAGAATGTTATAAATTACTTCAAAACATATACTTTTGTGTCGATTAAAAAATATCAAAACCTGTAAGAAAAACAGAGTTATATTATTAACATCTTGCTGTAATAATTTTTTGTTTTTTGTTTTTGTATAACTATAAAATAAAATAATCCAATTTTTTAACACCAAGTGCTTAACACGTTATTGTAGAAATATAGTTACATATAATCCAATGATTCAATGATGCTATAAAATATATTGACTACTAAAAATATTAAGTAGAATATATTTCTAAACTTAAATTTTTTATTAATTTCAAATACTCATTAACAAGCAAATTAATTAATATTTTTCTACTTTGTTTACTAATTTTTTTTTAACAAAACTATCACATATAATTTGAAAAAATATATAACCAATATTTAATTCTTAAATATTTATTTTCACACAATTTCTTTCAGCTTGATAGACTATATATATGATGATGATGATGATGGTGATGGTGATGGTGATGGTGATGATGGTATTGATGATAATGATGATGATTAAATGATAGGCATTTTTTAAATAATAATTTGTGCATATATATGCTCAACAAGTTTATCATAATTTTCAAGGTGCATATGCAGATTATGGCATGTTATTGATAAATAAATACATTCGTTCGACAATTTAAAAAATTTCACACATTGCACACAATTCACTCAATGTGAATAAGAGTTCTTTGAACAACCAATTAATGAATCAAGTATATATATTTTTATTATCATTTTTTTTTTTTTACTATTTATATATTTATTAAATGTCAATTTTTTTTATTTATTTATTTATTTTTTCATTAAAATTTAATTTATCCAACAGTCAATTTTTTTTTTTAGATCAATGGTATGCACAAAGAATCAATTCTCATTCAACTTAAATGTTAAATACTTAAAATAATTAGGTAACACTATATACACTTTTTTTATTTTTAGTTGTTTTTTTTTTTTTTTTTTTTTACAATGAATAAAAGTTCATCAAATTGCATCCATATTATCCATATCTTCATTTCTAGTTATTTATTTATTTTTTTTTCTCACTCTCATTAAATAGTTAATTCAGTCGAACAAACAAATTGGATTGTCTTTCTTCGTTGTCATGAGGATACAATTGTCTCTAGAACCAGTAGAGGTCCTTGGAATCCTGAACCTGCGGATCCAGACCTGAAATAATAATTAATCATTAGAAACTGTAAAATAATTTTAAAAGTTAATTTTTTATAAAATAAAAAGATTAACAATTTTTAATCAACAGTTATTACATTGGTCTGACATTGGACATTGTTGTATTTTTGCCATTTTTGTTTTCATCAATATACATTGTTGCTTCTCGTTTATATTTTCAACTGTATTTATAATCATGATATATATACATTTCAACAAGTCTTTTTTATTTTGCAGATTATCTCTTGTGATAAAAAATAATAAACAAAATGAAATAAAAAAATTAAGTTTTAAATATTCTTTATCATAAATAATGATCAACTGTATGCAATGATGCATAGATACATCCAGATATATTTAAAAAAAAAAATAAATATAAATTTATATTGCTTGATGTTTATTAAATTGGCATTTATATACATTTCAAGTGCCACGTGTTGACGCGTGCTTGTTCTACCTGAGTTCTCATTTATGCGAATAGATACATATCAAACAATAATTTTTTTTATAAAACGGATGCTAAGATTAAATAGGTTATTGAACTTTTTTAATAGAGTATTTATCTGATTGATACACGTGTTATCGTTTGTTATGTTACCAGCTTCAAAAATATATACATATATATTTTGTCATTTATATTTTGTTTTTTTTTTTATTTATTTATGACAATATTTTATAATATATCTTTATATATATGTTACTAATTATATATCATTTTTGTTATATTTATTTTTAATTATCTTTCATAAATTTATAAACTGCAAGTAGATATATTGAGTATATATTTAAAAACAACTATACCAAACTTTTGGTAATTAATTACTTTTGAAAATATATATTCAAAAAATATCAATTAAATTTAATTGATAATAATTAGATGCTTCAGTTAAAATTATTAAAAATTCAACTTCCAAGTTTGTAAACTTTTTCAAAGTACAAGTTTATCTAAGTTTACTCAAGATAATTTAATAAAAAAATTTACTAAAAAATAATTAACTTAAATATATTGTTTATTAATTTTATTTTTTATTTTCAATAAAAATATTGTTTAAAATTGATTTGTAAATATAAAATTTATTCATTTGTTATTAATCATACACGCAGCAGTGTTATTATAAAAGTTACAATATATATATATTTATACCAGAATCAGAAAGACAAGAAGATAAAGGATGACTTTGTGACTCGACAAATAGAAGCAATACTGTCTGGGTTAGCCAAACACCCTATAAACCTAACAACCCTCAAAACACAGAGAAAGATAATAACGACCCTTAGAGGTATTGCCCATAGAAAATTTGCCTTATATTTGCTGTGTATAAATACATATAACACCCAAACCATAATCCCTATTATTTTATTTTTTTTTATTGTACATATTATAACCGAGAAATTGAACAGTCAGAATAGAACATTGTTCAGAAGTAATTTATCATTTTGATGGGTTTTATACTTCAATTTTCTGCAAATCAACTGGTCACACGAAGATCAAAGAATTTATTATTTTGTCTTGATAATTTTATCATTATTAATATATGATTGATCAAATTGATTTATCATATATACTGTAAATTTACAGTAAAATAATTATGAGCTTGCAAAGATGAATACATATTATAGAATATATGATATTAAAATATTCTATAATATGTATTTATTAAAAATTTAACTCTTGGTTGAACTACAAAACTTTTTATTAATGTTTTCAAATGGAAAGAAAATTTTACCTCTTTTGTAATGTTTTTTTTTTATTGTTTTTCTATACTTTTCCAGTTGAGTTATTTTATTTATTTACTTTTATTTTTTTTATCATTATTATTTTTATTATTCATTTATCGTTTTCAAGAGCGACTATGAGAGTACAGGGGTTGCAAGTGAAAACCATTGTAATGACCCCTATCAGTAGGGATCATGACTCCCTGTGTCGAAGGTGGAATTCAATAAAACCGAAGAACGCTAGTACATCAGAGGGAAGAAGATAAAAAAAATTAAAACAAGGATAGTGAAAAAGACCCTTTTATTATCGATAAACTACTATTAATATATAGGTATATATATAATTTATAAAAAAAAAAAAAAAAGTAAAAAAGAAATTTAATCTATCTTCAAGTTTATTTTCTTACTCTAATTTTTATTTTTCAACAGTTCAAATATATAGTCAAAGTTTAACTCAATTATATAATTGATTAAAAAAACTTGACAACTATTTTTTCACTGATATAATTTAATTGTTTTTTAAAAATAATATTAAATTAATAATATTTTATATTTTTTTTATAAAAATAATATATCTAAACTTTTCACGCAGAAAAAGCTTTTTTTTTTTTTCATTTTCAGAACGTTTATGCACCCTTATAAACATGAAAATTAATTAATTTTTTTTTTTGGCACATACAGACAACCTTAACCAATGGAAATAAATAATATATGTGACGCTTGAATATATATTAAATCTAGCGAAAAATTATTTATTTGTATAGTCATGGTGTTTTATAAAAAAAAAAAAAATGTATCAAATTTTTTTTGTCATATGTATATAAAGCTAAAAGTTTTTATGATTATAAAAACTATAGACTCAATATGAATGCTAGCATAAAAAAAATTTAAAAACTAAAAACAAAAATAATGGAGCTTTTTTTGATCAAGCAATTCAATCAAAATAAAAAAGCTCACTGTTTTTTTTTTTTTTAGAAAAATTTCACTTTTTATTTGTTGTATAAATTGTTATATATATTCTCAATCGATTTTGCTGAATATATATTTTAAATTTTCAGAATTTTTTCGTATTTAAATATATATATATACAAACGAGAATTTTTTTTTCCAGAAATTGCAATTATTATATATATATTCTGGATGAGTGACGTTAATTTGGATTTAAAATTGTTAAGTAAATAGACTTGTTTCTTAAACAAAAAATAAATACACATATATACATATATATATACATGACAAAGACTTTTATGAAGAGATCGATGTAGCTGTACATAGTGACGGGCTACTTGTATTCGGCCACTCCCTCCAACAATACTTGCTGACCAATAGAAATGCTTGGTTGGCCATCCCCGGATGAGTTTGTTTGCATCACTGAGCCGCATTGGAATATTTTTTATCTTTCTCTTTTGCACGATACTTTCAATGACGTCATATTGTAAGTCGCCATTTTCAAGTCGCGTGCCAACATGGTATGATAGTTATACAACTTTCCTTAGATTTACTTTGAACAAAGTTTCTTGACCTCACGAATAATCATTGATTTTTCCTAAAAATTTTTTTAAAGTTGCAGCTATTTTAAAAAAAAAAAAAAAAAAAATAATGCACTGTTGCTTTTTGTTATTTTTCAATTTTATATATTTTATATGTTATATAAAAGTATATTGAAAAATAAATAAAAATTAAAAGTATAATTTTCCAATATTTATTACCTTTCAAGTTTATTTTTACAAGAAAATTGAATAAATGAATTTTTATTGAATTAAAATTTTTTCTTTTTTTTTTTTTGTGAATTCTATATAACCACTATATGGAACATCGAGATATTATATGACAGAGAATTAAATTTACTTGCATGAAAAGAAGGTATTCAACTCTTTAAAGCAACTTTTTTACTCAACTTTACCAAATATCGTTTTCGGCAAAAGAGCTAACACATAAAACGAGGTGATTGCATCTTTGGTAAGTCTCACGTTTTATTGAGGTCTACTTTTTTCATCTCATAAAATTTTTCATAAATCATTTATGTATACAAAGAATTTTTTATAATATACAGAAACAATTTTAAAAAATTATTTTTATATATATAAATGATAATTTTTTAAAAGTGTTAAATTATATTTGGTTAAATATTTTCAAATATATAATAATTAAATAATAAATTGAACATAATTAATTAATTGTTTCAACAAATTATATTAATTTCATTGTCAATAAAAAATTCATTGTCAACATTCAAACACCAAGTGACCATAAAGTCTAATACCAACAAAATATATATTTTGATTAACAAGGAATTTATCGATAATGAAAAAATTTATCTATTAATTTAGTCTACTTAAAATAGCGATATAAATGTTTACTTTATTTGTAATCAAAATATGTTTGTTATTTTGACTCAATTTGTCAATATATCATATATTTATATTGATTCTGGTAATGTTTGTTGTTGCATATTACATGTACAAATACTTATATGAGTTGTATAAAAGTGGTATGTATACATTTGATCAGGAATATAAAAACGTGTGGAAACGACATTGATAAATAATTCATGAAAGTCATATTGAATTTGTCAATGATATTGATGATTTGTACCAATAATAAAAATAAATAGTATTTTGCCTAGAGCAAAATTCCAATCAAAATAAAATAAATATACGATTGAATGATGTAAAAAAAAAAATATATAAAATATAAAAAATAAAATAACAGAAAATACGTCGAAACCATTGCGGTGTATATTTAACATTGTCAGTAGTAATTGGAATTTATTTCACTTAATCACGTTTAAACGACAGCTGATTTATTCTGTTCAAGTTAATTTACGCAATTATATAATTACTTGTCTTTAAGCGGTGAAAAGACAGAGTAAAATATAAATAAATATATATATATATACAGTAAAGTGGTATCAAGTTGGTAAAGTACCTGAACGAGCATCAACAATCCCTCTACTCTGTTTTGTTCGCAGTAAATGCTGTACCTATATTTTCCAACATCAAATATTTTCTGTCTATACTGTAAACACTTGAAAAACCTGATAAAAATTGTTTTATTATATTGTATATATATACTTCAATACAAACATGCCAATAAATTACTTTTAGAATTTAACTGTAGATATTTATCAATATGTTTATAAATATTTTTAAAAAGAAATATAAAGAATCAAAAGAGCTTGACATTATGTATATTGATAATTAACACTCTACTGATCATATTGTTGTTTTGATAAATTAAAATTCATTTTGAGCTTTTTTATTGGAACTTGAGGCGACGGCGATCATTGTCAAGTGCTATGATGTATACTTATTGTATTTTCTTGGTAATATAGTAAATCTTGTCAAGGTGATGAATTAGTTTTGCATTGAGCTGAAGATATGCTGTAGTTGTTAAACTTAAATTCCTTGGAAAATCAAAGACAACAGCTATTGTTAGTTTGAAATATCCTAGAACAAGACACATCACATCTAGCAACAAGCATATATAACTGCAGTAGCTTGGTAGTATATATATTGTATTTCATTTTGAAACCAGTCTGAAAGTGATCCAATATGTTGACAAATGAAATCAGCTCATTGTATATATAAGCAAGCCCATTTTTCGTATACAATTTAAAAAAAATAGGCAAAAAAGAGATAGGTCAAAAAAATAGCTGACTGAAGGATTGTATTTTTTGATTAGTAGTTTGATGGAAAACCAGTGAAACATTGTGATGCTGACTCTGAAAGCAATTATTGATTTTAAGTTGAAAATATATAAACTCTGTTTAGTATGATGATCAGTATGATCATTGACATTTGTTGACAATGGGTTGACTCAATCAGTATGCTGTCAATTGACAAATCTGACAGATGTTTTTGTAATGTAAGCTAGTCAACTCTTCTATACATCATATGGATATATGACTATATGACTTCAAATAGATGACTCACTTGACTAGCCAGATCAAAGATAAGTTGTTAGTAATACAGGTGTCAGCTATTGCTTCAAAATACAGAACAATTTCTAAAGCTCAATTGAGCATAATTGATTGAGATTCAGTTGACATTAAGTTTGCACTCAAAAGTATATACACATATAAAGTCGTCCAATCTTACTAACAATGCACCAAGTTATTCAAAGTCAGTAAATAGTTGAAGAATTTTTGTTTGAATAATATTTTGAAACAAACTCTATATATATACAGTAAATGTTTTATAAGAATTGATGATTTCCGCAACAAACGATAAGGTTAATTTATAATGGTATTAAAAATATACATTTAAAATGAGTTCAATGATAATTTATCAATATAAAATGACTAGGTGCTAGTATCATACACTCATGATGATAGTTAAAAGAGTAGCGCAAAGAGAAAGGAAGGATAAGAAATCAGCAGTAGCGCACGCCAGTTAAATAGTGAACGTTGTCGGCATTCCACTAAGTAAATTCTTAAGAACCCGTTTGGTTGGATAAATATATTTTATATCTATATACCTATAACAGCAGTATCGTGAAAACTACTCTCAACGTCGTGTTTCAACAAACCTAAACGGGTGTTGTTGCTGTCGTTTGCAACGTCAACGTGAAGACACGATCTTGTCGGCTTACTGATGTTGTTGAATTGTTAAAACAATACATACACATACACATACAATTTGATATATACATATATATATAATATAGTAAAAACAAGTTACAACTTTTGGACAAACTATATAGAGGATTCATAGTGATATTGAGATGATTTTGTACCAAACGCCCTTTTTGGCGTCAGTTAAATTACATCTACAATATTATACTGGAAATATACCAAAAACACATATACTCTTTTGTGTTGATGGCTATTCATTCTCTCTCTAGATAATATATATATACGTATAAATTCAAGTACATGTATTTGAATTTGTGTGTGTGTGTATATATTCGTGTGGGAAAATATGGATCGAGGGAGGGTCAAAGAGTGTTGAAGGAATGGCTGCCAAGGGTTGGATCAGTGACACTCGCAAGAAGAAAATTATACTCACTATATATAACCGTTGTGACTGATATCGATTTTAAACTTTCTTCCATTATATTCAAAATTAAAATTAAACATAAAACAAAAACTTATATTTTCTTGGTAGTTTAATATTTTTAATTGATGGAAAATATACATGTCATTGTGCGATTTAAAAAAAAAATATTTGTCATGAAAATATTTAAATAATCAAATATATATGATAAAATATTTTTTCATATATTTCTTATTTAATCTTCTTGAAAAATTATCAATTATTATTATTATTATAAAATTTTTATATTTTTTATAAAATAATTTTTTTCAAAATATATTTATTATATTTTAAATAAAATCATGTAGTAAAAATAATTGAATACAATGAAAATTTTGACAAAAATAAATAAAAAATTAAATTAAAAAAAAAAAAAAAAAAGGCGGATATAGTAAAGCAGTATGCAGTAAAAGCATAGGCGTGGTTATATACAAATAGGGGCGTGTCTTTGTATGTTGTGAAATGAATATTGCAGACAGCGCAATAACAGCTGCATTTTACTGTGACTTATATATATATAATACGCGTATACATAAACTAATGTTTTAATCCATGGATAAAACAAAGCAATGAGGAAAAAAAAAATCAAGAGAAAGAGAGACAAATAGACCGACAAACAAACCAAGTTCATGAGAAATATATCTATATGTATATATATGTATAACTAAATTTCAATTGAATAATAATATTAAAAATATTTCACTGTTGCAATGAATATTATCGTGATTTTTAATATACTTTCTATACTCGTCATTTATTCCCCTATGGTTTTTATATTTTTTTATTCAATTTTTATTTTTATTTTTTTCTCCATATTCGCACTAGCAAACTTGACATGCGTTCACACTTGTACAGTATGAATTTTTTTTTGTTATATATACACATTGGATGTAATAGTCACCCACCTCATAAACATTTTGTTTTTTAAAGTCAGATTTTAACTTGGTCTTTTGTTCTCTTGTCGGTCTTTGAGTTTGTATATGTATATATTCAATGCGACAGTACATGTGAATATGTATTATGTATATATGTATATATAAAACTGTCCAAGCATTGCGATAAGAAAAATTAAAGGTGCTTGAGGACAACTTTTTCGATCATCACCCGGTTGACTAACCGGTTTCTATAATTTACCCAATACAGCCTTAAGTCTCATTGTACCCCGGGGGAGCTTGATCGATCAGATAATCTTGACTATGATATTAAGTCGTTATTTTAAAAAAATCACCACATACCAATATACACTGTTTAACAAAAAAAAAAAAAATACATTAGATCAATATCATATTTAACAATTGTGATGATTGATAAAACCTATATGATTATTAATCATTTATAAATTTAATTTTTAATTATATATAACTTTTATTTTTCCATAATTTTATATAGGTTTTTTTTTTTTTTTTTAATTGAAAAATTATTATTTATATTTTTAAATTTATCTAATATTTATTATAATTTATTTTAATTATTTTTTTTTATATATAGAATCAATTTTTCTCATGGCAAAAATTTTTCTTTCAACTTATGTCTTAAATATATATAAAATCATGATGAAGAATATAAAGACCCAAAGACAGTTTTTTTTTTTTTTTTTAAAAAAAAACTTCAAAAATGTTTATCATCGGGATAAGAAGAAGCGGGTGCACAACGAGAATTAAAGGGGAAAAAGATGCCTTTTTGCGAATATGTCTGAAGCACCTCAACAGATGAATTTCGAGAGAGAATGAAAAGGATCAAAAGAGAGTCAAAGATAAAACAAAATGTTTTACGAGGACTCGCTCTTTACCGCATGCTTTTTTTTTTTTTTTGTTCTTTGGGACCGATCATTTTTGATTGTGACTGTGTATGTTTATATATTATATATATACGTGAGAAAGGTAAAGGACAAAACTGGTAAAAGAAGGGAATGGTAGCATTGATATCGGTAACCGTTGGCGCGCGGGGCCCCCATTAAGCTTTTATTAATTGCAGGATCTAAGGGACCGCCCGTTCGTTTCTTGTTGTCCTCTTTATTTATAATATAACCCGACCGCCATTCTATCCTTGTTTCACTATCAAGAAACCATTCTGCCATACGAGATCACTAAAGTTATATCATGATGCCACAAAGATATATATATATATTTATATAAAAAAAAAATCAGCAGCGAGAAAAAGAGAGGCCAGTATATACATTTTTAATAATGATGAGAAAAAAAAAAAAAAAAAAAAGTTGTTTTAAATAAAATAAAAATGAAAAATAAGTCGTATGTATTTATAAAAGTATATATATATATATGTGTGACTGTTGAAAGAGGTTTTCATATAGACAGTGCGGCAAATGTTTGTTCCCGCGAATTTAAAACGATCATCGGTGATCGATTGTCGTGCGGCATCTTTCTTAATATCTCAATGTAGCGATCTTGCCGACTCGATGAGAGCTCACATGAACCCCATTTTTTTTTTAAAAAAGTATATATGATATATGTAGATTTACAATTTATATTTGTTATTGCTAATATATTTTTATTTTTTATATAATTTTTTTAGTGAATTGGAATTATTGGAAATATGCAGGGGAGCTTTTATTGTTATTAGGAAAATAGGGTCAACACCACCCCAATGAAAACAAAATATTAAATTTGACAAAATAATACTTCATAAAGCTAGTATATGGGATGGTGTTGTTGATACTTTTACCCCGGGCTTTTTCAATTTTTATCAACTGATAATTGTTGATACAATATACAATTTATGATCGAGCATTCTACGTCAAACTGGACTATAAAATTTTGAGTATATTTTTGGAATTGATCAAATTTTTATGATACAAATACATAGAGTTGATATTGAAACATATGGTGGTAGTTCAAATAATTGTAATATTCATGAAAATATATAATAATTAAAAGCAATCATTATTTTAAAATATTTATATGGACATATGTCAATAGATGACATTCAGCTTACCAAGTTTTTTTTTTTCAAAAACATATTGTGGTAATAAGACAAAACTGACAGCTATATTTTTTATAAATTTAAAATTATAATAAGATACAATTGATGACTAAAAATATTCACATGGACATATGGGGTTTTGATAGTTGATATTGTTATGATAACCTTACTTGTTATATTAAAAAAAAAAAAAATAATAGTTTATATATATATATATGATTTTATATTCTTTTGTTTTTGACTTTTAATTGATTCTGAAAAAAATTTTTTTTTCTTTTTCGTTTTTTGAATTTAAACTGTCTCATTTGACGAAGAATGTCTGTCATAAAATATAAAAATAATATATATATTTTTTATTTGTATACGAACCAATTCTATAATATCTTGCTATTTTTATCTACAAAATGAATTCATTATTTATTGATTTTTTTTTTTGATTTAACAGAATAATAATTAATAATTATATATTATTAAAATATTTTTTAGATTAACTTTATGTCCAGTACTCACCAGTTAAGGGTGCATAGGGACCATGGGCATATGGGGGTGCATTTGAGGCGTCAACAAGTGACTGTGATGGTGTTGGAGCACTCCAGTCTTTGTAAGATGCAGCAGCATGTGCATGATGAGCAGCATGATGAGATGAATGATGTCCAAGACTCCTGGCGCCGCCCAACAAAAGACCACCGTAACTTGCGGCTGCCGCCATATTGTGATGATGATACTCATGTACAGCTCTGATAAATTATTTGTAATAAATTTTTATATTATTTTTTTTTTTAATGCAATTAGAATTTTTTAAAATATTATTATCAATTTGAATTTGCACCTGTGATGATACTGTGGATAATGAGAATGCCATGGATCTGTTGGATATTCATAAACGTCTCCAGGATGTTGACTATTCCAAAATGATGGTGGAAAATTTCTCGTTGACATTGGTACATTTTCTGTAAATAAATTAATATAAATAAATAATATATTCAAAGTATTTATTAATACGTATATACAAAGAAAAAAAAAATACAAAAAACAAACAAAAACTGGCTTCTGATTTACTGGTATGAAAATAAGAATTTGTAAAACTTTGTAAAGTCTATACGTTAAAAAGATCTCACGGGATATCGTGATGCATGTTTTACAAGTTGGGTCCACTTTCAAAATCACATGCTCTTTCTCAAGCCATAAAATTTTCGAAGATTTCTCTCTTTCCTATTCTATTTTTTATTTTTTTTTCTGACAAACAACCAAAAAACTCAACCGCGTTTCTTCCGGCGATATAATCTAACCCGTTTTAATATATATATATAAATTGTCTTTGTTTGTTGCATAGCTATCGAACATTATCGTTAGAAACGTGGTTTAAACATCAAAGCCCATAAACCTTGACTTCTTTTCTCTTTAATTTCATTGATTTATTTTTAATTTTTGTTTTTATTTTTCTTTTTTTTTTTTTGAGATTGATGACGCATTGGATATTGTAATCCGCCAAAAGAGTATAAGCAAAAGGCAGCGAATAGTGCGACACGTCCAGAGGAACCAAGAAGTCCAGCAGTCCACATTGTTTCCCACGGATGGAATGCAGGTCTTTGAGAGTATTGCGGGGTTATTCTTTTCTTCACTGGTTGGTAAACGAGGAAGGGTCCAGCTTGAAATATGCTTCAGAAGTCTTGTTGGTGCGAAAGGCTCAAGCACAGGGCAATCTTGGCGATTGGCTTTCCACCTTCTACGTTAACAAACACACATGCTGAATAATATACCGCATATATATATATATACATGTATAGCTTTCAACAAACCATTTTGAATCGAAAATAAAAGACAAAAAAAAAAAAAAAAAAAAAAAAAAAAGTTTATATATGTGTATATTAACTATCACGTTAAATATTGCAATTTACTTTTGATTTTATATAAACAAAATACTATCACAATAGTTTTTTAACTCAATCATTATAATTTATTATTATTGATTATTGTTATTATTTAGTTTTATATCTCAGAAATATACAACCAACTCTTAAAATTTATTAACGCAATTAAAGAAACAGTGTCGATATTACTCACTGCAAAGTCGGTTCTTTCTTCTATATACTTTTATTTTATTTTTTTCTAATAAATTGGTATATTATTAAAGCTTTTTATATATATAAAACAGAGAAAGCCGTTTTATTAATGAGAGTTACATATAAAAAATTGAAAATACAAGAATCAACATTTATTTTACAATTGCGTATATATATTATATTTTTGTTTGCAAATAAATAACGTATATTTTTTTATATAACAAATTAAATGTACATATACGTTTAAATAAAAATGTTTTTTATGAATAATTTTCTTTGAATAATAAGAGATACGCATATTTATTTTTTTACGTGGTGGAGCAGTCAAATTATCCTGTAAAATATTTGATTTTTTTAATTTTTATTTAAAGTAATTATTTATTAAATATATAATTGATTGTAAAATCGATTTTATATTAAAATTATTTTTTTATCTTTTTTTTTGATAATAATATTTTAAGTGAATTGCCTTTCGGACAGAATGAATCATGGTTGTTCTCGTTATTGTTGATGGGTCTTGGTACACGTTGTTTTATGTGGCATTGAGCCAAAAATTTTAGCAACTATATAAAAAATATTTCGGCACTAAGGATGATGGTTATGCTTAGACGTACACCAAAACGATTCGTCAAATGCCAAGTTTCATATATATATGGTATATAGTTGATGTAAAGAAGTAGTAAAATAATATCAGTGGGCTAGATTAATGTTGTGGCGCGACTGCATGGCTCGTTATACCGATTTGCAGAGCTTTTTTAGTTTTTGTAAGCTTGGTATGTATGAATGTCATTTTGATGATGATTTGCATTGCTTTAAACTTATCTTACTTTGAAAAAAATAAAAAAAAAAAACAAGTTCAACTTTAGTGTACTGTTCAAAAGATTATAATATTTGTATATATAACTTATTTAAACAACTTGGGAGTTTTTTAACACGGACTTTTAAAATGAAGTGACTGGGTGTTGGACAAGATAAAAAGGGTATTAGTATGTATGAAACTTGACGGAACATAACACGACATATCATGTCAAGTAATTGCTCTTTATGTCATTTTTCTACTTGGCTCAGTGACATTTTGCCACTACTGTTTCATGCGGGTGTTAATTTGACTTTACAATGCGTAACACCATGCTCAATTTCACTGACTTGATATTACTTTTTTTTTATCATTAATTTAATTTTTTTTTTTCATCAACAATATATTATATAACAATAAATTTATCAATCAAAAAATAGCATGATTTTATTTGCGACGAGTTTGTGAATTAAATGTTATCAAGTCTCAAAATATTTCGATTAATCAATAATAGTTTTAATCATAAATATAATATGTTAATAAATAATTTTCACTGGCAATAAATACTACTAGAAATCGTTGTGAAGAATAAAAAAAAAAAATAATAAAACAAATACTTGTTTTATATACACATTTTTTACATCTTGGTTTGTTCAAGTTTTATGTGAAAGCTCTCAATCTTTTACTGGTATAAGTTTATGCACATTTCATTATAATAATATGAATATATATATTATTCAACTGTTGCATAAAAAATAAATCACAATAAAATGAAAAGTTTATTACTTTGATAAAAAAAAAAACAAATAAGAAAGAGAAAAAAAAAATATCTCGTTTGAGTAAAATATCCTTAAAGTAAGCACATAGTAAACTCCAAGACACGTAACAATTAGGTCGATGCCGTCTTGAATTCTAATCAGGCTAGTGAACTAAACTTATCTTAAATTTGTTGATGAAATAAATGTGGTTTTAACGATACCAATATAGTCACAACTGCTGATTTCTTGCCAAACTCTTACTTGGTAACACTCAATGTAAATTTTTTTTTCATTTAGTTTTTTTTTTTTTTTTTTCCCATTTTCCCTTCAATTCTTATAAGCTTTTTTGTTTTTATTTTTGCTTGGTTTCTCTAATTTATATTTATATATGTATTGACTATTGATATATATTCTGAGTTGTTGTATTTTTTTTTAATACCTTGATTTTTCAACTTCAAAGATTTTAACTCTCAAAGCACGGATGTTACAATTCTTATTGTGCTTGTTAGCGGTGTCAAAGCTAATGGTGTGCACTTTATTACTCAGTTTTACAGATGGCTGTTAAAATTCTGATCATGACGGTTTGTTCATCATGAATTTTTCTTATACTTATCCAATAAATATATAAATAATATTTATATAAATAATATTTTATATATATATATAAAAAAATGTATACATATCCCAAATGGCATTTATCTTTGATTGTGTGATATATCCTGGATATATATTTTATCATCATAAGTCAACGCAGCTATATAGTTACGATTTATATATTATATATATAACTCAATATAATATACGTCTACTATTTTCATTGTATTATTATTATTAAAAAATTTCAATTTACTTTTTTTATAGCTTACAAATAACTACCCTCTTAAAATCATTTACTGTTTGATTGAAATTACAAGTACAAAGACAAATATTAAAAACAATTTATAAATATTAATAATTTAAATAAACAATATATAAAATATAAAAAATGATATTTTATACCTTTGATTTTGTCATGAGCTAAAGCACGTTGAAAATGTTCTTCAACTTCCGTCGCTGCATCACCTCGATAATGTGTAAAAACAACACAATTTGCATTAACATATTGTGCTCTACTTTCACCATCATCTGAATCATCAGCTGTCGTACCACCAATACCTAAATTAATTAAATAATTAAAATAATATATAATTAAAATTTACATATATTTAATTTTTTATAATATATATATATACCATCTACTGATCTATCATCATCAAGATTTCTTGAAGGTTGACTTGAAGTTGTTGCTAAAGGAATTCTTGATTGAGGTGTTTGTCTAGGTGATGCTGGACTTGGTGCTGATCCAACTGAACCAGCACTACTTGGTTGTCCTTGAGGTACATTTCCACTAACAGCACATAATTCTAATCCTGCTGCTTCTAATGATCTTTGATGTACATTCAACTGAAAATAATACACTGTGTGTTGGTATGAAAATTATGTAACATTTTTTTTTTTTTAAATATTCAATATATAAAATATTGCTTTGAAAAAAAAAATGATTAATAAACTAAATTAACTTTTTTAATTCATAATTTTATTATTTTTTTAAACTTCAAAAAAATGATATACATATCATCATTACCACAATGAAATTCTCAAAATGGCAAAGTTATTTCAAAATCGTGACAAACTATTTTAAATCACATGAAAAAAAAAAATTAAATTAAAACAAAATATAATTTAAATAAATAAAAATAAAAAAAAAAACATAGTAAAAGTTTAACTGGTCAGAATTTTGTCATCACTTTATAGTGGAGATACTTTGATGAAATTCCCGAAACGATTTAGAGTGCTCTCATGTCAACATCTATACAAATGGGGCGTTATGCCAAGAGTCTAGTGTTCTATCTGTAATGTAACCACTATATAAATAATACAGTGATATTATTATATTGAAAAAAAAATTAGTCAAATTCACCGTAAAATTCTCTATAATTTTTTTAAATATAAAAGAAAAAATATCAGTAATATTTATTGCAAAGTTTTATGTTGTGCATCAAAATTTACTTTTTTTTTTTCTTATCATCTAACAAAGAAATTTTATATTCATTTTAAATACTAAAAAAAATCAATAGAAAATCATGCTTATATTCTAAACAGTAAATAGCTGAGGAATTTTCTAAAGTAACGCATGTTATTTTCTCTCCGCAAGTAATTATATGTTAAATTTGAAAATGTAATTTATGTATTTTGTATATTTACAGTTGTTGATTCAACTTTATTCAGTCATTGAACAGTATAGCTTTTGTATTATTTTATTTTCATCAACGAGTTTACTTAAAAAAAAAAAATTCATTGAATTTAAAAATAAACAAAAGAAACAATATATTATCTTGTACACAATAGAAATACGCATGTTTGATTCTATTTTATCGACAAATTTCATTGTTTAAAATATCAATTAAATTTTAAATTTTATATACAGTAGTAAGTAGAATAAATAATTAATCTATATTATAATTTATAAGTTGAATAAAAGGATGCAATGATAAAATTTAGATGATGCTAAAATAAAACAACACTCAGACGTTAATGCATTTTATGTCAGTATATATTTCACAAATCCTCACGACTTTATCGTTGCTATCAATCATCAAATTAACTTTTAAAATATAAAAAAAAACAAAAATGAATAAATAAATAATATCACTGAGTAATTAACCTAAATAATAAAACTTTTATGAAACATCATCACAACAGTTATACTTGTCAAACCCTTAAAAACATACCTCCAAATTTTTTTTAAAAATTAACAAATTTATTAAGATTAATTTTTATTGACAAGTTCATTAAAATATCAATACATACAATTTCATTTTGAATAGCATATTTTAAGCAAAATTGAGTATTACATATCTACATATATACAAACATATATGTAAGAGAAATAATCATAGAGATAAATTTTATTGAGCGCATAGCAACGCCAAGCATCGTTGTTCATATATATATATTGTGTCTTTGTTGTTCTTGTTTTGTACTCAGGAAACAAATAAGGAGCAACTACAAATAGCTTTTAGACTATGCATTTCTCAACCCTCAATTTTCAGTTTGCCAATGGACTATCTTCGTCATGACTGGTTGCAATGAGACCAAATCGGACGTAATGCTTGCAATTCATTAGATCCCAGCAATGTAAATGCCACCATGCGGTCATAGAATTCCCAAAAAAATTCTTTTTTTTTTTACATTTTTTCATTTTTTTTTGTGCTACAATTTCTGCTCGATATATTGGCCAAACTAAGTATATTATATAAAATTAGTCAATTATTTTGCTTTGGTATGTTTCAATTATTTACTATGATATGTATGTGTTGATCATTTTGTTAACTAAATTTTATTTTGACTTGAAAAATGTAAAACTAATATATCATCGTTTTATTTAAAGAATTATTTTCCGAGGTAATTCTGGCATTTATTAACTGTGTGTGCTTTTTTTTTTTTCTTTTTTTTTTCTTCATTAATTTATATCCATCAGCATACAGTAGGTTTTGTTTTGTCTTCTTCATTGTCGGCTATTGTTGATATTAAGATCATGAGCAAGTTATAAATTCAGTGAACGACTGAGGCGTGTATGAGTTACGTGTATATATATCAAAGATATATACTGTAAACCGACAAAGTAAAAAATAAAAAATAATAATAATAATAAATAAATTAGAAAATTTTATAAAAAAAAAAAAAAAAAAGATGAAAGGCAAAATGAGCTCTTTTCGTATTGTCTGCTATTTAAACGATAAGAATAAGCTTTCAAGTATAAATATACCTATATTTATTTATATAAAACTGAAATAAAAAACAAATATTTTTTTTTTATAGAAAAAAGTAAAAAATAAATAAAGCGTCAAGTATTCGAGTCTGTGGATTCGATGCGCGGTTTTAACTGATTTTAGATTTTTTTTTTTTATATATTTATTTTTATTTTTCTATACAAAAATATGTGATCCTAAAAGAGTCAGGTTAAATACTTTGATTCATTCTTTACGTTTTAAATGTGAGTTGAAAATGTTCACAAATTTTTCTTACACATACATATATATTAATTGGAATTTTCTTTTTGGTTGTTTAAAATCATCCCTTAGTAAGCTTCATTCAAATGATCATTATTACTCATTAAATAATTTATCAAATTGAAAATGTTTACAAACAAGTATTCAATGTGTTGCCAAATTAATAAGTTATTGATTTAAAGTTTATTTTTCTTTCCACTCAGAAATGTCTAACAATTAATAAATTATACTTTCAATTATCATTAGAACAGATTATAAACCGTCGATTATGTTTAAATGTATAATGTATAAGTTTTTTATGTACAGCCATACATTGTATATAATTATATACAGTTGTATAATACAAAAAATTAATATAATTTTTCAGGGTTGAAGCAACTTTGTATGCAATTATATATATGTTTATACTTTTATTTAAATTATACTTGGAAATTTTCAAGTGCTCATTAGGAACACTAGAATGAGTAATTAATTATATCATAAATTTTTTTTTCTTTTGATGTTAAATTGTGATAGTATATTAAAGTGGTAAGTTACACGGTTTACAATAAAAAAAATGAGTTCATATATGATCCATATGGCTAGTTTACATCTCCAGTTGGTATTTTATAAACATAATTTCTGATTTTTTTAAAATATAAATTTATCAACAATATAATTAAATTAAGATAGCTCTGTATTTTAATTATATATCTGAATTCATTAATTATACAAATACTATGAGCTAGAAAATTTTTTTATATACATAATAATTGTATATTTAGCTGTATAAAATTGTATACATAATGTGAAACAATATCTCATTGTTGTTATATATTGATCACTTTACTGTAATTATTTTTAAATTATAAAAATAATTTAAAGTTGTTATACTGACAGTTAAATACTGATTATCATTATTTATTGATTACCAGTATTTTGTTTTGCTAATTTTAAACAAGTTCCATGTAATATTGTAATTCAATGAGAAAATTTTATCCATACGTAACTTTAACAATCAATCGCCATCACAATTTAACATATTGACAACTTATTGAATACCCACAATAAAATAATATAATAAATATAAATTTTTATCAGTTTTATCACTCATAAATATAACTATCAATATATTGCTATATCTTTTTACCATAAAATATTATAAAATTCCAAGTATTTTGAAAGTTATTTAAATGCCAAATTAAAAGAATTAACAAAGATTTTTGGGATAACATATTTTATCCAAAAAAAAATATATATATACAATAAATGTTATAAAATTTAAGAATGCATTAAAATAAAAATTATGTAACAATATACAATTCCCGTTGGAACATTTGACTGTTGACAATGTGATAATTATTAATCGAGTCACCGGTATATAACCTTAGTCTTTTTTTCAAGTATCATTTTTTTGGTTTACTTCAACTGTTACCACCCATTTTATCCTCTTGAGAAAAGAAGGTCACATATCCTGAACGTACGAGTCTCTATTGCGGTTCATCAAAGCATTCCATCCTTTCCATCTTGTTTCTTCCCTTATATATAATTTTTTTTTTTGTCTTATTCAACATTTTCCTTCCTTCAGTCGCTCTTCGTTTGCTGCTACATATATATACTTTCATCATCTATATATATTTTTATGGATTGACAAATGTTTATTAATATTTTGTCTTTATATTTTATAAATTTATCAATTAATTCAATTAATATATCATTTCAATTAATATGTATTTGTTATCTTTAAAGATGGTACATTAATTATATGATAATCATTTTGCTGTTTATTTTTTTTTTTTGTTGATATATATTTTCTTGTGAATATAAAGTTAATATTGACATTGGTGAAAAAAAAATTATTGCGATGAAAAAGAGGATTACCATCAGTGGTGACATACATAGAGAAATGAGTAGAGTGGGATATTTAATAACATGCTATCATGAGATATCTTGCAATTTGTTTGCCAGACACGGCCATTCTTTCGACATGATTCTCCCTATCTCTGGACTGTCCAAGATGTTTCAGCCTTACTCATTTTTAACTCTTTTTTTTTTTTTTTTCTTTTATTTTATTTTATTTGCTTCTTTTTTTTGTATATATATCCATTCGTATTTTTTCATTACCTATATATATTTACACTTTATTTTATTTTTTTAAAGACAAGTAAAACCCCAGATAAAACAAGTGAATGAGCATATTTTAGTTGATTTTTGTTCATTAGTGCGCGGTGAGCCAGGTGAACGATAGAGTTTATACGACAAATGCATGATCATCATTCAAATTTTTACGAGCCGATTAATCGAATAAACACTAGATACCGTGGGAAAAAAATTATAAACCCACATATAAAAATAAAAATAAAAATAAATAAAATTTAAATATCTTGAAAACGAATTTATAGGATTTTGTTGTTTTTTTTTTCTCATTCATTATACAGTCACAAAAATGCAACTTTAAATACAATTGTATCGATTTTTTTTTTATTTTTAAAGCTATTTGACTTGTTTTTTTTTTTACACCCAAAGTAAAAAAAAAAGTACTTTTATTCTATTAAACTAACTAAACGATATATTATTTGATATTTTTTTCTAATTTTTCATTTTTTTCTTTTTTTTTTTTGCAAAAATTAAATGTATGAAAATAATCAAAAACCAGTTTTATAAATTTTTAACAAATCATTGATATTCAAAAAAAAAAAAATTTAAATTATTTAAATTTATAATTTAATATACATTTAGATTAAATTCTTTTCACATCTTGGAATTACAAGGATTTTTTTAATTGACGTATATTATTTATCCATATTTTCATACAAAAATTATTGTAGAAATAAAAAAAAAAGAAAGTAAAACAAGTAAAACAAGATCCACATTGTTCAATATCATTTTTGTTATAATTTTTAAATATAGCCATAAACATAATCTTAATTTACATTATAATATAATTTTTTTTTATTAATATATATTTAATTTACACTATATATAAATAAACAACAAGCAATTTGTCGTTATTATTTTATTATATATATATTTTTTTTTCTTAATTTCAATTTCGCGTGAAACATGTATTAATCGGCGGTACCTTTTTCGGCAATATTTCATGTTTGAAAAATCCATAAATAAATTTAAAGTTGTACAGGTGGTCAAACAAACGAGTGAATATTAAGGTGATTCATCACACATGTAATAATATATGTAAACGTCAACTAATTTTTTTTATTCATTTCATTTATTTTAGTATTTATTAATGCATATAAATATACATTATAAATACAAATAAACGGTTTTGATAACCATAATTGATAGTGCCTTTGGTTTTTTATTACTTTGGTGAAAATTTAAAAAAAAGAAAAAAAATTTTTTTTCTTATTTTATCTCAGTCAAAAGCTGTGAATATATATGTTGTTCAGTTAATTCATAAATTAGAATTATTATTTTTATAACTTTTTAAAAATATAAATATTTAAAATTATTAAATATATCATTCGAAAAATAAAATTGTTGGAGACAATAATAAAAAGTATATATAAGTTATGACCAATCATATTGTGTCACGACAGAAAATAAAATTTATATAATTAAATCATAATATTAAGTATTTCAATTTTTTCAATAATAAAAATTTCTATTTAATTCAATTCCAATGTTCAATTAAATCAAAAATATAAACACGAAATCTTAGAGTCTTCATAAATTAAATATAAACTTAATTAAATTCAAGAATAAATTTTCTAAATGTGATTAATTTTATTTATTAATAAACACATCTCAAGATGTTTAAGTATATTTATAAATAATTTTAACTAACCTTGACTTATTTAAAAAATAAAAATAGATCAATAATTATATTTTTCTATTCATAAAAATAATTCAAAAACAAATGAGTAATTATATTAGACTCACAACTGTGTTGTAATTCAAACATTGGAATTTATGATATTTTTTTTTTTTATATGCTGAACTTGTAAATTTTATTACATGTTACATTATTTATATCTGTAAGACATATTTTGTTCTAGTATATATATATATATATGATACGAATTGATTTGATAGGATGTATAGAAGATATGGAGAGAATAATATTCTCTAATAGCCCGAGATAGTGCAATTATTTATTTTATTTTTTTTTTCTACCTTGTAAATATATATCTTAGTTTATTTGCTTCATTTCCCTTTTTATTTATTGATTTTATTTTTTTAATTTTTTAAAAAAAAAACATGCTACCGCATCACATTGGCCCCGATGCTATTGAGGACACGCGTTTGCCGGCGTGTTTGATGCTCCAAGGTCGTATCGGTGTACGATCTCTGAAGACGATATACTCAAACTCATGCATTATATTCTATATTTCCTTATTTTATTAAAAATTTAAACAAGTATTTAATTTCTATATAAATTTTTTTTTCATTTTTTTAATAATATAAAGTCACATAAATTTAAATTAATTTTATCATAATTTGTTAATAATATTATTAAAATGATAAAAAAATTTTAAAAATTTCATAATAAAATGGAAAATTGGAAAATGGAAAATTTAATAAAGATAAATTATTTCATATGAATGTTAAAAACTATTGCATGATTAAAATGTCAACATGACAATCAATACTGACTAAAAAAATAAAATTTAATTTTTGATAAATTTATTTTTATTGATTAATTTTTATTAATTTTTTAACAAAAATATAAATAATTATATAAATTATAATTGATAAAATAGCAAGTGGGATTTAATCAGGTATTTTATTGGTATTTAAAATAAGATAAAAAGAAAATAAAATAAATGAAAAATAATTTAAAGTTAAAAAAAGAAAAAAAAAAAAAAAATAGATAGATAGATAGTGGAACCCTGAGAGTAAAAAAAAGTATATTTTAAAGAAAAACTTTCATCCCTTCTGCTGAGTTAAAATCTTTCTTACTTTCTTACTCTTGTTCACCATTTATTGTTTGCGCGTGTCATCAAAGAATGGCGCACCTAGTACTAAAAACAGAACAGCACATTGGAATGCAATGCAAGAGGCACCTTAGAAAATTCGCAAGAGAAGCAAACACTCTTCTGTATTTACTTTTGTATTCGTTTATATATATTTAAACTGATCTTTGGTAAGAAAAAAAAAACTAAAAAATAAATGAATAAACAGAAACAACACAACAAATAAATTTATAAAAAAAAAAATAAAAAAAAAGGTGATCAAGCGTGATAATATATACTTGAATGTGTGCAGATCTCTGTCATCAACAGCAAATCAGCCAAGTGAAAACTACATTGGACGACATGTACGTGAAATATGGCAATGATGCGTCACAACCGATAATTGTTCCACACATCTCAACAATGTCTGTACAGAATCTCATTCTGTCGGTCTTTTGCCATATTTCATACTTGACATGTTGATCACATTTATATATATGAAGCAACATATTTACAACTTTGAAAATTTAATAATTATTTTTTCCAATTTTAATAACAACAAAAAATTATCATCATTTTATATTGTAACATCATAATTGCAATTCATTAGCAACATAATTAGCTACAATATATATAATAATGTGTATTTTTTTTTTTTTTATCGTCAATAATATACACTGAGATTCAAATGGGATTCAACTGGGCCATGATATCTTTACATGACATGAAGTGATGAAGTAGAATTGTCAAAAAAATTATGAGAATTTTCAGTTTTAACTAACGAAAAAATACAAATTCAATTGGGTCACGTAAAAGAGACTCAAGTCTGACTGCTGTCTGATGACTCTGAACTATATATTGGAATATATAAAAAAAAATTTTAAAAAAGAAAATAAGAAATGCTATATATAAAATAATGTAACTTTCGCATCAGTCCAATTAGACCAGTTACACCTTGATGGTTGTTTTGTCTGTAGTTATTACAGAAATAAACCATCATATAAAAAAAAAAAAAAAAAATGAAAAGAAAAACTAAGGGTTATTCTAAAAAGTTGATATGCTCAGTAATTGGTAATGAAATTTGTATTAATTATGAAGAATATATATATAAACTGAATTTAATATCAAATCAATTAAATATTTATGAGGACATAAATAATTCGATTGGTTACAAAATTGAATTCAATATGATACCAATCAATAAAATTACATGGTACATATATATAAACAATGATAAAATATAAAATAAAAATTGTTGAATGATTCGTGAAGTTAAAATATTGTTTGTATTCAATTCGTCACTGTCATCAATGTCATGAAAGACGAGATCTGACCAACTTCAAGATGGTATATATAAGATAGCAAGGGTGAAAAATGATCGGTGAAAAAGGGGTGTAGTGACATTTCGAGAATTCGAATCCCATGATAATTGAAAACGTGAAATAATAAAATAAAATAAACTCTTTATTTATATTGAGAATCAACATAATATTGTTTTTTTTTTCGTTTTTTTCTTTTAAGTATATAAAATAAAAAATATATAATTTTATAAAAATATAAACATAAATATACAATTAAAAATGTTAGTTAATTAATATTTGTTAAAAATTTAATTTATTTAAAAATTTAATAACTTTATATAAATTTTTTTTTTAAAGCTAATATCAAGATTATTTGACTTATATGGTACCTCATTTAATTTTTTGTTAGCAGTCAGGGATAAAAAAAAAAAAAAGTTTTTTTTAGGGAAAAAATAAAATGAAAAAAAAATGTATAATTTAAAACTGTGTTTCCATCCACATGTTTGAACCCACTAACAGGGTTAAAATGAAAAAAAAAAAAAAAGATAAAAATATATGTAACAAATACAATGTACATGAAATATAATTTAATAAGCATAAAAAAAAATAAATAATAATATGTGCAAGCTGCGGGTCACTAATGAGCTCGTCACGCTGACTTTTTTTTTTTTTTTTTTTTTCATAATCCGGTCCACACATAACGTCAAATCGGTAGTTACCAAGGTAAAGTACACAACAAAATTCATTTAACGATCCAGTAATTAAAATACACAATATTATTTTAAATGATAACTCAATTATATTGTAAAAGCATATATATATATATTTTTGAATGCGTATTTATATTTATATATTTGTATTTTCCTAATAAAGTCAACAACAACAATTAAATGAATTTTAAATGTCAAAATTTTCCAATTAATTAAAAACAGTAAAAGTAATTTTTGGAGTTTAATTTATATATATATTGTAATTGTGTTTAATTCTGTAATTCGTGGAGGAATACTTGAGTAATAATGCTTGGTTAATTGTCTGCACCTCATTGCCAGTTTGGTGAAATTGAGGGAGGAACCGTTGCGCTAATTGAAATTCTTCTACCAACCAGAGAACTCAACCTGTACTCCATTAATTAAGCCACTTCATCGATCAGATGAATTAAACGATGTTGGAATATATTAAAACATTATTTTTTAGGAAAATAATTATATAAAAAAAATATAATCATAAAAAAATGATTATAAAAAAATTTAAATAATGACAATTATTTTAATTAATTACACTATGCTTTTATTAGTAATAAAAATTAATGTTATTTTAGTCAAGTTAAATTGTTGTAATAACCGTTAAATAAAATTTTGTTTATCAAATTAATTTAACACTCGCTTCATGTCGACAGCTGCGGTGTCCGAGTGGTTAAGGAGATGGACTTGAAATCCATTGGGTTCTACCCGCGCAGGTTCGAATCCTGTCCACAGCGACAAATTAATTTTTTTTTTTTTTTTTTTCTATTTTTATATTTTTATAATATTGTTTTTATATTTGATAATTTAATACTTATAAGTATATACTTATAATTTTTTAATGAAAAAAAAAACAAAAAAATTTGAAAATTTAACTTAACAAATTTACGATTGATAAATATATTTTTTAAATATTTTTTAGCATCATTATCAGTTTGATAATCAATAATAAATTTTGGTACATTTTATAAAGATACTTTGAATAAGCTTTTTCAACAAAGCTGCGGTGTCCGAGTGGTTAAGGAGATGGACTTGAAATCCATTGGGTTCTACCCGCGCAGGTTCGAATCCTGTCCACAGCGAAAAGATGTGTCTTATATTTTTTGTATTTTTTTTTAGTTTTTCAACTTTTAAACACTAAATACATTATAATTTTTTAACATAAAATTATTTAATAGCTTTTACAGACTTTAAATGAAATTCTATAAATTTTATATATAATTAAAAATTATCATAATTATGAAATAAAAGTCTTCAAGGTTTTAGGTTATATTGCATTTTAAAAGTTAATTTAAAAAATTAAACTCAATTTTGCAATTGGCTGTACAATTTTTTTTTTTTTTTTTAATTTTCATAAAATGAACTTAATTATTATCAAGACTTTTCACTGGTTGAAAAAATAGATTGAAAATATTAAGAATATCCTCTTTGTAAGCTACATGTCTAGACAATTAATTTGAAAAAACAAAGTCTGGTAATTGCTCTCTAACTTGGTATGTTACTGTTTGGGCGTTTGGCCTTATAAATAATACATATGTGTCTATATACTTTAAGACAATTTCATGTCTGTTTGCTGATGTATACTGATAACATTTTTATACTGAATTATGATAAAAACCAAAGACAAACAATGTACATTATATATTTATATATACATAAGTAAACCTAGATACAGGCGTCTCACGCAATTCAGACGAAACATAAAAAATTAATTTCCACCTAGACAGTTGTTAAATCAACTGTATTTTTCTTTAAGTAGAAATTGTAATTACTTATTTTTATAATGACTTTTTGATTAATATAATTAATAAACCATCATTTCAACAAAAAAAAAAATATATTAAATATATAACTCATAAATCTTTTCTTTCAAGTTTCGTAAATACTGAAACCCTTAAAAAAAAATTTCAGAGACATGAAATATATATGAAAATATCAAGTAAAAAAATTATTCTTGTGTGAAATTAGCAGCAACTCGAAAAAGCAAAGAAATATGCGAAAAATATTCACATATTTTCTCATAAATTTTGATATTAAATTGTTAATAAAATTAATTGTATGACAAAATATTTTACTTTGAGTGGTTCTTGTCAAGAAAAATAAAAAAAAAATTATATACCTTTTTTTTTTTTTGTTCTTTCAAATGCAACAATTGCAACACTTGATAAAAAACTTAAATAATCAATATATAAAAAACTTTTGTATATTAAAATATATACTAAAGTCAATTAGCTGATGAACTAATCTTTTAATATTTTTAAAGATACTCAAATTGATTAACAACTTATGTTTTTTTATTTAATCTTAAAGTTTGAGGATTTTCTTTTGTATATAATTTTTTTTTTTTTATTTGTTGAAGATTTTGTTGGATATTATAAACTCATGACAAAGAAAATAAAAGAGTTGTTGAGTGGTATAAGAATAAAATAAGGATAATATTCAAAAGTTTAATCTTTCAACAAGGGGCTTTTCATCGTGTGAATATCGAAGAGTTTGTCGCTTCTCTTGAAAATACCACGTGCCACCAAAAAGTAAAAAACATCAAAGGAATTTGCATATACTTCTTATATTTTCTCTATATATTTCATGATACTCTTTCCCTTCTTATATAGAAATATAAACGCAAGAAAACTTTTACCTATATATATATATATTGTGTACACCATCATCATACCCGTTCCAATGATTCTTTTGTATAATAATCATTCATTATATATTATCTCAACCTCCATTTTCTCAACCTTTACTTCACTTATCTTTTGTTATAATGAGTTCAAAGAAAAACGTTATTAAGTTAGAAAATTGATGCTTTGTTTGAAAATTATACTTTGTTTTTTATATATGTATATATAAAATTTATATATTTTTTTTTTTAATTTTATATATAATATATATTAACTTGACTTTTATGGTAATTGTAACTTTATTATATTCATAAAAAATAAATTAAAAAAAAAAAAGGATTTTTTTATTTTTTTTTTTTGTTTATATAATACAGCATCTGTTTTTATATATATTGTTAATACTTGATGTAGTTTTTACATAAAAACCACACTGCCTGCCAAAAGTGACACGGTTAACCAACGTCATTTGTGTTGTCAGAAGATATTTAGAAACCCGTCGGGAATGTACCCTCATTAATAAGAGTCGATTCCATGCGCGTCTTTTTAGTCTTTGGTCTTTGGAAACACCAGATGCGTTCATCTTCACATCTTCCTCTTTAATAAAAGATACACAGACAAGAAAACATTGAAACAATAAAAACAAAATATCGAAGAGTTTAAATACTCAAAGAATTTGTAGTACAGTATAATCAATTTTACATGATACATTTTGAAATAAACAAATCACTATGTATGCATTGAATAAAATTAATTTTATACATCGAAAAAAAAATTATCATATTATAATGTCATTCAGTGAGATAAATTCAAAAAAAAAAATATTGTATATACTTTTATTTATTCCAAAATGTTTATGAATATATTATGTGGTTGCACCACATTTTTTTTTTTGGGTATAAACTTGTTAATATTCTTATTCATATAAGTACATTAACTAGAAGCTTTGAAATTGAAGTTGGTTTTAGAAAAGGTCTTACCACTAAACAAGTAAATATAATATGTGAATTTTGGTGTTGATAATGCTAAAAGTTAGGTGTTTATAATGAAATTCACTCAACAAGTAAGACCTTGCTATATAACATTTCTACATTAAGAAGCTAATTTATGCTGAGTTAAGTTGATAACTTATCAAATTAGTATACCAAAGGAATATTATGTATGTTCATTTCATTGAATTTTAATTTATACTCGTATGTGAAGACAAGAAAATTAGTATATATATAAGTATATATACATTAATCGACACTTTGCATTTGTATCAAATTATATTTTAAACAACTTCATTGATATAATTACGATATAATTTTACAATTCAAAGTGTTAAATAATATAATTTTTGATAAGTATCACATCAATCTGTATATATAATCATTAAAGAATGAAAAAAATATAAAATAAAAATAAAACCATTAACGATAATTTATTGTTAAATTATTAAATACAATTTTGTTTTTTATTTTATTTAGATATATATATGATTACGACCTTGATGTGACTGTTGTTATGAAAAAGATCTTCACCAGATCTGGTTGTAAGATGTAAGGATAAGGATTTTTATAAATGGTTTCTCGTGCCTTTTCAAGGGCACATATAACCAAGATGCATATAATGTAAAAGTTGCCTTAAACGGGTAGAGAATGGCACCAGTATGGAAATCATTTTTTAACCGATCGATAAAAAAAAAATAAATAAATAAAAACTAAACTTTTTCCTGAATCTTCGCACGATGATTATTTGAATTTTTATGTTAATTTATTCATGTCTTTTCCATGAGGTGTAACTTCTGTTTATATATCTTTAAATAAAACCGATGTTGAATTAACTAACTAACTTGAAAAAAAAAAGACCACCTTTAAGATCAAATTTTATGTTGTTTTATATCAAAAATTCAAAGTCGAAGCAATTGATATTAATTTTTATAAAAAGTAAGTGAAATAATGAGCTATTTTTTTCGGTTGAAAAATTGATATCAAAGTCAATTTGTTATTAAAATGATACATTTTTTGATACATTCAAGAGATACATTCAAAATTTTTAAAGATATTGATATTAAATGACCTTAAACTTGATTGAAATGATATTTTCATATTTATTTGATGACAATATTATAATGTTTGAAACATGAGATGTAGCTAAGGAAAATTATTAGAAAATAAACATTTGATTTGTCAAAGTCTGAGTTGGTAATTTGTACAGAAATGTTTTTGATTCGACTTATGTTGATTCGAGAATATTATCATTATATTATCTTGTTGACAGATAATTTGATGACAAAACTAAACAAAACCAATGTCATTGATCAAAATTATATTGAAATTAAATGAAAGTAATTCAAGTGAAAATAAAACAGCAGATGCCAGAATTATGACTTTGCACAGCTTGCAAAAATATCTATTTTAAGAATAAAAAATAAATTAATCAATGACACACGTATTTATGTTGCAATTAAAAAAATTTTAAATAATTTTTATAATAACAAAAATATTGCATGGCGAAATATAACTAATAATTCAATAAAAAAACCTTGAATATATTGAGTAATTTATTGATATTTTTTCAACTAAATTTCAGTTGATAGAAAATACTATACAAACACGTCAAATTGACACCAAAATATCCCCAATTATTCTTTAAAAAAATACATGTAATTTTGATTGAAATTAAACGACAAATATCAAATGAAAAATAAAAAAAATTAAATAGAAAACAAGCTGTAAATTAAAAGCGCATATGTATGAATATAAAACTAGGACATGATGAAAGCAAGAAAAAAAAACTAAATAAAACGTAAATTTAAAAATAAATAAATAAAAAAAAAAAGCAAACAAAATTCTTGATATCAATGAAACAATATGTAGGCTAATGATTTAGAAAATTAATTGAGGGCGATAGTTGGCGACAAAATCATTAAAATACGATTGTAAAATTGCAGTGTATAAAAATACTGGTTTTCCAAGATTACAAATGACTCTTTTAATAGTCAGGCTACTGTATAAATTTGCAAGATATTTAATCGAAATAACACTGAAGCCATCATGTTTGAATTGCAACTTGCAGTCATCAACATAAATAAATAAAAAAAAAATAAATAAATAAAAAAACACTTCAAGTACATTTATAATGACAATAACTTATACTTTTCGTATAAATATAGTCAATATATACAGAAATAAAAAATTATAAAATTGAAAAAAAATAATACATTTCCGCACCTTTACTGAAAAATCATTCGTTCAAATTGCTCCGTTACGTCCAGTTTATATTCCAAGTATAAATCGGTCAAATGACACACGTGGAATACATGATATTCCTGGTTTTCGCGATGTGCTACTAATGGTTATTTCTCGATACATTGATGATGAAAGGAGAACGGATACAATATATATATATATATATTTTTTTTTTATATATATACATTATACAATTGTAGACACATTCTCAAGAAACTCTCTCGGTTGTAATATATATATACACACACTCATAAAGAAACTTAACTTTCTTAGCATAAAGTTTTTTTTTTAATATAAAAATTTCTATTCTCAATAAAAATTAAAATAAATATAGCAAAAATTATATATTTATATCAATAATGTAATTTTAATTTTTTCACATATTTAATGTTTTACATTTAAAAAATTATTTTAAAATATGCTTGGAACTTTGAAAATTTTATTCGTATATTTATTTTACCACCATTGAGTTGATACAATGTCATTCAAAGCCATTTAGAAAATTTTATAAAACAATTTCTATTTTTTTTCTGTTAAATACTTGTAAGCTTTAAAATTATATAGTAAACTTTTATCTATTTTTTTTTTTATTTTGTTATTTTCTTTGTCTACTAAGTATATAATATATTTAAATTTTTTTATTGAGTTTTTTTTTTTTTTGTTGTTTTTGATTGGCTGTGTGCCAATGATTCACAGTTTATTATAGTTATGTTATGACAGCAAACTATTACAGTAAATTAATGCTGAAACAAATGTATTTGCTACGTCTGGAGATTCTCTATGTACCTCTAATTAAATTGGTAAACATCGTAAGTTAACCGGTAAGTAGTCGTGTCATAGTAAATCAGTTGATTGTCAACCAAGTGAGTACAGAATATATATAGGTATATAAGTACGAAGCAAGTTTTAAAACACACATATACTATTTACTCTCAACAAAGTTATTTACAAAAAACTCTGAAGCTGTTTGAATCTATAAGGATTGAATTGGCAAGTTATAGTATAATATAATAGCGTCAAGAATTTATTTTTTTTTTTTTTGTTTCAAATTATTATACTGTCTTATTTTTTTAAATATTTATAAAAAAAAAAATAAATAAAGTCTCAATAAAGCAAGATAATAAATTACTTGTTGAATCATTTAAAATCAAAATGAAATATATTTTTTTTAATTGAAATATTGATTGTTATTAATTTTAAATAGAAAATTAGTATTTTCTTTTTTGATTGTACATTAAATTATGTTAGTTTTATTATTGAAATTATTTTCAAATTAAATTCATCAATTTTATTTATAAATATTTGAGAAATTAAGAAAATAACTGAAGTCGTTTTTACCAACAAAGTTTGAATGTTATAGTATAAAGGTATATATTGGACATATATGTTTCTCGAAACCGCAAAAAAAAAAAGCCCCATTTATCACTGAGAAAAATTTTGGTTGCATTTAATTAAAAAAAAAAAAAGGGAAAAAAAGTTCTGATTCAGGAAACAATTTCTTGGAAATTTAAAAATTTTAAAAAAATATATTAAAATACAAAAAAATAACAAATTCAAATAAAAACTTCTATAACCAACAAATTTTGTGATTTAATTTTAGTAACTTTTTATATAAGTCTTCTTTGAAACAAACCAGTTTTTTTTTTTTCCATAAATTATCATCATGTAAAATTAATTTTTTTATAAATTACTAATTTCCAAGAAATTTTTTATCTTCAATATACAATCAATGAAAATTTTATTGAATTGAAAAATAATAAAATTTATTAAAATATATTTTATATATATTTAATTTCAATTTAACTTAATTTTAAAGCCATATGTATTGCGAACATTCTTAAATATATATAAAATAGAAGACATTTCTCTGAGTGACTGTTTGCGAATAAAATTTTTTGTTGTTTTTAAAAATTTTTTTTTTTTTGTGCAAATTTCATTTTTTTTTTTTTTTTGCATGCATGAGGAGGAACACGAGGGCGGCAGCTGGTCGATGTAGCGACAAATCATACCTCTTGTGACAGTCTTCTGTCCTTTTCACCTCATTGAATCCGCATTGCTGAGTACTCGCACTATATATACTCCACCCGTTGGTGGAGTACATATACCTATACCCTCGAAAAAAAAACCACGTACACTCAGTGGTATATTATATAAAATAATATACAGATATATACGCATAAATAAATTTATATAAAATGAAAAATATAAAAAAAAAATAGTTTTAACCTTAAAAATTTGTAAGATATTGTTTATTTTACATACATGTACACCATATGTTAAATGTATTTATTTATTTTTATTATTTTTCATGATCACGAGGTAATGTAAGTCTGTAATTGCTGTTGTGACAAAATAAAAAGCTTAAGATATATTCGCAAGTGGCTGAGTGGTAGCTAAGGTGTACTGCGCCTGACTGTGCCAGACCGGCTTTTTCTCGTTGGTCAAACGAGCTTGGTATTTCTGTAATGGTGGCTTATCGTTGGCCTGCGGCTACTGAGCAAGATTTTTAAGAGAATTTAAAATATATATATATATATAAATTAAAGAAAAGTAAACGAATAAAAAAAAAAAGAAAATAAAATAAGTTAAAATATATTTATAAATGTAAAAAAAAAAAAAAAAAAAATAAAGTACAGAGGATTCAAGTTACATCTAGCAAACAAAATTGTTATAAGCAATGTTTGGTTATTAATTTGCCACTTCCTTTGCATATTTTACTAATTTATTTTATTTAAATGACTAAAATATATGGGGGTTTCTTTTTTTTTTTTTTTTTTTTTCCTTTTTAGGAGAATATGTTTTAAATATTTGAGTCACAGTATTAGGCGAGATCTTGATTTTTTAGTTTTAAATTAAATCATATATAAAATTAGTTTAATATTGCAATGCTTTTTACATTACATTATTTTTAACAAATTAATAAAAACTAATTACAAGATAGATATATAAAATAAATATTATCAAATTTAAAAGAATTTATAGTGCAATTATGATTACAATTTTATGCAATCAAAAATATAAATAGTTATATAAAAATAAATTATATTTCAAATGATAAAATTTCAATTAAAATAATAATCAATAAGGCAATATAGAGCCAGTTTAAATTTATTATTTTTATTTAAGATTTTAGTTTCATGTCAGTATATATATATTTCTGTTACTTTAAGTCACCAAGAGTTTAGATTTTACAAATCGATATCTATCGTGACAAACTTGACGTACTACGTGCGCCAAACCATCTTATATACAGAGAAAAGTGATTTTGATCTTGAAGTCACAAACATGATAGAGGTTCACATTGACACTGTATAAGTCAATGTCGAAGAAAATTTGCAAACCAAAGTGAATGTTGATAAGGGTAAATGCTTATATATATACAGTGGTATTAATTTTTGCAACTTCATGTGTATATATACATTTTGTAATTTTTTATTTTGTTTTATTTGTCTTCTTCAACAACTCAAAGCAATCCATAAAACATTTGACATTAAAAACAATAAAAAATAATAAATATATATAAATTCATCTGTAAATTTATCATCATACATATATATATATAATATATATATATAATATAATATTAATGTACAATGTATCCACAGTGATTTTTCAAATCAATTTTAAGATAAGTCAAAAATGACTGACGATCAGAATATTATTGTATTCAAAATGTATATATAAATCACATGATCAATTTTTTATTTAAATCATAATCATGTATACGTCTTGATATTGTCATACATTGATTTTTTTTTTTTGAATAAAATTAAGTAGAACAAAAAAAAAAGTAAGAAAATTGTGTTGAAATTTTTATTGATATATAATTTTATTTTTTTTCAAATAATTTTATACCTCATTTTAATGTAATTTTAAACAAAATAATTAAATGATTTTGACTCGTGACAAACCCCCTTGAATTTAACAATATTTAAAATTTTTGTTTGATGATATTTAACGATGTGCCAGACATAATGGTACGTTATAATTTGACTATTTTAAGGCGTGATAACATTGACAAAGTGTATATAGCAACACGTCATGAGTCGTGTTTTAGTTGATCTATAGTTCTACACGTGTTTCACATCTTTTCAATGTTTTTCCTAAATCTTTAACATGTCTTTAACTGACATTTAACAACATCTTTTTTTTTATATATATGTTAAATGTAAAATAATTTAAAAAATAAAAAATATAGGTACATTTAAAACAAAAAAAAAAAGCAATTTTAAATGCAAGCAATGTTGTTATATATCGATTGTTAAATTTTTAAATCATTATAAAATGAAATGAATAGCTTGAAGTATGTTTATAGCTAACGGAATGTGATCTCAAAGATCTTGTATATAAAAGAAGAGTGTGTAGCAAAAATTTATTCCGTCAATAACAAATTACAGCGCGCGAGTCGATCTCTCCTAATACGACGCGAAGGAATTCCAGAAGTTGTGGACACACGATCTCACTCTCTTCAACAATATATAGAAACCGATTGACAATATCGAAGTGATATCGATTCGTATAACAAAACGCATAAATTCTACCTACCTAATCGTCTTTTCGTTCATGTCAATATAAACAAAAAGACTATCATCATTACATTACTATATATATGTTTGTCAAACGCAAGAAAAAAAAAAAAAAAAAGCTAAAAACTTTTATATAAATTTGATAAAAAATTATAAAATATTTTAATTAAATATAACAAAATATATAATAATTTATATCAAAAATAAATATTATAATAAATCAAATAATTTATTTATAAAAATAGATGACTTTTAATTTTCTTTTAAATTTATTTTTAATTTAACTAAATAATTTTGCATATATTATGACATACGTGTCTCAAGACAATTTTTATATATATTAAACTTTGAGAATTTTTTTTAAATTTTTTAATAGATTTTAAATAAATATATTTGGGACTACAAAATGGAAAAGACATTTGTTACGACAGACGACACTTAATTTAAGTATAGGAACCTAGAAAAGTCTGAAGACTATACAGTAAGATATTCACGGGGAAGAAGGGTGAGACTGAGACATATATATATATACTAAAATTGTAGACGAAAGTGAACATGTGACGGGACAAAAAGTCAAGTCGTTATAATTTATAAGCTTGAACGCCTTCTGAATTTCTCTTCTCTCAAAAAGAAGATGAAGCTTTTTATTGTTTTTTTTTTTTAATTTTTTGTATTTATTTGTGTTTCTACATGACTGCAAAGTAGACACACTTGATTTGAGCATTAATTAGTATTTAATGAAAATTATAATTATTATAATCAAATATAAGTAAATATTTAACAAAATTTTATGATATTTTCAAATTACTTATATATATACAATGTCATTTGAAAAATTTGAAAATAAAATATATAAAATAAGAAATACAATAAACAAGAGTATATATATATTTTATATAATAATATATCTTGATATACCTTGTGGATATCGATTTACCAATTTTGTATCCGATAAATCGGTGGCTATCCGAGCTATCTTTGGACATTTACTGAGACAAAGAAAACGACTCCATTCTCTTTACTCTTGAATAAAGAACCGCACGTATCTTTCTTTTCGTTGCCATACGGCCAAATTGGCTGCACTCCATGCATACCGCAGCTATATTTTTTTTTATATTATTCTGTTTTTTTTTTGGATTCAGTGTTCTTTTCTTCATGTGCACACGAAAGTATATAGGCAAACGAGAAAATAGTCGTCAGCACGAAGTTTCTGCCTTTTTTGTTCATTTGATTTTTATTTTTTTTATATATTTTTTTGAAATTTTTATTTTTTTTCTGTTTGTTTCGAATACGACACACTATAAAAAATGGGAAATAAAAAAAAAAGGGAAACGAGGCAGTTTACGAAAAAGCGTGTGAGTGAAGAAGGCATCGATGTTCTACCGAGTACACTGGTCAGATCCCGCAGCAATGATAACCCGAGGGACACACTGCCACCTCGACGCGACGATCGTAAAACTTGACCAGGTAAAATGTACACGCGCGGTTCGTTTGAGAAAAGATATAGACAAAAAAGAATTAAATATAATAATAATAATCAAAATAATAAAAAAATAAAAACAGATAAGAAAAAGAGACGCAAGTTGTTCAATATATTAACAAAAAAAAAAAAAGAAAAAAAAAAAACAACGAATTTGATTGGAACCAGAAGCTATATATATATATATATGCTATACGAAATTTAAACAAAATTTAGGTTAAAATTATCTAAATATATATATATATATATATATATAAAAGAATGTCACAATTTTCAAAACTACCTTTCAGTTATATTATATTTTTAAAATATCCTTCGTGGTGGTCTTTCGTTAATTAATTAAATCTATGGCTTCTGGAATTTTACTTTTATATCTAAAATTCAGGTAAAAAAAAAATATAAATTATGTATTCATATTACGTAATAATTTTGATTTTAAATGAGAATTATTATAACTGTTTTTTAAAAAGAAAAAAACAAAATTATAGTATAATGACAATAGTTTTTCTTGTTGAACAATTTTTATAATCTTATTATAATATTTTAGTGACTTGAACGATTGCAATTGAAAAATTATTATCAATAAAATTATGATAATAAAATTGACAGTATATATATGATTAATATATTTATAAAAATTTCATTATGCAGTAACATATAATATATATAAAGAAGAAGTGATATACAAGAGTGCTAATGAAGGGTACATTGTGGTATCATGGCATGCTTTTCGTAAAGCCGCAAGATGATGCACCTGTCTTTTCTCTTTTGATTATTATTTACCCCACCTTTTATATTTTATTTGAAATCCCTGTCGAACTCCCATAAACATTGTATAAACCTATACATCTTACATCCCGTTTTGATATATACAACAGTATGTGCAGTGCAATAATATTATATACATTTGAACGCAACAGGAGATGAAAAACTCAACAATATATACAAGCACAAATATTTATATATACTGCACTTGTAACGAAGAAGTCGTTTCTTTTATGGTCTTTGTCACTTGACGAGACACACATCCTGTCACCAATGACATATCAAAATGCCAATGACTTTTAAGCTGCAACATCTACATAAACATTCGCATATATAAATGTCGCTTCTTTCTGACTACTAACGAGATTTTAATTTATAGAAAATCAATCGTCACATTATCAATCAAATTATTTATTCATTTTTTTTTTTATATTTTAATTTTAATTCATTCATAAATGTTATTTATATTATTCAAATTAATTGACTCAAAAAAAATAAATAAATAAACAAATGTATTTTTAGTTTTAGCTAGAAAAAAAAAATAGTAAACTATTGCCGCATTAATCGAAATAAATATAGTATTTTTTTCTGTTTTCGAAAATTTATTATAAAATAATATGTCAAACAGTTAAGTCAAAATTTTTATTTTTTTATCAAGACAGTCATTTTAATAGTCTATATAACGATTGACTGTAATGATATTATATTTTTTTCTAAATTCATTTTGCATCTTTTGAAAAAATATATTTATTTCTTATTTAATTTTATCATCTAAATATATATATATATATATAATTTAAACAAAATTTAATTTATATATGTGTAATTTTTTTCTTTATGTATATATAAACACAAAATTAAAAATTTGTTAAGCATAAAATATCTTGCTTTTAAACGCAGATTCGTAATCGTGCAAACCCGTCGGCATATATTTCGCTTTATTGTCGCGTGTGGCAGGCGCAAGCACACTGTCGACAACACTCTGCAAAACAAGACATACGTCACTTGTCACACAGAGTAGCAATGAAATGAGAAAAAACAGTATAATGAAAAAAAAAAGCTGTGAAAAAAATCTCATTTAAAAAAAAAATAAATTATCATCTTTAAAAATAATTTTAAAAAATATATCAATATGATTAAGTGCGATAAAAAAGATTTTTAGATATAAAATTTTGGTAAATTTGTAAATTGAACAAAAAAAAAAAATACTGGGCTGATTTTACTGATACTAAAAGATAATGTCCTTGCGGACACTGTAGGAACTAGTCAACAGCCTTGGTTGAAAAAAAAAAGCACAAAAGTTTATCTAAGTGCTTTTTTTTCTTCTTGATTTTTTTCAAGACCCTCGACTTGGTCTTTTGGCTACACGGATAGCCATTCCTGATACATCTCTGTCTATCTTTGCTCCAGAATTTTTTATTTGTCCTTTACTGGTTTTATTTCTTTTTTTGTTTTTTTGTTTTTTTAACTGAAGACGCGAGGAATTAATAGCCAGGCATATATACCAGCGGTGTGTCAAGATGAATATACATACGAATGTGCTTACTGCCTTGTGTACCCACCAATGCAAAAATTTAAAAAAAATTTAAATTTACCCAGTTTCACACGAGTGTCAGAATGGCAACACAGCTTTTAAATTTTTTTCGCACACTTATTATTTTATATATATTTTATTTATTTGTCTGTTTCACGACCTCTTAATCATGTCCCAAAATGAAATTTTCTTTTTTAAATATATACTCTGAAGATACACGAATATTTATATGAAAAAAAAAAGAATAAAACAAAAAAAAATCAAGGCATAATAAAATAACTTGATGCAAAACTTTGGCACACTTATGTGCTTTATTACACGAAAGAAATAAAATAATCTAAACTAAATATATACCCATTAAAAATTAAATTAAAAATATTTTGTTTACATTGTATGCGCATATAAAAATTTAATTAATTATTTATTATTTCAAAATTATATACTGACATGATTAATATTTATTTTTATTTAATTTCATAGATCATGTAGTCAAAAAAAAATGAAAAATTGATCTGAAAATTTGACGGAAAACCACAAAGGCATGCTAATTAATTTGGAGTCAATCCAGAAATTTTTCGAGATTTCAATCTTTTACAGGCATATAGCGGCATTTTTTTCAAAAACACACGCACTTTAATGCTTTCTGTCTTTTTTTCTTTAAATACTATTTTTTTTTTTTTTTTTATTCGCTCTCACGTTAAATGTCACTGTTAAGTTGATTTACTTTCCAGAATTCATGATGATGCTGATTATAAATGTATGGAATGTGGGCTTGAATGTAGAATTAATGATTATTATTTTACTGCAGTTTCAGTAAAATAGAAAGTGACATTAAAAAGAAAAAAAAAAAAAACAAATATGAATAAACATAAACACCTACAATATAAACTTATCGAAAATCATTAATCTAAACATTGATAAAAATCAGCCATCATTTGAGTTGTCATCACGTTAAAAATCATTTTTTAAATTTGCTAATTGTAATAAAGATATGCGAGTATACATATCAGCAATGGTACAAAAATTAAATGAATATATAAATACAAAAAATAAATTATTAAAAAACACCATTTATATCATGTAAGTATATATACAACAAATAAAAACAGCACCCTGTTGTGCGCAGATGGTCGTACGCGTATAACAGAAGCACGCCTGACCTCATGCCAGACATATTAAAATAAAGCACGAGGCCATGGATGATGATAAAGTTGAAAAAATAAAAAAAAAAAAAAAATAGACATCAAGACATATTATGATATTAATTAATGATTGTAAATACCATCAGTAATATTATACAAGCATCAAAAAATCATCACTTCATAAAACAGAATACTTAAAAAATGAAAATAAAAAAGTTTGTCAATTTTTTGCGCATACATTTATAAACTGTCCAGTCAAAAGTAAATATTTGTTCATTTGATAGAGTATCATGAATTATATTATAATTCAAATGTATTTAATATTATAGTATAACTTTTTTTATTTTATATATACAACTACTTTGTATAGAACCCTCAAAGTAATAATCCGATTATTGGTTAAACACCCCCCATGAATTGACAGAGAAAATATTTTATACATATTAAAAATTAAGAACCTGTTATATTTGCTTATCCAAGAGCTTACAAAACATTTGAACAAGGAAAAAGAAACGATGTGATATATTTTTCAATAATAGTTTTAATAAGTAAAACAACACTCTATAATTATTTATCATTCAAATGATAATTACAGTTTATTATACATAATTTACCGAGCTGATTGACTGATAATATTTTGCAACTTACTCTATCATACTGATGAGTTGCAGTTGGTGTTGAAAATGGCTGAAAAGGCGCTGGTCTTGCTGGACTGTGATGAGCAGTATGAGGATTAGCATGTGGATGAGTATGTGATGCTGCATGAGGATGAGTTGGGTGCGGGGGTGGCGGTGGCCTCTGATAGAGGTAAGGATAATATTGATACATCACCTCGGAGCAGCTCATCACACCCCCCGGACCCGGCACTGCAGAGCCGGCCTGCCGACTTGCGTATCCGAACGTTGCACCCACGTAACCACCTGCTTTTACTTCCTCCACTTTTGTATTTATATATTTTACAAGTTTTCTTTAATATATATTATTATTATATTGTTGATAATAAATAAAATTTATTAATGAATTAATAAATTTTCTAATAAATGTTGTAACAATTTCATGCAATTCTAGAACAGATCATTTCGTTGTTCTTTACTAACGGTATATGTCAGTAAAGAATGTAATTACGATGACAACACCTCATCGAAACCTTGAAGAATGATTTATCAAGTTTGTTATTTTCAAAAATTTATTAATAATAATAGTTGTTACTTGTGTTATATATATTTTATGTTTCATACATATATATGCTGGAAAAAAAAAACAACACTGTTTGTGAAACACGAAAAATCCATTGACCGTCGGATATATAAAATCAGCTTTACTGTCAGATTTTGCAAAATTATATTTTTTTCACTATTTCAATATAATCATCTTCACTTATTAGATATAACTATATATCACACACTTTAATTTTCACTATGATAACGTAAAATTTCTAGCTGCTATAATTTTTTTTTATCACAAATTTATGAACACATTAAAAATAATATATTCATAATTCAAACATTCATTAACATCATCTGTTAATCTTGCTCTGTTGACATGTATCAAAAACTGATCTAATCGATTATAATGATTAAACCGTGCAATTAACTGATAAACACTTTTTTTTTTTCGAAAAAAAAAATAAAAAAATAATAATAAACAATATTAGTCCTTTGAATCTAATGATATGACTTCTTTGGTGGACAAACACAGACTGAAATAAGTTTTTCGTATGTCACCCTTCTCTCACAAGCAGGTTCTTTTTCTAGCCAATGTCTTCCCCCTTGTGGTGTCTTTCAAGTAACCGGCAGACTGTCCCACGAGTGTTGAGGGTCGAGAACCGCCCGATCACCCCAGTACCATCCTTGTGGATACGCCTACTGGCAGTACAAAATACGGACCAATCATAGCAACTCTTGGTAACGTCCAATGAGATAACAGATGCCACTCCTACGCTTGCTTCTGTATTGATCTCACAATGAACCCCTTGGCTACCACACTAGTATTAAGAAGTTCGTACTGTAGGATTTCAAAACTTTCTACCCGACACTCTCCTATCATTGTGAATTTTCTACAATTTTATATAGCATCTGTGCTTCATATACATATACGAAACTACCAAGAATGGGGTTGAATTTTTACTATATATATTTATCGAAGAATGCTATTATCTATATATACTCTATAAATTGAAGAAAACTTTCACACTTTTATTTTTGTTTTATTTGGCCAGACTCAAGTATAATGAGTCTTAATTAACAGCTTAGTAATGTATCGATGAAGTTTTATTTCTTATTATAATTTTGCATAATTATATCAAATGAAATTTATATGTGATAGAATTTTTTTAAACACATAGATTTTTAATAGTTTGACCCATTTTGTTTTTCTATTGAATAATTTGTTCTCATATAATTTAATAAAATTATTCAATCGCAGTAATAGAAATTAAACGAAATATATTTCTATTGCTATATTTTTATTTGCAGATGTAAAACTTTTTTCAATTTGTTTTTTTTTTTTTTTTTTTGCGACTAACACTTAACCGTAAAAAATCAGTTTTTAAAATAGCTGGTATTTTAATCCAATATGTTATCTAGCAGGTTTCAAAGACTTTATAGGGTGTCAGACGAATCCAATAAGATTCTCCCTATCACTCAGGACAAGCGTGACATTGCATCTAGTATGCTATTATTTATTTTATTTATTATTATTTTTTTTTTCTATTATTTTTTATTTTCTACTTTATGTGCATTGTTGTCTGGATCAAACACGTATGCAATACAAGGTATAAGGCGAAGGGTTTACTATTATTGTGCACGTGCAGGGTCATCCACTTGACAATACCCAGGGTCGCACCCTGCTGCTAATAGTTGGGTATAAATTTGTCAGTGATATTAAGACTGGGGTGGAATACGATGAATGACGACTAGATGACCCCACAATATAATATGTTTCATGGCTATTCTATGACAGTAAAGATGCCCCGCTTTTGCACGAATAAACCTCATATATAGATATATAGGGATGCAAGCTCGAGCAGAATAATTAATTACTTTCCACCACCAACTCGATTCATAAGCTTATTATTTGATCTACCTCACGTATGTTTTTTAATGTTTTATTGTGGTACATTTTTTTTTTTTATTTAAAAAAAAAAAAAAAAACTCATTGATTGCTGCAAGAATAAATTACAGAAACTACAGGTAATTTTGAGTAAAAAAAAAAAAAATTTTAAAAGATTTGCCGTCATTTGATTCAACAACAAAGTAGTCGCCGAAGCGAATTACGAGTTCAATCCGTTTGCTTTCGCACGGTCGATTAACACAACGTTTTGCTTTCGATTCTTCTTTCGGGAACCTCTATACTCTTTGCTCCTATAATTTTGCAGAAGAAATAGCGGCACTTACTAAAGAAGCCGCGAATCATGTTTTTTGACAGATCGCCAAACTCAGACTCTCTTTCACGAGTCCTACGAAATCGCAACAGTTCAGGTACAAGGATCGTTAAGAATGTTGAAATAGCAAATTAGAAGATTCCACAAAGCAGCAACTTCTTTCACTCACTTGTTCTTGTTTACATTCGATAGTTTACTCGAAATCATTTAGACCACAGTGATTTGTGCGAAAAACTTTATAATTTTTTTATTCCACGTTATGCGCGACATATTTATAAAGTTATTTTTGCATAATTAATTTGTAAAATTTAATGCAAAAAAAAATGATTTAACGCGAATAATAGAAATGAATATTTTTAGTTATTTAATTTGTAAAAATCGAAAAAAAAAAAACGAAAATGCATTGAAAAAGGTTTCAAAGAGATTGCGTTTCGCCACGCATTGTGAGGTATGTCTTTGAAGTTGGTGGTTTTGAGGCAGTGAATAATGTCTAGGATGAGTCGAATTTAAACGAAAACCACGGTATCCGCAGAATCAGATACTATACAATCATGTATGTACCTCAAGCACGAAAAAAAAATAAATAAAAAAAGATAGACATCATCCAATTGCCTGATAGGTTACTATTTTTTGGAAAAAGAAAAAATATATAAACCGTAAATTTAACATTCGCTTCTTAACATAAAAATGAATTTATTTTTTACATTTTTTTTAAATATTCAAGTTCTTGCTCCAACTTGAATTTATGTTTTGACCTCGTCTTCCAAGTATTCCTCCCATTTATCAATTCTTGCTTCAATTTCAGCTTCAGTTTCAGTAATTCTAAAAAAATGAAACAACATTCTGTATTATTAGTTGTTGACTTTAAAAATTTATACAGTAAAAGATAATTTATCAGTAAATTTATAAAATCATCATTCAATGATAAACTTAACAACTTATGATATAATCAAAATCTATTTTATCATCTTACTTGTATTTTGTTTTTCCATCCCATATTTCAGCAGTTATCTGTCTTTGTCCAAACCAACGACCGTTTAAAAGTTGAATACATTTTTGTGCTTCACTAGGTTCACGAAAAGTAACCTGAGCAACACCCTCTGGATGTCTCTGCATAAACAAATAAATAAATAATATATCTGCACAAATTTTAGCTAACTTAAGCTATTTCTATCAACTAAAATCTAATCAAAAATAATTTAGAAAAAAATTGAAATCAATTTTAGGCAGCTTAATATTATCAAGAAAATAAAAACATAGATAAAGCCTCTAAAACTTTCGATATAAATGACAAGTGATTTTCTATCAATTTCGGGTTTAATAGATCAAACGAGTTTCAGATTTTCAGCTTCACATATATACATTGATTCATTATATTTGTGGAGCAATGTGGCTAATTCCGGTCAACTTTTAAGTTAGCAACACGTGTATTTGACAGACATTTCAAACCAAAAATAAATATCCTATTTTTTATTTCAATGATATCATTGAATAACTACAAACTCTATATTTAAAAAAAGTACATTTATGGATATGCTGAAACAGTATCGAATACAAATTTAAATATTTTATATACAAATTTTACAACCCAAGTACTGCACAACAGACTTCAAGTTCAATGACTTGTATAAAGTAAAAAAAAATTAACCAAATGTAATTATTTAAAAGTTATTGTGATCGAATTCTTTTAAAATATCACGTTAAAAATAGAAATATTACAATATACATGGCACATGTGATTTTATATTTATATAAATTTAAACCTGTTACTGAGTATATGCAAACAAAACTTTTTGAGATATTAAATTTATACTTGCAAACAGAAATTTGAAAGACATTTATAATAGTTTATATAGATATAATCAAATATAAAATAAAAAAGTGCAAACTTACATCGTAAAGTGTAACTTTTTTAACTTCACCACATTTGATACATTCAGATCTAATGTCTTGCTGATATTCAAGTAAAAGCTGAACATCTTTATCAAAATCAGTAGGAGTAAATAAATTTTTGATAATAACAATTCGTTCATTTTTAAGTGGTTCATTTGGTAAACGATCTGGTTGCCAGCCTAATAATCTGTAAACAATAATATTAAAATAATTAATACTCATATTACATCAATAATGAATTGTTTATTTAATTGTATTCATGCAAATTTTGTGACATCATTCACTATGATATCACAAAAATATTATATTGTTTTATATTATTCACAGATATTATTATACTTGACAATAAATTATAAACGATCTAATTGCCAATCTAACAAACTGTAAACAACACTACTATAAAATTAATTAATTCATATTTGTTTTTTTTTTTTTTTTATTCTTTAAACAATAATAAATTTTAAAATTAATTTTACTAATGACAATTTTGTGACATCATTTACCATGATGTCACAAAAATATTATAATCTTGATGCTATATTATACTCATATATTGTTAGTCGACTATAAATTATTTTAGCATGATATCATAAAAAGGTCAAGACAATATATATATTTGCACAAAATTAAATAATATTTATATTTTTTTATAAAAAAAATATAATTAGGACTGAAACTGACTATCCAAATTCAGTAACCCGCAGAGCGATCATAAAATCAACAAGCAAGATAATAAATTTATTTTTAAAAAATATAAAATTTTTAAATCAAAATTGAATGTAAAAAAAAAATATATATATATTATACACGGTTGACGAAAATTGATAAATGAGCATCATTGTTTAGGAAATTTGATCAATTGGTTTTTTATTTTATGCTTGGTATAATTAATTTTTTTTTTTTTTTTTAAATGACAGAAATATTAATTATGCAACTAAATGTGTATGATGCCATCAGCGATATTTTTAAAAAGAAGTATGAGAGATAAATTTTGCTGAGCTATTTGACAAGTCTTTGTCACTATCTTATATCCTGATAATTTTTATTATTTATTTTTCTTTCCGCTTCACTTAAATTTAAACGCATTATTATAAAATTATGATCTAATAAAGATAAAAAAATATTTATAAAATAAAAAATATTTTATAATAAAAAAAAAATAGATATATATATATATATATATAACAATTTGTAAAAAATATTTTAAATAAAAAAATAATGAAATTCAAGAACTCTTTGGTAATTGAGTTTTTAAATTTCTTTCAATTCATTCATAAAAAATGTCTTGATATAAAAATAAAATGACAGATATCGTTTACATTTACGTGTCAAGTTTCAATAGCATTGTCAATTATTGCTTAATTTTATATTTTAAATTCAAGGACTTGAATATAAAAATTTAACAACAAATTACAGGACCAATTGTTTTGCTTGAAAATACATCTATGTCGATTCAGTTATTGAGATAAAAATCATTACATTATCAATTAATTATAAAGGTTAGATTTATCATAAAGATAACAACAAGTATTTATATGAAATCATGTTGGAATTTATAATGCAAACGCAAGAAAAATAAAATAAAATAAATACTTACTTTTCATGAATTTTTTTTTGTCGTTCTTTGTAATTTTTCTTTCGTTTTGGTTTAAGAGCTGGATCAAATTGGCCTTTCATTTGGAATTTGGCGCGTTCAACAGAAATTGTTTTACCACGTAACTGAGAACCATTCAGCACATCTAAAGCAAGATTCACTGACTCAACCTTAAATAATAAAAAATATAATTTTTAAACAGTTGAAATACAAGTCACACATAACAATTTAGATATAATCTTTGTACAAAAAAAAAATAAAACTTTAGTTTTTTTCATCCATATAAAAAGTCAGTTAGTAAGCTTAAATTTACGTTTCATTTTTTTTTTTTTTTACTAAAAGTCTGACATATAGTTTCCCAAAAAAAAAAAAAAATAAAATTAAAAAAAAACTACATAAGCAGTTAAATTGCATCGTTGAATAACAAAATGCCCATTTTACAACGTAGTAAAATATAACGATAAAAACTTGTTGAAAAATATTTTTTCATATAAAAGTATATTTATTGATTGTTTCTCCCTTAAATTTAAATTACCACAATTATATTTAAAAAAATATAAAAACTCTTTAACCAAATTAATTTCTACTTTCACTCATAATTTGATAATACTTTACCAAAAAAAAAAATTACAGCATTGCTTTTATTTAAATCGCGTGATGAATAAAAAAAAAAAAAAACTCAACTGGCTTAGTTTTAATCTAGCACAACTTTTAATTTAAACAAAAAAAAAAATGCATTAAAATCACGAATAGCACATATAAAAAGTCACACATAATAATTATAGATAAAATTTGGATTAGTTGTATTATTATGAGTTAAGTTTATAGATATTATCATATATATAATAATTTTAACGTCACGACATTTTACTACGAATATATAAAAAGCTATAAATTTTTCGTAGTCTGATGCAAAAGAATATGTCATACTTATAATCATTTTGCAAGCATTCAGACATATAAAAACTAGTCAACCTTAGAATAAAAAAAAAAATAAATAAATAAAAAATAAACATTCCTTAAAAATGATTCTACAAATAAAATAAATATATTATTTTTCATATTTAAATAACTTAATATAAAAGACGTATCTCATTCGTCATCTCATTCAAATCATTATTAAATGTTTGCATAAAATTTTGTTATAATGAATTAGTTAAAAAATAAAACAATGCAATTTTTTTTTTTTTATGTATATGTAAGTAAAAATATATATATATATATAAAGGGGCAATTCTCGTTTAACCTGTAACGTCAGCACCTCAAAGGAGAACGATGAAATCACTTGGATAAAATTGGAACGATACAACACACAAACGAAGATTAATTGGACATGTTTGTTTTTCTACTATCTCTTTTTTTCTTTTTCTCATTCACAAGAAATTGAGAAGATATTTCAATCAGACAAGATAAACTGATATAAATCATGATCATCATGAAACTATAGATTATCATAATTATAAAAATAGTAAAATTCCATTGAATTAATTTTTTTTTTAAATTTTCCAATTATAATGTAATTTGATATTTATTTATAATAAATTATATATAAATTGTATCAATTTTATAAATAAAATTTCTAAAATAAACTATTTTAAATGAAAAAAAAAAAATAAATAAATAAATATAAGCAATTAAATTTCCAAAAATCAACATACATGTGTATAGAAAAGTTTTATTATTTAAACAAACTGTAAATGTAATGAAAGCAAATATAGAATTTTATCACATCATACACAGATGTCCCAGACTGAATTGAAAAAAAATAAATTTTTATATAAAAAAAATATAAGTATATTTTGATAGGATTATTATTATTTTGAGATATAATTCTATTTGTAAATTAAAATATGGGACATTTCTGTTGTATGATGTTATGTAATGCAACTTTATTTTATTATGGCACATCCTTTGAACATGTACCAGACAACTTGGATATAATGAATCATTAATGATTATATTTAATGCTCAAGATATGAGACTTTTTTTATTTCTTCAAGTGTTAAGTTCTCATTTATTTTTGGATATCCTATTTTAAATTATTATCGATGTATGAATGAACCGGAAATTTACTGACGATAAACATTTCAAAAGTATTATTATAATTTGTTTTTAATGATTAAATATAAAATTGAAAAAAATAAATAAAATATTATTATAGTCAAGTGTGATAAATAACATACACAGTGAGTGCTGAAAATAGCACGTGCTAATATTGTTAATAATATAATTTTACTGTAAACTATATTATTATGGAATTTTTTTTTTTTTTTGACAGTAAATAAAGCTTTCTTTCAGAAAAACAAAAAATTTATTTTATGTTATACTTATACATAGATTTTTGGAAAAACTGACAATTTTTTCAAAACAAAATTGATAGTTTAATAAGCCAAAAAAAAAATCTGACAGATATATTTTTTTTAGAAAAGATAATATATAAATTTAGTAAAATAAAAACTAGTAAATGTACTATGTCTGTGATGAATTATTGTTAAATTAAAAACAAATAAAACTCATATAAAATCAAATAAAAAAAAAAATGACAATAAAACGTTTGCATGAGCAATGACAAGTGTCTTATTCATACCAGAGAAAATTATATCAATTTGTACATAAAATTTATGTAAATCTATTTTCAATTGAGTATATATATATACTTTTTTTTTTTTTTTTTAAATATTTGTTTATTGGTTTGGCAATGATTTCAAAGCAAATCATATTAAAATTTTTTTAAATTCTTTAAAATAGCTGTGTAATTATTTATGCAAAATAATCATTAAATATTGTTAATATTTTTGTGCAAAATTTATTTAAAATCATTCAAATAAAATAGCTATAGATAAACGACTAAGATGAATTACAAAAAATTATATTTTCCATAAAATTTCAAATATATATTTATAAGATAACAACAGAGTATTCATATATATGTATAAAATGTTGTTAAACATAAATAATAAAAGCTATCTCAAAAACTATATGTGTGTATATATGTATGAGTATAAAATAGAATCAAGAATGAATCACTTTATTCATGAAAATAAAATAGTATATTTAATAGCAAGTAGTTGGATGCACAAGGAAGATTGAGGGGGTCTGAAAGGCAACATGGCCAAGCCTATAAGTGGGCTCAGATTGCATATATTTTACACACGGAAATTACAACACTATAAAAGCCTCAGAGCTCATTTTCAATTTTTGTTTGATCTTTTTATTTATTTATTTTAATAATGCAAAAAAAAATTTAGCTTCCGATTGATATCATCACAGAGTAAAGTTGCCGAACAAAAAAAAAAAAAAAAACAGAAAATATACCAATAAGTTCATTCCAATTATTTATCTATAAAATAAACAAGTACTTTTATAAAATAAAATATTAATTTAAATTCTATCAAGTATAAAAATAATATTAAAATTATATTTTTTTTTTGTTGTAAAAAATTTAAATATAATTTCATGTTCCAAATAATAAACTCGATTAAAATGATTATATAGTTTTTTAATTTTAATTTAAAAAAAAAACTATATATTCACCACGTCATGTTTGTCATATTTTTGAAAAAAAAAAAAAATGTGTAGCATTGATTGGTTATGCGGATGATAAATTAAATAATTTTAAATGAAATAAAATGTTACATGTAAAACAGGGAGGATTACGTATATACAAGTAAAAAAAAAAAATGATTACGTTTGATAGGGATGGCAAAGCACACACCATGCATCAAACAGCTTTACGTGTGCTCTTTTATATATACATTAAAGTATTATATATATATATAAATGTATGTGCGGTAACAGTGAGACCCAGTGAGAACTACGCAACACAAAGTTTTGGTCAGTATGTCGCGAATCATCAACGTTGAAAGTTCCTCTGTGATGATCAATTAAAAAAATCAATTTTAAAAATCAATTCTATCAGTTAAATTAATTAAATAAAAAATTAAATTAAATTACAAATAATTCGAAACCTAATCAAATTTTTATCAGTATTAACAAGAAATGTAAAAAAAAATTTAATGTAGTTTTTTAATTTTTTTTTTACCTGTAAAATAAACAAAAAATTATTTGAGATTACGTTATAATTTAAATTTATGTTTTTCAATGTACAGTGAACCCAATTTTTTTATCATGATGATTTTATCGCAATGATCGTTATCAAAATACAAAGATTCTAGTGAATAAAAATATTATTTATTTTTTTTTTTTTTAAATATATTTGAGTAAATAATTTATTTCATATATATTATAATAGTTAATTTTTTTTTTTTTTTAATAAAATAAACAATATGTTAAAAATTTGGATCCTGTTACTCTGCACAATAGGTAATTATAAATTATATTTTTTAAATTTATTAATTATAAAAATTATTTTGAAAACTGATAGTACATTCGTATTTATGTATTGAAAATATTGAAAAATGATTTTAATTAATTTAAAAAAATTGAAAAATAAATGTAGTTTGCAATGGAATAAAAACATACAACTTTTTTTATTAACAAATGAGAAATGATAAAAAAAAAAAAAAGTCAATTTTCAAATTATTACAACAAATGATAAATATAATTTTGTAAAAAAATACTTGAAATACAAGTAAACATTAATCAAAAACAATATTTAATTTATTAATTTTTTTTCTGTTAAAAAATAATATTTATACCAATAAAAACAGGATTTAATGAAATATAACTATTAGAATTTTAATGTAAAAAAATAAAAAAATCATAAAGTTATTTAATTTCTTTTAGAAAGGAAATTTACTATAGATTAAATTTTTTTTATCATATACATATTGTCACATGCCCAACACTAAATCCATAAAAAAAAATATATTGCTGCATTTAAAGTAACAAAAATTTGCACAACGATTCACCAACATTTAACGTTAATGGTAATAAAACATATGTGCCGACATGTTGAGATCCGTTATATTAGATAAGATCTTTAAAAAAAAAATTTTACTTTTGTTTTTTAAAATTAAAAATTTAAAAAAAAAAACAAAAAAAATAATTCACCATGACAATATTTATTTTTATATACTTGGGGGGTGACTAATTATTTATAAAAAAAAATTATTTCTCTGTCATGAATTTTAAAACGTAATAAAAAATAAAAAAAGTAAAAAGTTTTATATTTTTTCTGTTCAACCAAATAAAATGCAGACAAGCGAAATATTTCAAATTAAAATTAATATTATCAATTTTTTTTTTATGTAAATTAATATTTAAATAAAAAAAAATATATATATTTATTATTTTCAAATGAATTATAATTTTATAATGTCAATCAATTAGATTAATCTCAATCAATGATTTAGTTGAGTGAGGACATTGTTGTGAAATATTTCTCAAGCTTTGACGGTCAAAATAGTCAGGTCAACAAACATTTATAAATAAAAAAAATATTCAGCATGTTTTAAAGTTTAATTTAAGTCTGAAGGTATATAACATAAAGAATATTCTTGAATAAAAAAGAACGTATCTGGTTATGAAACAGACAACAAAAAAATAAAAAAAAATAAAAAATCATAAAAATCTCAACTCTTTGTGCCCAAAATCTATCGAATTTACTGGCAAACTTTTTTTTTTTTCTTCAGTGTCTGTGTATACTGGTTTGTACCGGTCTGTAAACTTGAAGCAAACTCATTTATTTTTTTTTAAATAAAATTGTATAAAATCATTAATATAATCTACCAGTATTTATTAAAATTTTTATGTTTTTTTTTTTAATTGAAAATAAAGACATTTTAAGTAAATAAAATATTGTTTTTTATTATATTTATTATATAGCTGGTATAACGTCTGGTAATAATGTAGATTTTCAAACAAATAATATTTATTCACCATCAATTAAACAAGATAAAGATGGACAAGATTTTGATGGTATTAGACGTTTTGCTTGTCCATATGGTTTTATTCGTTTAAAAAGAAATTGTTATCATTTGAGTGGAAGAGTTGCAAGATGGATTGATGCATATCATGATTGTCGTGATAAAAATTCTACTCTTGCTGTACTTGATAAAAAAGGAAAAGATAGAATACTTAGAAAATATTTAATGGGTGAACAATTTAGTAAGTATATATTGATAAAAAATCATTTAAATAAATAATATTTGTATCAATAACTTTTTTTTTTTTTTTTTTTTTTTTTGTAGCAAAACTTGAAAGATGGATTGGTGGTATTTATAATTGGCGTCAAATGTCATGGAAATGGGGTGAAACTGGTGAAGATATTGAATTTGAAAATTTTTCAAGATTAAATAATTCAATATTTGATAAAAATACTAAAGAATATGCATGGCATTGTATTGTACTTGATCCAACTGATAAATACAAATGGAATCCAAGAATTTGTGTTCAACAAAAACATTATATATGTGAAGTACCTGCTGGACGAATTGGTAATAATAAAATCCCATCATAATTTTAATTAATTTTGATTTAATAAAAATAAAAATTTAATTTATTTTTAATTTTAGGAAGAAGAAGAAAAAAAACAATTGAACGAGGTCAACAAGAATCACTTAAACAAAATTTAAGACAAAGAAAAAAAGGAAATAAAAAACATGAAAAAAATGAATTATCAATGATGAAAGCAAGTGCCGATAAAAAATCTACTCATGGTATTAATTCAAGATCAAGACCTTTATCACAGTAAGATAAATAATAATAAAAATTATTTCAAATTGATTTAAATATTTTAATTAAATAAAATATTGTTTTTTCCAATTCCAGGAAGAAATTATTGACAAAACATATTAAAGGTACTCGTCATCAACCAAATCGACAAATACATCAAAATAATAATCCAAGATTATTATCACAAGATGAACAAAAACCAAATTATAATTACAAAATATTAACAGCTGGTAGATCAAAAAAAGGACAAGCTTGGCAACTTGCTAATGAAAATTCACTTCAAATGCTTCAAGCAAACATCAATGATTTTACACGAGAAGAAATTTTATTAAAAACATAATTAACTAATTATTAACAACACAAGTAATTTACTTGATTATATTAAACAATTTATCGATATTTTTTTTAATCGAGTACTAAAAATATAGACACCTACTTAAACTTAATTCACAGAATTATTATTATTATATTTTATCATCAACGAGCAATTAAAAGTTTTATAGAACGATTTAAATCTATATTTTTATATTTTTTAATTAAATGCCAGATATATAATTTAATATTTTTACTGATAAAAATTTAAACAATATAAATTTGTTTAAAATTGATAATTTTTTTAGTTAAAATATTTATGTTAATAATTGTTTAATTTTTTTTTTTTTTTTAAATAAGTTTTAACTGTAAATTTCATCACTTTACAATAAAAATCTTATTTAAAATTTTAAATATCATATAGTAAAATCGAGTGAGGTAAAATATATAGATGAATGAATGATAATTAATAAATAAATAAAATAAAAAATATTTTACTTACTTTGATATAAGTGCAGAGAGCATCACCTTTTGGTTGTCCATCAGCATCCATGTATAATTTTAATTTTGGTTTATTTTTATCATCACGTAAAAGCATACCATATTTAGTAACTATTTCAACAAGTTCATCAATTGTAATATCAAGTGGTAAACCAGAAATATAAATTGCAGTATTATGTGCTTCATCAATTTCAAACCATGATGGTGGTTCAGCTGCTTTTTTTTTAGCTTCAGCTTTTTTTTGTTCTTTTAATTCTTTAATATTAGCTTTAGTTTTTATTTCAACTTTTGAATTATCAGAAGGTTTTGGCTCAACCCACTGACCATAACTCATCTGATATTTTGCCATAAAATCATCATCAATCTAAAATTAAAATAAAGTATATAATATTTTTAAATATCCAATTTATATTTAATAAAAGATAATTGACGTTTTTATTATTATTTATTTATTACCTTTGGGAACCAAGCTTTTTTCTCACGATCCCAAAATAAAACAGAGCCATCATTTGGATCTGTGTATGTGTGTGTATCGTTTTCAAAACCATAAATGCCAACAGGATTTACAACAGGATTTGCACTAAATCTTTCACTTTGATCTGTTGTATTTGTATTATCAGTATTATTATCCTTTACAATCCATTTGTTTTCTTTTTGATCAAATTTATAGGTTATGTTGCTGGCTGTATCAGTGTATATATAATTTTCACCATCAAATTCATAATTTTTCATTGAATCATTTGATACAGATGTACTTGGCTCTGAATCACGTGGTATCCAAGCATTTGTTTTAACATCCCATGTCATTTGTTTATTAGTAACTGGATCATTGTAGATACAAAGATCACCTTCATATGTTAAATGTTTAGAATAATCATTTGTATTATCTAATGAGTTTTTTTTATTATCTACTGTACTGTCTTCTTCATCATCTGTATCAAACTCTTCATCATCATTTGTTTTTTTTAAATTTACATTTTTTCTTGCAACACTTTCATTTTGCTCATCTTGTTTACTTTCATTCATTTTCCTACAGAAAAAAAACAATGAAATTTTATAACTGTTATAACGATATTTGTCATTGACTTACCTTTTATATTTTTATTTGTATTTTATCTTCAATGACAACTATCAATGTATTTATATGATTATAATAATATTAAATTATTATAAGCAAATAAAAACAAGTAAATAAACCACTTTGACACTTTACGTTAACCAACGAAACACCTGATAAATACAGCACATCTGTATGTGTTTCAGTGTTTGTACAATACTCATTTGAGAAAAAAAAAAAAAAAAAGCAATATCCCCAGATATTTATGCGCGGTGGAGATAATGCGCATGTACAGAATAAAACACACACACAAAATATAAAAATATTAAATCAAAAAATCGAATTAATAATTTATTCTGAATAAATTGTTAAATAAATGAAATAAAATGAAAATCATTGAGTGTTTATATATACTTGTGCTCAAAGCAGCAGGTATATTAATTCAGAATAAAAAAAATAGTTTTAATTTAAAAAAATATATACAATTATTGTGGTAAAGTGCGTTCAACAAGAAATTAATTAAATCTTAAAATTATAATTATAATATAATAATAAATCTGAAAAGGGATAAAATAAAAAGGACAATTTTTCCTACATAAACAATAAATTAGCCAATGCTAATTTTCGCAAGTACCTGAAACACATCCTATTCACCCCCATCTACTCTGTTTGAGATAGACAGGTTGATGTGCACACCTTGATCAATCAACTATATATACATATGTACAACCATTATAAGTTACAACTTTAGCATAAAATTTTATAATATAAAAAAAAAAGTGATCAAGTTGAGCTAACAAGTCATGCAAATATATGAAAACATAAAATAATACAAGGAATTATCATGTAACTTGAAAGAATACATATTATCAATTAAATTCTTTAAAGTTACAAGCTTGTTGAAGCACATTTACCATTAAGGGTTTGGTTAATCAAGTGACCAGAAGGCCTCTTACCTTGTTTAGCAGATCTATGATGATTGGTGATGGTTATACAGATGTTTTAACTCAGCGTTAATCATTGCAATTATATTATCATTACAATATAATCATTACAATTATAGCACAATAGGATGAAATCTCAATGATCAGCATCATTGTCGTTTTTAACAATTGTCTTTTGTTGTCATTATCTTGATATGATTTACAATCAGCACACAGATGAAATCCAAAGAAATCCCACTGTGAAAGAATATAATAAAAATTATTATAATATGTACTTACTATGAATTTTTTAAAACAAAAAATATAATAAATATTTTATTTAAATTGTGGTTCAAACTTGACTCATCGAAAAAGAAAATGAAAAAAAAAAAAAAAAAAAGCACGATATATTTGAAAGACCACCTGTCTAACCAGTTGCTGAATAATACCGTTATACTGTGCTTTGTTAAAAGCATTCAAAGCTTACAAGCACGAATATTTTCTACCAGTGGCAGTAGTTTCTGTACCTACGAGATCTTGAATATACTTTCTCTTGGATACATTTAAAAATATATCCAAGAGAGTATATTCACACGTAGTTAAAATTGTCTTTTCTATGATGACAAATAAATTAAATAATAAAATGAGCAAAAATAGCCATACCTTTTATCACAGTCATCATTTTCATTATGATGAACCAGCTAATTCATTGATCAAACAATGACATAAACTATTTATCACTGTTGTCTATCAGTGAAACACCACTTATTTCAGTTGTCTCCAATTGGTACAATAACAATCTGTAACTACAAAAGTACAAAATAATTAAATTACAATTAATAATTTTTTATTTTTAAATACACACACAATTCATCTTAATGTTGAATTTATAAAAAAAAATGAGCCACAATGTATATACCTATAATTATATTTACCATTGTTTTTTGTCCAATAAAGTACCAATACATTTGTCACTTGTCCAATCAACATTTTTGACAAATGATTTTGTCCTCTTTTTTGGATCTATCAACATAAAATAATAATAATATATATAATTTGAATAATATTTTTATGATTTTCTCATAGTGTATTTTTTTTTTTTTCTAATAAATTGATACTGTATTTTTATTATTAATTTATTGCAAAACATCAATAGTTAACTTTCAACGAAAACAAAAGCTAAATACATATTTACTCATTAATGTTAATTTTTTAATTATTATAACACGAATGTTTACGCTTTTTTATTGATTATATAGCAGTAATAATAAAAAATTATTATTATTATTTACCTGAGGCTGCTTGATATGTGTAAATATCTCAGAATATGCATATCCTGGTTAATTTAGTCAACTCGTATTTACTCAATACTTGATTCGTATTGAAATATCCAATGATATCTGTACAATTTTTATATAAAAATATTTTAGAAATAAGTAAAATAAATAAAATATTTATTTAATTTTAATAAATAAAAATATTCATTACCTTTTTTATGCTCAATAAAATGCCAACAGCTTGGTCTCTTGTCCAGACATATTTGTCAAATGATTCACCGCCGTCTTTGTTATGTCCCCAAGCTTAAAAAAAAAATTAATAATTTTATTTTTTTTTCAAAATTAATAATTTTATTTTTTTTTCAAAATTATTTATTTTATTTTTTTTATAAATAAATATTCCAATTTTAATAATTATTTATTGCAATATATGTCAATAGACTTGAAACGACAACAAAGCCTAACCTAATTATTGTAATTTTCAATTTTTTTCTAAATTATTTTTATTTTTTATTGACTATCATATACTTGACTTATTTATTATATGTATAAGGAAAAGGGCTAAAAAATAATTATAATTATATTCACCTGCGGCCATTTTGTGTTGTAAACTCGCCGGTCTCCTTCAACGGCTTGACCAGTTTCAACAATATGATATTTATGTGTATAAATAATGACACCCAGCTACAATTTATAGCTCAAATGATTGCCCGAGCAAAAACAAAGCGATTTATTATAAAAAAAACAATTAACTAATGAAATTATTAATTAAAAATTATGATAAAAAGATCGCTCGAGCTGCAACAGGTCCACAACCAACTTTTTCAATTTTACTACTGAAACTATTTATTTTTATGAGAAAGTCATCATCAAATTAGAAAACGACAGTAGCGCTGCGAGCGGTAGAAAAAATAACTATTGTTCAGTCGATAAGATAGGCAATGATTTAACGTTTTCTTTATATAACTACAGATAGCGTCCCTAGTAATTTACCACAATAATGATTTATTAACAATTTATTTAAACAATTAATAAATATTAATTAATAACAATGATTACCCAAACAAAATTAATAATAATATAATTAATAATATTGGAATAAAGTATTAATTAATTAATTATTAATTTATTTGCACTACCTCTCTCTAGTTATCATAACAGTTTATGCACAAGACAGCACAAGATCAACGTGTGTTTACATTTTACACGAACAAACAATTTAATTTTGCTAAAAAACAACACATAATAAATTAATTATAAATTATTATTAATTAAAAATGTCAAATGAAATACAAAATCGTGGTGGACGTGGTAGAGGTAGAGGTAGAGGAAGAGGACGAGGAAGAGGCCAGGGTCAATTTAAACAAGGTATGTACTTGAATAAATTTAAAAACAACCACCTGATAATAACCTTAATAGCCGGTATAAATAAAAACACTTGACCTTTTGGCCCTTTGCAAATAATATTGCAATAATTACAAAATATGTATTTGAAAAAATATTGTATACAATTGTTAGGATTAATATAATCACCAATTATTTTAATGATAATTTTAATAAACTGGCTTGTCAATTTTTAAGGTGGATATCGTGGTGGTTACCAAAACAACAAACCATACAACAAAAGACCACACAATTCTCATGATAATCACAATGAAAATAAACGTGCAAAATTTGAAGTATCAGATCGTCTCAAAGAAGTTGATATTGGTGTTACTGAATTTGTTAGTTCTCATGAGCATTTTTCTGGAATTGTTAAAGAACGTTTTGCTGATTTTCATGTTCATGAAATTAATTTAGATGGTGAAATATGTAAATTAACATCACAAGATATTCCTGTTGATATAATAATAAATGATGATACATTAAAAAAAAATATTCCAACAGAAGCATTAGAAAAAATTGAATTAATTACCAAAGAAGATGCTGATTTTGAAGAAGTTGAAATTGATGTTACTGATTTAGATAAAGAAATACGAAAATCTATTCATACAATGATTAAAAAAAATGTTTCAGTAATAAGTCAAACAGTAGAAAAAAATGATAAAAAATTTATTGTTGTCAAAAAAAATGATAGTAAAAGTTCAGAAGGAAAACGTTTTAAAAATAATACACCTGTCAATTGGTCTAATAGACCTGGTAATTACTGTCAATTTTTATTACATAAAATAAATATTGATACAATGGAAGTTTTGAATCAACTTGGATCAATATTACGTGTAAGACCGAATAACTTTAATTATGCTGGTACAAAAGATCGTAGAGCACAAACAACCCAGTGGTTTTCTTTAAGAAAAATAGAACCATCTGATATTCTTCGTGCTTGTAAACGTATACGTGGTGCTTATGTTGGTAATTTTAAATATGTTTCTGAACCATTAAAATTAGGTATGCTTAGTGGTAATCATTTTAAAATTGCATTAAGAAATATAACTGCAAATAATGATATTATTGATACTGCAATGACAAATCTTCGTGATAAAGGTTTCATTAATTATTATGGTCTTCAAAGATTTGGTACTATTGCTGAAATACCAACTTATGAAATTGGTAAAGCTTTGTTATTAAGTAAATGGGATGATGCAATTGATTTAATTTTAAAACCAAGAAGTGGTGAAAATAATGATATGTCTGAAGCAAGACGTATTTATGCTGAAACAAAAGATGCTAAAGCTGCACTTGTACCAGTTTCAAGAAATAATAAACCTGAGGTTAAATTACTTGAAGGAATTTTAAAAAATGGTAAAAATAATCCACAAGGTGCTCTCGATGCACTTCCAAGAAATACTAGAACAATGTATACTCATGCTTATCAAAGTTTTGTTTGGAATAATATTGTATCACGTAGAATAAAAGAATTTGGATTAAAACCTATTGTTGGTGATCTTGTTTATGAAAAAATTGATAATTCAGATGAAATTGAAACACTTGATTATAGTCAAATTGATGAAGATATTAAAGATACAGATAAAATTACAACAGATGATATTGATGATAAAATAAATGATAAGAATGATACAAAAAATAATACAACATTAGATAATAATGATACAAAATTACCAGCTGTTAAATGTTTAACAGAAGAAGATTTGCCAAATTATACATTTGCTGATATTATTATGCCACAACCTGGTTGGCGTGTAACTTATCCAACTTATGCTAAATCTTGGTTTGAAGAATTTCTTGAAAAAGATGGACTTGATACAAACTTGAGTCAAAAAAACAAAAAATATACACTTGGTGGAGGTTACAGAAAAGTTCTCCAGGTACCAAAAGATTTAACTTGGAAAATTATAAATTACAATCAAATTCATGATAATTTAATTCTTGGTGACATGGAAGAGCTCAGAGGTCAAGAATCACTCAAAAACGATCCAGGTAATATATATTTCATTCAATATTTTATTTTAAAATTTAACAATAAAAATAACTTAATTAAATATAATTAATTTTCAGATGGTAAATACAAAGCTCTTATTATTGAAATGTCACTAAAATCATCAGCATATGCAACAATGGCACTTCGAGAAATTTTATCACATGACACATCATCTCAGAGTCAGGCACAACTATCTGCTGCTTATCATGCTAAAGATGCTGAAAAAACAAAAGAAAAAATGATCAATGATGAAAAAATAAATAATGGTAATGTCAATAATGATGTGGCAATAGTAAAAGAGGAGAAGAATGAATCATGTGTTATTGAAGAAAACTTGAATAAGGATAAACTTGATAATGAAGAAGAAAAAATGGATGAATCTTGTGATGTTAAAGAAAACTTGAATAAGAATAAACTTGATAATGAAGAAGAAAGGATGGATGAATCTTGTAATGTTAAAGAAAACTTGAATGAGGATAAACTTGATGATGTCAAAGAAAAGATGGATGAATCAGCTGAACCTGCTGTTGAATCAACTGATGAAAAATAGTTTTTCAACGAGTTTGTGAGGTATGTGATTTTCATATAAGTTTGTTATTAATACAAGTCACAATGACAATTTAAAATAACGAAACAAGTGATTATCAAATCATACAAAAACCAACAATTTTTATACTTATCTTGGATCTCAACTTTAACTCATCTTTTTTACTATTTACTAAATTTAAAAAATTCTGTGACAGTGTAAAATTCTAAAAACTAATTTCTGTATAATAAATAAACATTTTCCATTTAAAAAAAATATATAAATAATGAGATAATAATAATTTAAAAAATTAGGCATATTAATAGTTAAAGAATATTTTTATTCGTTTTATCATTTTTAAAAAAAATTTTTTTATCCCAATTCTGGAGTAGTTACAAATTTCATTTTTCTATTTGTAGGTATATATTCTGTTTCAAATATAATTATTTCATTTTCTCCAGTTTTAAGCCATACTGATGGAACGTAAAGTGTAACTTGAGGTCCAACAGTTGGCCAGTAACGTCCTATATTATTTCCATTAATATAAATAACACCTTTACCCCATCCAGTTGGATCAATATATGTATCCAAAGGTTCTCCTTCAATATTAACAAAAGCGCGAAGAAAAACTGGACCATTTATTAAATTTTCATTTTCATAATTAATTGTTGTATATTTATCAAGAGGTTTTATGTTATCCATACTAAATGATGTAACATTCCAATTATTAATTTTTATTTTATCAATTGTTGCATTCCATATTCCCTGTGCAATTAAATAATTAAAAAAATTAATTTAAATTAATTAAATTAAGAAAAATAAAAAAAAATAAAACATACCTTCCAGTCTGATATAAGATTTCCAAAATTTAAATGTCCTTGATTTTCAACAAGCACACTTATACGTTTTGCATAAGGATTTTGAATAATTAAAGATTTAATTTTTAATGTACGACTTAATGTTCCAACAAGATAATTATCAACATAAACCAAACCTCTGTCATTAACAGTTGCTTTAAAAACAGCTGGATCATTAACACCAGTTGGAAAATCAGCTTCATATAAAACATAACCATGACCAAGTGATAATAATTCAAAAGTTGGTGGTTCATCATATGTACCAACTGTTACTGACATTTCTTTTAATACTTGTTTGTCTAAAAATTTAGCAATTGGTGCTAAAAAAACAGATCCATAATCACCTTTTGGTTTGACAGTTGGTAATGGAATATTAGGCATTGGTAAAAACTATATTGAAAAAAATATATTAAACAATTTTAAATTAAAAGAAAAAATGAATTTGTTGTAAAAATTAAATCATCGTATACCTGAGCAATTATATCACGTATAGCAAAATATTTATCAGTTGGATCACCAGCTTCAGTTAATGGTGCATCATAATCATATGATGTTATATCAGGTAAAAATTCATTTGCACCACCATTTGCACCAGCTGTAAAACCAAAATTTGTTCCACCATAAAACATGTAAATATTAACTGATGCACCCATAGAAAGCATAGTTTTTAAATTTTTTGTAACACGATAAATTGGTACACGTTGAAAAACTTCACCCCAATGAGTTAACCAACCAGAATAATATTCTGAATTTACCAATGGGCCCTAGAAAAAAAAAATATATATAGGTATATGTATAATTTATTTTTTTGCTTTATTTATTTAAAAAAAAAAAAATAATATGATTTAACTAACCTTTGGCTCAATTTTTCGCATTACAGGAAATGTAGTATTAGGATCACTTGATGCACCAAAATCAATAGTTGCATAGACACCAGATATTTTACCACATTTAAGTGCTTTCTCAGTTGAACCATCGGTTGTATATAAAAGTGCTTTTGTCCCAACATGAGCAGATATAACATCACGAAGACGTTCTTTGTATGCTGTATCACATGCATGAAAACTTCCATATTCATTTTCAACTTGTACCATTATTACTGGACCACCATTACCACGAAGCAAAGGTTTAACTTGCTCCATTAAGGTATTTAAATAATTTTCTGCATAATTTAAATATCTTGAATCATTTGTTCGTAATTCAATATCTGGTACAAGTGTAAGAAGCCAAGGTGGCAAACCACCTGTCAGAAAAAAAAGAAGACTTTTATTTAAATTCATTACATTAAAAAAAAAATATATAGAAAAACTGAATTATCATCATTCAAACCTGCATCTCTCTCAGCACAAATGTATGGACCAGGTCTTAGCAAAACATAAAGATCTTCTTCTTGAGCCATTTTTAAAAATGCTACAACATCTTCTTCATCTGTCCATTTCCAAACGTTTGGTTGAGGTTGATGTAGACTCCATTCAACATAACTTTATTATTTTAAAGATAATATAAAAAAAAGAAAATTATATATTTTACTTAAAAAATAGAGCTTTGATTATTAAATTTTTTAAATAATTAAAAATTTACGTTGACACAGCATTTAGACCACAGGCTCTCATTTTTCTTAATCTATCACGCCAATAAGCTCTTGGTGTACGAAAATAGTGAAAACTTCCAGATACATATTGAAAAGGTTTACCATCAAGTAAAAATTGATTGTTTTCATAATCAACTTCAAAACCATAACTGGTTTCCTATAATTAATAAAAATTAAATTATTTTATAAATGAAAGAAAAAAGAATGCAATTAATATGTATTATCAATGAATTTATAAGATAAAATAATTTTTTTAATTTTCAATTTTATATATTGAGTAACAATAAATTATGAGTGGCGGAGTTCGATAAAAATTATAAAATTGATAATGATTGATAACAGTTAAAGATAAGATACAACAATAATGCTTCAAGTATCCTATTATAAAAAGTTTCTCGCTCACACTAAGACGTTGCTGCGTATTGTTGAGTGGTTATTACGTTTGATTTTTCTGGGCAGTTCGATGAAATTAATTTTTAATATATTTCTAATTTGTATCAGGCGAACATGATAACTAAAGAAGTATTTGAATTTTTTTATGTTTCAAGAAATTTCGAAAATTTGTATTAGGAGGATATAATGACCGGAGAGTTATTCGAATTTTTTTTTTAGAAAAAAATTTTAATTTGTATTAGGCAAATATATTGAACGAAGAGTTATTCGAATTTTTTTTTTTTTTTGAAAAGTTTCGAATTTGTATTAGGTAAATATAATGACCGAAGAGGTATTCGACTTTTTTTTTTTTGAAAAATTTTGAGTTTGTATTAAGTGAATATAATGATCCAAGAGGTATAAAAAATTATTAAGAAACTTTTAAAAAAATTAGAGAATTGAAATTTAATAATAATAAACGAAAATTATTCAACGGTCGGTATGCCTTTCCATCTTTTCTATTATCCTGATAAATATGAAACAGTTTTTGATAATTTAATATCGAGTTATATCAGGGTTATAGAACTCGAAAAGAAGTATTCGATGCCGCTTATACTTTTTTTCTAGGATCGATATTTTGTGAATAAGTCATTGTGAGTCATTCAAAAAAAATCGGAAAAATATCGAGTTATATCAGGGTTATAGAACTCGGAAAGAGGTATTCGATGCCGCTTATACTTTTTTGCTAGGATCGATATTTTTCGAATGAGTCATTGTGAGTCATTCAAAAAAAATCGGAAAAATATCAAGTTATATCAGGGTTATAGAACTCGAAAAGAGGTATTC